>JACGDI010001921.1:902979-990101 GCA_014898725.1 Jacaranda copaia
GCCAAAGTTGGAGTCAAGATTGGTGGTAGAGTTGGTGGCAGATACTGTACCAAATGGTACGCATTATTAATACGGAGGCATGTTGTTTGTAAGAATATTAAATGTGGCAAGTATATGAATTAGCATCAGAGTGAACATTCTAGTCAAAAATAGTTGAACAAACAGGGTGGTCGACTAGAGAGATAGTTGAATAGATCAAGTAGTTTGAAGCCTCCTATAAGACACGATCGAGAATAATTCATTTGACCAGACGACTATGGTCAAGTGATCCAGCCCAACTGGGTCCAGAAGTGATATTGAGTTGTGCATGTTAAGTGGGCTTGAGGGCCTTCTATAAGGTCGATAACTTGTTGGGCAGGGCCTATCTATTGGGCTATCGCATATCATGAGAAAGAAATGGGCTTTGTGCTCATCAATAGATAGAATATTGTTTCAAGGAGTAAAGCTTTGGTCGACTCTAACCTTCTCTGAGGTGCTTAGATCCTGACCAAACTCTCGAAGTATTACAGGATATTCACACAGGCATATGTGCTAACCATTCTGGGGAAAGATCCCTTACGCACAAAACAATCTAGTATGGATACTTTTGGCTAATATTATTAAAGAACTCTGTAGATTTTGCTCAAAAATGTGCATCATGCCAAGTCTATTCAAACCTGTCACATCAACCCACAGTACCCATGGTTAATGTCCAAATTTCTTGGCCATTTAATCAGTGGGGGATTGACATTTTGGGCTCGCTTTCGACGTCAACTGGTCAATGAAAATTCATAATCACGGTAGTCAAATATTTCACCAAATGAGTTGAGGCCGAGGCTGTTCCAAAGATAATAAATGCAATCATCAAGAGTTTTATTTGGAGGAACATCATCTATCATTTTTGGCCTACCTAAGATGCTTATTTCAGATAATAGGACTCAATTCCAGAGCAAAAGCACCAAAAGTTGGTGCGAAGCCTTGGGAATCACCTAACATTTTACTTCAGTAGGAAATCCGCAGTCAAATATCTAAACGAAGGTGATAAATAGAATAATTCTTGACCATTTGAAAGCCAGGATATAATACACTGGCTGGAGCTGGTCGGATGACCTCTCAAGAGTACTATAGGAGTACAGAAAAACTCCCCAAACAGCCATTGGTCACAACCCTTATAGTTTAGTCTATAGGTCTGAGGCAGTCATCCCTTCAGAACGCATTCAACACACAACTTGAGTCATTCATTTTTACCCCCTCAAAAACATATCAAAAAGATAGCTCGGCCTCAACACTATTGATGAGCATAGGTAAGAAGCTTACAATACTATGTAGCGCTACAAGTCGAGGATGGTGGAGAACTATAACAAAAGGGTCAAGCCGCACCATTTTAATATCGAAGACCTTGTTTTCAAAAAAGTAAAAGTCTCTAAGAATGTTGGCAAACTTGACCTGAAATGGGAGGGACCCTATACAGTTGTAAAAGTATCAAAGCATAATGCCTACAGACTTGCTAATATGGATGGGAATAAGCTCCCCCACTTGTGGAACGCCGTTAACTTAAGGAAATTCTACATCTGAAATTGTATTGTAGTCATCCACATATTCTTTGATATGAATAAAGTTTCAGCAATATTGCTACTATTTATATACATTGTCATAGTTGTATCTATCATGCACCATTTTAAGTTGACCTCGTAGTCAATGAATAAGTAGCTCCACATTACCACTCAATTCCTAGTCAATCTCGTAGTCGATGAATAAGTAGCCCCACGCTACCACTCAAGATCCTAGTTAACGAATAAGCAACTTCATGCTGTCACTCAAGATCTTAGTTGATCCAGTAGTCAATGAATAAACAGCTTCATACTGTCACTCAAGATCCTAGACAATCCCATAGTTGATGAATGAGCAGCTTCATGCTGCCACTCAAGTCTTGAGTCGACCTTGTAGTTGACAAAGAAATAGCTTCACACTAATGCAAAAGTAACTTCATGTTGCCAAATCAAAATTCTAAACTGACCACACAGTCGACCCAAAATAGCTACATACTACAAACTTAATTTTTTAGCCAACTATATAATCGACCCAGTAGTTGATCAACAAATCGACCATAAAACAATAAAAATTGACTACATAGTTGTGAAAAATAGACTATTAAACATACTTTGGCAAAACAATGCATCTCTCAATATTAAACAAAATCGACAACAATGTTGTTAAATTCTCTTGATAATTATCTTGATAACTGACTAGGTTATCAACTATTCACTCATACTATCGCAACAGTAAAGTTGCATTCAACAAGAAGCATCAAACATTTTTCATTCGACAACATAGATGTGGAAAAAGATCTTTCATTCACTGAAAAATTAATTACAATTCTATCGAAAAAAAAAAATGAAATGAACAAAAACAGCAAGCTCCAACATCAAGTTTGGCTAGACCCTGCCTGGTCACTCTCCAGTCAGTCTAAATTAAGCTCTGGTAGTGTTGATGTGAGCAACTGAACGGCTTGAGGTGGTTTAAAAGGCCTCACAATGTTACTCATAAAGTCCATTGAGCGTAGCACATACTACACGATGTCGACCTACTCCTCCCTCCGTTGGATGGCAAGGTCCTCAGTGAAGGCAAATTTGCTTGCCAACTTATCCAGCCTGGCCTCGACCTTAGCCTATTTTGTTATGCTTCAGTCATTGGATCAAAGGTTGCGGCTTATCATCAAGAGTAAGATTTATTTTTGGTCTTGTCTTCGAGCCGGAAAGAGTAGCCTAAACACTCAAACTGCTTAACAGCCTTATAGAACACATCACGGGCATTATCAATCGACAAAATTACGCTCACGTTCTGGAAGGCCGAGCTCAATATCAACTATTCCATGACCTTCCACCATAGTGTAGGGAGCTGTCGAGTGAAGGCCTCCTAAGCCTCCTTGAGTGCATCTGCGCAACCAGTCACTTGACCTAAGAAGTAGCTCACTTGCAGGTCCAAGTGAGCCTTTTTCAGTACGGAGTACATTCGACTCCTATCCTCAACCACTTGCACAAGTTGCTGATCTTTAGAGTTCAGATGCTCCTTGAGGTCAGCCGCTTACTTTGTCAACTAGTCAACCTAGAGCTGGGAAGACTCGAGCTAAACCTTGAGGGTCTCTACATCCTCTCTCCCTTGCAGCTCCTCTTAATCAGTTAAAGCCAATTTCGACTGATAGTAGAGGTTGTATTCCAATTGGCCCAACTAAAACACAAAGCATCAATGAACAATACAACTTTATGAAATAATAATTCGACGAAAAATAGTCAACCTCACACTTACCAGATTACAGTGGTAGGTCAGAGCCCCAACCTGACTCAGGCTCATAAGTTTGCATTGATCCATGGAGAACAACCCATTTATCATCCACTTGAGGGCATCACTGCCCGTCATCCCCAATTGGAGAATGGAGGTCGAATTGATACCTCCATGGTAGGGTCAGGTCCAAAATGGGGTGATTCCAACCAAGAAGGTAGAAACAACACCCAGTCCCATGCTTACCGTGCAAGTCATAGCTCGTCACCACCTTCTATTTTCTTTTATCGTTTGCTATTTTCTTGGGCATCGAGCTTCCTTGCTCAGTCATTTATCTTTTACCCCGATCGATAGTAATATTTCTAACACACTCTTTTAGTTGAGCAGGTTAGCGCTCGGATGCCTGTTTGATTTCAGGCACTGCAGGAGCGATGGTCGATCTGGTCAAGGTAGTTGGCTCTGCTGCGAGCACCTCTCATTAAGCAGCAACTGCTCAATGGCGCTCTTCATTTCTTTGAGCTCTTACTGCGGCTTCAACTCGACTACAGGCCATTATCTCTTCTTGATCTGCCAACAAAGATAAAATAAAAGCCATCAGAATCGAGCAAAAATAGAATTTACAATTAACACAATCGATAAAGATCTCTACCTAGTTGATCGCCTACGAACAAGTCGAGCTCGGTCGTCGATAGGCCAACCAACACAAGACACCTCTCTTTAGTTAAAACTAAGGCCTCCATATGCCCAAGTTCGACCAAATCCTTAATAAATGTGTTTGGCTAACTAGGTGTTTAGTTTTTCAGCATCTACATATGCCCTCTCTACTACCCTCTCAGAATGTTAAAATCTTTAGATCCTCGAACATAGAAAAATTATTTTTTTCCACTCTTGGCCATACAAAGAGGAAGGGCCTACTAGGGACTTTCGATGCGGGCGCACTGTCAGATAACAAAAATTAGACTCTTCTGTACTACCCGACTTACGGGACATTAGTAAATGAACTAGGTTTGAAAAATTGGCAAAGGAGGCTGATTGGTTGAACATGTGCATCAGCACAGCAAAGCTATAAATGGTGGTAAAATAGTTGGGAAGGAATTAGGCTATGTAGTCCTCGAGGTCTACCAGGAGGTCGACTATGGCTTGGATTAAAGAAAACCTAAGGCCGCACCTCAACCCCTCCTTAAACACCATTATACATCCCCTATGAAGACCATGCATTCTACCCCAAGCCCCATGCACAAAAAGCACATACTCATCCAGAATGTGGTATACCTCCCTAATTCGCATTAGGTCAACTGAGGATATTTTGGAGACTATTTCGCTGTAATAGTCTAGTGTTAATAATTGACCACGCGATGTAGGTACTTCACTAGCACTAGCCTTGCCCTCAGAGGCTACCCTCTCATTGCTCGAGCAACATGAGCTACTCAAGCTACTCAAGTTGCTCGAGGACAAGCTATTGATCAATGAACTAGCAGAACCACTCTCATGCATACTCTCAAATGCACTTTCAACCCGAATTTCCCCTTGAAAATGAATGCCCTCGGACCTAGTGTTCTCACTATCTAAATCACTAGATATTTTTGCAAAGAAAAGAAGAAAAGAACAAACTAGCAGAAGAACTTACAGTGAGTAGCTTGAAAACACTAAGTGTAGAAAGGATTTAGAGGGCCTGGAAAGTGAGAACTCAACCAGAACAGATTTCGGCAAAAGTGTAATTAGATGTCTCTACCCCTCATATTTATAAGCATTTAAATACGGGAACCCAAGCGGCAACAATAATTACACTGCCGCCCCTTTGCTCTTTATATTATGTGATGTAACCGATACATTAAATGAGCAAAAATCACAAAACCCTGGTCAATTGTTCAAAACTCCTAGTCAAAAATTCAAAAATCCTAGTCGACAAGTCAGAACCCTGGTCGAATACACATAATTGCCCTAAAACTATTGTAACTACCATAATTGTTATTCTATTATCTACTCCCTACTCCTACTCATCAACAAGCTCGATTAGGACAATAAGTGAAGGGGACTCATGATATGGGTAACCTAACAGACAAACCCAGCCCAACAAGTTATCAACCTTAAAGAAGGCCCCCGAGCCCACTTAACATGCACAATCCAAAGTTGCCTCTAAACCCAGCTTGGCCAAATCACTCGACCACATTCGTCTGGTTGAATAGATTGTTCTTGACCATATCTAACAAAAAACTTCAAACCACTTAATCTATTCACCCATCGCTTTGGTTGACCACCCTATCTGTTCAACCATTGTCAATCAGAGTACTCACTCTGGTGCTGACTCATATTCTTGACGCATTTAATGTTTTGACAAGCAGTATGCCTTATCATTAATGGTGCATGCCACTCGATATAATATCTGTCACCAACTCTACCATCAACTTTGGTAGGGAGGCTCCTACCCAGAGTACTGTTCACCCTAGAAACTAGGAAATGATGCCACCTAAAATAGTATTATGATTGAAAATGACCAATAACCCCTAAGTAAGAACAAAAGCCCTTTACATCTGATAAGGGCATCTAAGACATATTACACACCAGGAGAAGGCTATAAATACCTTACTTCCAGCCACACTCTAGGTAATGTCATTTTACATTACATACTCCTACTCTTCTGTTCGATTACTTTATTTTGATCAGAACTAATTTGAGCATTGGAATGCCTTTGTCGAAGACACCTCGGCTAATTTAACATTTGCTATTCGTTGCAAATTTTTGACCTCAAAAAATATTACTATTGGATTATTCAACCTCCTTGGTTGGATTTTTCCAAACACAACCCAATTCATTATAAATGACTTTCAACCTCATTACATATATAAATTTGTTTATAAAATTAAATCACTTTTATTTTTATCTTATCAATTATATTCAAATTTCTTTCTATTAATTCATTCCAAAGTAAATAAAATTTAAATTTCATAAAATATATAACATATTTTTTTTATATATACTTAAATACATATATGACATATATACATATATATAAATTTATCTATAAAATTTAAATAATTTTTATTTATGTAATTTTTCTTTCTAATTATTCATTTCAAACTAAATATTATATATATTTATGAAAATATATAATATATTTATATATTTTTTATAAGATAGTTGTATTTATATATATATATATTATCATATATATGATAATATATTTATACACACATATATATATGATAAATATAATAATATATACAATATAATTCTTTAATAATAATATATAAAATTCTATCCCCAATCCCCCAACACCCCCACCACCCAACCTTTCAACCCATACGGTCTACCATGGCAGCCGTGGCCATGGCCACAACTACCATGGCAGCAGCCCCTCTATCCCCCCACCCCATCTCCCTCTATTCCCACTTACATTGTGAATCTTGCCCCACTATCACCCCATCCCATCTCTCCCATACCCCCTTACGGGCTACCATGGCAGCTTTGTTGCCCATTAAACCCCCCACCCCCCAATCCTTACAGACTGCCATGGAAACATTATGGCCAGATCTGATCACTAGCTGCCATGGCGACCGTGTTTGATGGCAGCCGACGACCGCCATCTGTTTCAATTTTTTTAATTTTTTTTACTGCCCACCCACAAGCAGCGATTGCCAGCCGCCAATGAGGATTGTTGACAATAGCTGCCGGCCGTCGGTGGGTGGGTAGTCATGTATATAATTGTATATATATACTTATATAATATATACACATTATATATATATAATAATATCTTATACTATATATATAATTTCTATATATTTTTTTAAAAATAATATGATTTTGATCTAAACTGTTGATTTTTTAAAATAAGATCCAACAGTTGATAAATAAGGGTATAATTATCTTTTCATATACAGAAATTTAAGCCCAAATGCACACACAGGCACATGTCTTACACCCACGCTCTTCAGGGGGTTCATTGTATGATTTTTTAAAATATGAGGGTGTTTTTTGTGCATTTTTTTTTTCACAAGGGATAATTTGCTAATTTTTCTTAACACAAAAAGGTTGTTTGCACTTTACCCTAATACATGCATATATAAAAAAAATTAAAAGTATGCATACATATATAAGTACGTAACCACTAAATATTTTTATACAATATCCATATAACTAAATATTAATTTATTAATGTATATATAGATACACAAAGAAATAAACAAGAATAATATTCTTATACAAAGAAAAAAAATGAGAATTAATTAATATAAACATGTAAATAATATATATATTATATGCATGTATTATGAGTAAATAAATACTCATAATATAATTAATAATATTATATATTAATTGTATGTATTAGCATATATACATATTACCATATATATGTGTAAACTATTTATTACTATACATATTAGTATGTATACGCCATTTTTTAATGTGTTTATAATATATTATGATAAAATATACCTAAAATTTAAAGGTAATGGTTATAAATAATAAATACTATACATTATTATATTGAAGAAATATTACACAAATATTAAATGAATTATTGCTATTGTTGTTAGATTTTAAAATGCAAAAGAATAGTATAACTTACACATAAGAATATTACAATTTCTTTTTGATTTGTAAATATTATATATATTATATTGTTGAGAGAAATGCATGAAAATGCTTATGGTGCAGTGGCCAGGCATTCATTTGAACAAAACAAAGGTTTTGAGTTTGAATATAAGAGGATGCGAAGTTCAATATAAAAATTTTTTACCCATTAAAATTAGTGACCGAAATATGCGGTCATTAGGCTATCTCTGATCGGTGACTAAATTAGTGACTGTCTAGTAGCATACACAAATGTTTCTAAAAATTTTGAAATAATTAATGACTGCTAAAAATGGTGACTAATTAGTCACTAATTAATGACCAAATTAGAGATTGACACAAATTAGCAACGAGGATTTTTGTGACCAATCCGATCGGTCACTAAATTGGTCAATAAATCAGTTAGTGATTGATTTTTGCATATTTAGTTATCGAAAAATCAGTCACTAATACCCCTTTTTTTTGTAGTGATATGATAATTTTTTAAATTAATTACAAATAAAATGTTGCCTTATGATATCAAAATAAAATAAAATTAATGAATTTGAGAGGCATAAGTAAATGTTGTATTCATATTTTGAGAAAAGTGGAAATGGAAAATGCATAAATAATTAAATTAAGTAAAGTAAATGGGAACCAACCAGATTGTCCTTTAAGTAGGGTCCCATGGAAATAGCTTTTCTAATTTTGGCTTAGCTCAAAAATTCAACCGAGTTGGTGGGCGTTTTTGTTGTCACTCAAAAACTTTTTTCTTATAATTGTCAACAATCAATATGGAACATTCATCCGTCGCTAAAATTCGACTAGCTGTGGTTTGATATACAAACTTGTCGCTCTTTTTCATTCAATTTTCGTCTGCAGAACAAGAGGAATGAAAGTTAAATTAAATTAAGACAACCAATGTACGCAGGGAATTTCAATGCGTAACATGGAATTAAATATATGCAAGCCAATACGACTAACCAGTTATGGTACTAATTTCTAAATCAATAATTTGGCCCTATGTTATGCGTCTTGTTGTGCACAAGAATATGCTGATGAACATCTATGCTTATATATAAATGCAATATTTTGGCATAAGCGATCTTTCAAGAGTTGGCTATTCCATTTCCACGGAGGGGCGTATCTGCATCCAGTCCTTCGGACTCAATTTTGCAATAGGATTTCCAAGGCCCAGCTTAGACAATAATTGTTTAATTATAATTCGAGAAAATATCCACTATTAATTTTTCGTCTATTATAATCATTTTTATAAATTACCAACTTTTATTTGGTAGATATACTAGCATGAAATACACACACACACACGCACATAATATTGTCACTCTATCTATTCTAATTAAATTGATGACATTTATTTTTATTTTTATTTTTAAAATTTTCAAATAAGGTTCTATTTCTTATATGAGATTTTCTTTTTCTAAAAACTATTATCTTATTTGAACTAATAAGGTGATACTACACTCTTGACTTGAGGATGATATTGGAAAGATATACAACCTTTTTTTTTTTTTCTTATTTTCAATCTCTAATTAATCACCCGACTTATAATATTGGAACAAAGGAATTATTATTATCTATACTACAATACTTCAAAGCCTTAATGGTATATTTTTAAATAAGATGACAAAATAAACTCTACTTTAAAATATAATAAAAAGGTAGTTTATGTTTTGTTTTTTTCATTTCTCTCCCTAACAATTTTTTGCTCTAATTATTTATTTTTTCCTTTCTTTCTTCAATTATTTTTCTCTATCTTGACCTTTTTCTTTGATTTATGGAAAAAATTCAAATAAGCACATTGAAAGTGTTAGTCATTATAGTATTACATAAACAAAATAAATAAATAATTTGTTAACTTTACACTAGAAAATTTTCAACATGAATGTCAAGTGTGTTAAAATAACAACTTACTGTCATTGGTGGTGGTGGTGTTATAAATTTCTCTACTTTTTACATGAAACAAAATGGTTGGCCTTGTTTACTAACAAAATATCACGTCGATTCTTGTTCTCTCTTCTCTCCTTTCCCTCGTCCAATTCCCCCCCTCTTTTGCTCTTCTTTTTCAATTTTTGGTTAATTCTATCATCTCATCTCATTTTAAATGAAATTTTGCCTTTCTTCTTGTAACTCAATCTCATTGAAATATTTAAAGAATATAATTAATTACAACAAATACATACGCACTTTTTTTTATACTTCAAAGAATTAATCCAGCATGAAATTTGAATTTCGTTCTCATATCTACCACAAATATTGCCATAATTGTCATAATAATTTTCGTTATAGTTATTGTCATTACTATTACTGGTCCCTGGATGCAACTTTGATAAGTCATAAATAAATGTAATTATATGCTCTGACTTTTTAAAACTTTAATCAATTAATTTGTTTCTCTCAAAAAGCAAGATCACTTTTTAGTTTTTACATTTAATTACATTGTCCGTGTCACTAGAAAACTCATATCAAATAATATAATAAGATAAAAGCACCATACTACCACATGTAATTCAATAATTTACAACCTCCCTTGCCTATAATTTTATTCATTGCCAGACAATCACGGGATTTTTTGGTCTTGAGTTTGCTAAAATGGTCAATAGGAGCAAATATTGATGCTTTGGCACATGAAAAAAAATCTAAGCATCTGCATCGTCAACCTTCTTTAACCCAATTACAATAAATAAATAAAGTTTCTTTAATCCATCTCCTACTATGGAATCTCCTCGATATAACCCGCAGAGAGCAAACCCAAATCTGCATCTATGCGTTGAGTCGGCGCATCTGCAAATGCATAATTAATATAGTTTACTATTTGTTTTTCTGTTGAATATATATACTCAAATATCCATCAAGAAAATTTTAAATTTAAAAGAAAAAAACAAAAAACAAAAAGGTGGTGCTCAGACTTTGCATATCAAAATATTATTTCATTTTTCAATCATTTTTAAACGTATAAGCCTTCCTGGTTTCTTCAATTTTTCTCTTTGCTTCTTTATGTACAAAATAAAAAATGATGAAAAGAATGCCCTCGGCCTTTTAAGATTTTGAAGTTGTTCCAATTTTTTTGCTCCCCTTTTACATGCATCTGTACTATTACTAAAAAATAAAAAAGATATTTTGTATCTAAACTGAAAGTTGTTTTTGAATTTTTGCTAAATATACTCTTAACTTATTTCAACAATTAGAATAAACAATTCAATTTAAAGGGTGGAAAATTCGACAAATAAAAATGATTTGGATATCAATTTTGTTAATATTTCAAATTTATCTTTTGAATTCTTCCCCATAAATGTTATAATAATAAGAATAAAACAATACTTTACAAACCCATTAGACACTTACAAAAATAGTATCATCCCTTCAACTCCTATAAACACTAACAAGAATTGTTCCTCCCAACTCCCACAATTCCATCCTCCATTCAAATATTAGAAAAATAATATTATTTAAATACTCCAAAAAATATTTATGCACACAAAATCACGAGTCACAACCGCTGGTATACTAAAATCATATTCATTTGGTTCATATCAATCTAAAAATCAACAAATTTTTTAATTTATTTTTGAATTTTTAATAATATATTCTTTTAATTTCAATCACATTCAATACAAAATTATCAGTACAATATTTTACAAATTTTATAACTTTCTTCTAATCAAACACTTAAAAATTTACTTTTTATAATAAAGTCTAATATTTTATAAATTCTGTAGACATCAGATTAAATGAAAAAATATATATGAGACATTTAAAATAAAGTTAATCAAATTCAAACCTAAATTCATAATTAATTTTTTATTTTTTGAATTTGAGAGAAAATAAAAAATGATTTTGAAAACATATCCAAACGGGCTCTAATGTGACAAATAAACAGTAATTTGATATATATATATAAATTATATATATATCAATTATTTTGGAACAGAGTAAATATCAAATTTAAAAATCCGTAAATAACCAGTTGAAATGAAATAAGCTCTATTTGACAATGACATGTACCAAGCCCGCGTCACAATCAAAAACTGATTATTATCAAGTAAACACAAAACAGCGGGTACCGTACTAATACGCACAGGAGAAAAACCGCCTGCGGTTTTCGGTTTCCTTCGCCACCATTTCTCTGTATCCTCTTCCTCCCTATGCGGACCCAATTTGCGTTTTTAATTTTTCTTCTTTTGGTTGGACAGCCCACGGAATTGAACTCAGAAACCGCTATTTCTCCATGTGTGTCCCAGGCTTTGTCCTGTAGTATAGAATGTGTTTGCTAGCTAGGTTTTTGTCAAACTGCTACAAGGATATTTGTAGACGTATACACCAGTTATAGAAGCAACTTTTAACCTTCATTCTTCTTTTATTTCTGTTTCGGTTGAGGAACGCAAAAAAATGTTTCCTAGTGAAAGCCTAGTTCTTACCTTCTTAACCTACCTTTCAACCTTTTCGCCCCATTAACTTACTCATAAATATATACATATATGAAATTAAAAAAAACAAAAAATGTAATGCCAAAAAATATGACATCAGTATATATAAATTTCATGAATTATATTAAAGTAGGGTTAGGGTCAAACTTACAAGATCAACCAAATGAGCAAGGTGCCGAGAGTCCATTTGAAGGTTGTTGGGTAAGCAAACTGTAGGTCGAGCAGTCGAAACCATATACAAGTGAGAATGGTTTAAATTTATTTCTAATGATCTCTCTATATTAAATGAAAAGTATTTATAGTTACTGTTTGATATATTAAATTACTTTTAGTCTTAAGTGCTTTTTAGATTCAAGCCATGTGTTTTCCTTTGAAAAATTCTTATGTTATCGTAAATCTCGATATAATTCAAATAAAAAAATACCCATTCTAAGATTATTTAGGCATTTTTTATTGTGTGGGGGCGGGGGTGTTAATTCGGACATTATAATGGCCTTCCACTATAAGAATGAAAAAAAAAATTACTCAAGCAAATAATAAAGTTGAGATTTAAGTTGTTCTTTTGAGTTTAATCTTCCTAAAAATCTTAGGTATTGACCCTCCGTGTGTTGTCATAATTTGGGCAAGGTGGCAATGCATGAGGACGAGAGATACATTAATGACAATCTCATCAGCGGTAGACACAACCACAAGGGAGACACATGGATGTCCATTTCAAGAGTCTTTTCAGGCAGTACTGATTTAACGGGGCCAAAATGTCGTAGCCCTGATTTTCATCAAATCCATTCCATGAAAGTAGTGTAAAAACGAGACTTTTGTCAGCCTCTCAGCGGGTAAGACTTTGTTTGCACGTAAATTGGAAAATTCTTCCAAAAATTTTTTAAAGAACGGATTTTGAAAAGTAATGTTTGAAAATATGATGGTTATTTATTTATATTTTGAATAGTAGATAAAAAATAAATTAAAAAAATTATTTATTTATTTATATTTTGGGAGAAGATAAGATATATTAATAACTTTTTAATTGAGTCGGTGAGGTAAAATTAATATTTTAAAAGTATTTATATTTATGTATATATAAATTGAATGATTGATAGTATATGTATATATATGTAATGTAAAAGGATAATTTATGATAAATAGTGATAAGATTGAAAATTATTTATAATGAATTGGGTTTTGTTTAGGCTAACTCGAACAGGAAGGTCGAATGATTCAATAGTAATCCTTCTCGAGGTTGAGATTTGCAACAGTAATAAACGTCAAACTAGTTGAGGTGTCCCTAGCGAAAGCACTACAACGCTCAAGTTAATTCCAGTCAAAATAAAGTTATCAAATAGAAAATTAGGAGCATATAGAATATTTGGCATTATCTAAAAAGTAACTGGCAGTAAGGTATTTATAATCTTCTCATGGTGGAGATATGTTTAAAATACCCCTATCAAGTGTAGAGGGCCCTTGTCTTTCCTTGAGTGTTATTTGTTTTTTTCAATTTGAGTATTATTTTAGGTGGTATCATCTTTTAATTTTCAAGATGAACAATAGTTTGGGTAGGTGCCTTCTCACCAAAGTTGGTGGCAGAGACTGTACCGGTTGGCACGCGCCATTAATGCAGAGCCATACTACTTGTCAAAATATTAAATGTGACAAGAATATGAGTTAATGCCGGAGTAAGCGCTGTGATCGACAATCATCGAACAAATAAGGCAATCGACCAGAGAGATCATTGAACAATAAAGCTTAAAGCCTCCCGTTGAATGTGGTCGAGGGCTATCTGATCGACTAACTGACTGCGGTCGAGTGATTCCGGCCAATTGGATCCAAGAGCGACGTTGAGCCATGTATCTTAAGTATGTCTTAAGGCCTTCTCTGAGGTTGAAAACTTATTGAGTTGGGTTATCCCTACCTAGAGCACTGTTCATCCTAGAAATCAGGAGATGTGCCACCTAGAATAGTACCTAAATTGAAAATAACTAATAACACCCAAATAAGGACAAATGCCTTCTACATTTGATAGGAGTATCTTAGACATATTATCCATAAAGAGAAGACTATAAATATCTCACCACCAGCCACTCTCTAAGTAATGCCAAATACTCTATACGCTCATAATATTCTGTTCGATTACTTTATTTCGACTAGAACTAACTTGAGCATTGGAGTGCCTCCATTGAGGACATCTCGGCTAATTTAACGGTTGCTATTGTTGCAGATCTCAAACCTCAAGAAAGATTGCTATTGGATCAATTTACCTTCCTAGTTGAATTAGCCCAAACACAACTCAATTCACTATAAACGACTTTCAACCTCATCAAACACTATATCGGGTGGCACACGCCATTAATGCGGTGGCATACTGCTTATCAGAACATTATATATGACAAACATATGAGTCAATGCCAAAGTGAACACTCTGATCAACAATCATTGAATAGATAAGGCGGTCCACTAGAGGGATGGTTGAACAAATGAAGCAGCTTGAAGCCTCCCATTAGATGTGGTTAAAGGCTATCCACTAGACCAAATGATTATGGTTGAGTGATTTCGGTCCAGCTAGCTCCAGGAGCGACGTTAGGCTATGCATATTAAGTAGGTTTGGGAGCCTTCTTTGAGGTCAAAAACTTGTTAGGCTAAGCCCGTTGGACTATCCCATATCAAATAGTTAGTATTGGGAAATATATTATAGTATAAATAGTAAGGGTATTTTGGATAATAAATTTTATATTTTGAGAGTAGAGTTGGAAAATGTATATCATTTGTTTGTTTAAATTTTGGAAGTTGAAAAATATATTGGGAGTTAGTAAACAAACAAGCCCTAAAATTCATGTGGTAATGTTTGGATATGAATTATATGTTTTCTAAGAATGAGTTTTGGGAGTAGGGTTGGGGAATGCAAAATTTGTGTTGAGGAATGTAATATATATTTGTTTATATTTTGGAAATAGTTAAAAAATTATTTTAGAAAATTTTGGCATATTTGTTTATATTTTGGGAGGAGATAATTTATATTATAACAGTCAAATCAATAATTTTTTGTTGAATTTTTGGGATGAAAATGAAATTAAATAATATTTTTTATTATAAAAATAATAATAAAATATATAATATGTATATGTGATGATTGGATATGATTTTTTAATTGTAAAAATAATGATAAAGTATTATGTATAAAATAATGTATAAGTATGCATATGGTGTTTTTGGTAATAAGCTAAATGATTTGAAGGGGTATTGTGGAAATTATTATTTGTTGTTTTGGCAAAAAAGTGACCCATATGTTTGGTTACATTTTTCCAAAATAAATTTGATTCGGCGAAACATAACCAAACATAGCCTATGATACTGTTTGGTTACAAATTATATATTTTTTATTATGTATTTTGGGATAATGAGTTTTGGGAATGGAGTTGAGGAATATGAGAGTTGTATTAGAGAATGTAAAAGATGTTTGTTTATAGTCTGAGGAATATATAGTTAGAAAATTATTTTATAGAGTTTTGATATATTTGTTTATATTTTGAGGAAAGATAATTTTATTATAACAGTCAAATCAATACTTTTTTGTTGGATTTTTTGGATGAAAATGAAATTAAATAATATTTTTTATTATAAGAATAATAATAAAATAAATATAATATATATTAATGTATATGTGATGAGTGTATATATGATGAGAGAACACTAATGAGACAAAATATGTCAAATTCAATGGCTTGAGGGAATGGAAAAATGGGAGAAATTTTGAGAATTAACCCATTTGATGGGGGGTGTTTTGGAAAATTCCTAACCCCCATTTTGGAGGCAAAACACACTACGTGAAAAATAGGATTTAGTGGCACTAAAAAGTGCCACTTAAATAATATTATAATGCTAATTTTATATTTAATAATATTTTTAAAAATGCCATTTATAATAGTGTAGTTAAAGGTATAAATGTCACTATTTTAATCATACATGGTATTAATAAAGTACAACAAGAAACACATTAAATGACATTTTAAAATATGCAAAAAGTTCATTGAATGACATCTCAAAATGTCACATTCTTTTATTAAAGCGACATGCTAATATACCACAAAAGATGCATGTAGTGACATACTAAAATGCCAGAAAAAGTTTATTTTGATGACATGTTAAAGTGCCATGAAAAATATAATAAATGACATATTACAATGCCACAAAAATATCTTTGAATGACATAGTAGCATGCCATAAAAAATGCAATAAATGATATGCCAAAATATCATACAAGATATTTTAAATGATATGTAACCATGCCACAAAATTGTATGTTAATGGCATGTCAAAATGCTGCTAAAAAAGGATTTAGTTGACACTTTGAAATGACACAATATTTATAAATTGTTATATGAGAAAATGTCACCAAAAAATACCTTTTGTGACACTTTAACTTGTCAAAATATTTATATTTAGTTACATTAGTAGTGTCCCAAAAGAATTATTTTCTATCATTTCTAAGTGCCAAAAAAACTTATAAAATGGACATTTTATAGTGCCACTTTATACCTATAATATTAATTTCAAGAACTAATAGTATATATTTATTTAATAGGTAAAAAATAAATTCTTTTAACAATAAAATAACATAAGCATTTTTATTCTTGTAAATAGCAATAATAATCATTTTATTAACCTAAAAAGAAAGGAAGCAAAGGAGACATTTCAAATTAAATGAAATCATTAAATAAATATAAGTTCTTAGTTCAATCATTGATCAATAATATGTCCAAGGATTGTAGGCTACTAAATCTAACAAAAATAAATAGCGCTATTAGAATACTAGAATTCAAAGGTACTTCAAATTCAATGAATATTCAAAAATCATTAGAATCCAAGACTTGAAATGATATACTTTGAAAAGTATTTGAATCATCCATAAAGACAAGAATTTCCTACCTTTGAAATCTGCACAAGTAGGACAATAACATAAATATATAATTGTTATTTTATAAAATTTGCAATTATATAAAGCAATAAGATTAATATTTTACAAAATTAAAGAAATTGTCAATACATACCACAAAAACTTTTGGCCAAGCACGTGATTGTAGGTGCTGTAGTTGCTCTTGTATTGGACTACACTCTCCCTCGAAAAGAAGGAGCGCGTAAAGATAATAGTTCTTATTGGTGGGAGAAGTTCATGGTATATAACAAAGATGTTAGGAATGATGAATTCTATAATATTATTGCAATTATAACAAAGAAGTTCATGGTGTGTCAAATATATTCACAAATTTTGCAATTATATATATACACTTATTATCTATTCTCACTACCAAAAAATTGGGCTTTAGCGACTGTAAATCAATGACCCCATAGAGCGATCATTGATTAGTAACCGCTCTGTGACCGATCCTATTATTTTTTTTTTCCAAAAAAAATTACCGATTAATAACTGACTTTGTGACTAAATTAGTGACCTCTGACATAATGATCACTAATGGGTCACTAATTGTGTGATCGGATTTTTTGGGGTCACAAAGTCGGTCACTAAATTATGTTATTTTCTTGGATGCAGTCATTAAATTATGACCAACTATATTTTGGTCATAAATCGATCACAATTATTCAATAAAATTTGAAAACTTTTGATGGAATTAGGAATTGAACACCAAACATTATTGGAAGGATTGAGCTGGAAAACCATCAACCAACTAAGCAAAGTATGTTTAAAAGTTGTTCTTTTTTTTTAATTATTTATTAACAACTAACCCAAACCCTAACTCTAAAATATAACAAATAAAGAAAATATTCTCGATTAAACTCCTAAAGTAACAACATGCAATGTCCCTTTCCCAAATCCACTCAAATTGAAAATTCTTAAAAACTCCAAACTCACATGAATAAAGATTGGAAAAGGGATGATGCTATAGAAAGAAACCACAACAAAAAGTTCATTGCTGTAGAAATTTAACACCTATTGCAGAGCTTGGAGGACAAAAGGCGGCATTAGCGTCGACCAAAAAATCAAGAATATCGGTACTTCAATTGAAAAAATATGAAGATTCACTGGCAGCAGGAGTACTAATCGAGGTTGGGTTTGTGAGGAGTGGAAAAATCTAGGGTTCGTGGTGTTGGATCTAAAAAGCATTTAAGTTGCAAGTAAATTTTTGATACTTTTTCTATTTTTGTATTTTTTTTAACTCTATTTACTAAACCCCCAATATTTTGTTAGTCTTTTACTTCTGCTGAATTGAGAGTGCAAGGACAGTTGTGCAAAGATTTAGAGAGCCGTTCGGGAACAAGTAAGAAACCAAAGCTCTGGGAATCGAAGGTAAGTTTCATAATTTTGGAGCAATTAGTGTCTTTGTTGTCTACAGAGATCAGCGTCTTTTGGAGCAATTAGCATCTTCTGTTGTCTGAATTCTAGGCAGTTCAAAGAAGTGAGAAATTCTCTAAAAAGTGATTAGTTTATCTAGATAAGTAATTAAATTCAGCAATCAAGAAAGGATTTTATTTTTTTCATATAGCTTGAACTATCCTTGAGGCCAAAGTGTTAATGGTGGTTTCTTAGTTACTCAATAAGATGCATAGTTCTTTTGTTCCCCTATTTTTTCAAGGGTTTGGAGATGAGCTTTTTTTTGCTTTGGAATTGGGGGAATGCTGATTGATTGTTAGCAATGATGATCAATAAAATGATGATGATGATGAATATAGTTAGTTTTGAGTCGTTGAAAATTCTCTCTAACTTTGCTATGGAATTGAAATGTTAAAGGTAGAATCCTCTATGGTAGTGATTAATTATTTCGTTTTTAAACTCTACCATGGAATTGAAGATTTTTAATAAAGGTTTTGGATTTTGGTTATTTTGTGGGCAATAATGCTCACCACCAACATTTATAGGCCAATAAGTCATTTTCTATATTGTGCTATAGATATTTCATTTGATTTATGTAAAACAGAATGGTTTTCAGGCTTTCAACTTTAGGTCTTAACTAGATAGAGATTTTATTGCTCTTTGCAAGTGCAAAGGGACATTAAAATATGTTCATAGAGAGTGCCTATATCATTAGCGTGCTGTGAAGGTAAATATATTAGTATCACTTAGTGAGAAATTAATCTTGTTTTGATCTTTTTTATATTTGGAGTTTCTTGGGGAGGTAGTGTGCTTAATGTTTGCTACCAATGTCCTGCAAATTTTGCTTCTATTTTTCCTGCATTACAATAGTAATTGTTGGGCATGTTTTCATTTGGTTACAGAATAGACAGTCATGTGGGATTTTTTTTATTGTGTTTAGCATTACTTTGTTTACATTCATAGAGAAGGCTAGATGAAAAGATAATAGAACTCAAAAGTAATATTCCAGTAAATCAGTTCGAGAAAGCTTACTAAAACAAAAAAGGCAATTGAATATCTAGTGTAAGGTTTACCCCAAATTAATTGATGCTAAACTGATCCTGTCAAGCACTTGTGATTTCCCTCATGCCCTCTAGCAATACCTTATTCTCTCTTAAAAAATTGTAGTTTGAATTCTAGAATCCTCTTGAAACTTAATGAATTCTTCACCTTGAACACTAAATAGGTGAACTGGGAATTCTGCAACTATATTGAATGTCAAATTCAAGTACCATCTCATGATCTTAAAAGCAACTAACTAGACATTTTTGCTTCAAAACTCAAAAACAAATATGTTTGTTTGGAAAATTTTCTCATACATTTTATGGTTAATGATAGCTTATTGATGTTAATCTTGCATACAAGTCTTATTTGAGTAAAACAGATTCAGATTCATTAAAAACACCATACCACTCAATCCATTTGAAAAGCACGAAGTTAAGAGTCTATACACAATTGACGTAAAACAATCTTCCTTGAGTACTTTCTTCAATCTTGCAATTGTAAAAGGATGATTTTTTCTCAGACCCGTTTTCTTCTTTCTTATTTTCCTTTTTTTTTCTTTTCTCTTCTTTTTTTGCGTTGGTTCATTTGTCAGAGTTTTGGTCTTCTATGCCATTTGAACAAGGAGAAAAAGTAAAAAAATAAAAATAGTTGCCTCAATCATAATTTTGGTAAAAATTGGGGAGTGAAAGAATTTTGAATGTAAAATTAATTCCTTTTCCTAATATGGACTGGAGCATCATTTGGTTTTGATAGAATACTCAATAGCCTTGGCTATATTAGAATTGAATATTTTTATATATCAATATTTACCTACTCCATTTGATATGGACAAAGGCAACTAAGATAATTGTAATCATTACAATATATTTTTTTAAGCATTATTAACCTTCAAAGATTAATATTACAAATTGTATAAGGTCAAGTCACTTTTTCAATTGAGCTAAAAAAATTGTAGAGATAAAGTTTGTTAGCCCTCCAACACATGTCTCCATATTACGTCCGCATTAGCATTCTTTTTAACAAAGGCCAGAAAGAAAAATAAATATTAAAAGGCTCCAATATAATTATTAAAAGAACATGTGATCATCACCATACAATCATCATAAGATGAAACTCATATCCACATGTACACCAATTGACATGGTTTTGTGTGCATCTTTCATTCTCACCAACCCCACTTAGTAGTTGATCTTAACAACTGTTTTAATCCTATTAGTAAACATTCATCTTTCTAATTTCTTTTTAAAGATAATAATAATAATAAAATAAGTTAATGTTGTCATGGAATGAAGCATTATTTTTTTATTTTTTTTCCTTTTTCAATTTAAAGACAATAATCATAATTTCAACTTTCACCTGATTTTTGTTTTACATGAATACATATATAACAAATATAAAAAGACATGGTTCTTGAGTCTCCTATTGGATGACTGTATCTAGGACATGATTTAGGTAAAGTTTGTTTTACAAATAATTTCTTAGACTAGAATACAAGGTTGTCCATTTGGCCTTAAGTTTTTATCTAAAGATTTAGACCTTTGATTAGGTCATCCCACATACCATATATTTTTTTATTTTATTTTTGTTTCACAATTTGTACATATGTAGGATATTGTCACTTGAAGGTGAAAACTCGTAGGAAATTTCTTAATTTTAATCAGATAGTATTATACTACTTCTTTGTTGTATCTTCTCTGTGATTGATTGCCTTATATGTGTTGATTGACTTTAGGAGTGTACATATAGGTTTTTATTTTACTGAGTAGATGAAAAGCAAGATTGCAATCAAAGTTGTTAAGAAATTTGAAATAGTTTCCATTCAATGCTCGAAAATCATGTAGATAAGCAAGATTGCAATCAAATCTAATCAATGCACCTTAAGAAACCATCATAAGTTCAAATTAACCTAAGAAAAATAACTTGAATCTTCTTTTTTAACTAAATATTACTATATTGATGAACATGTGCGTAACTAAAACTATAGAAAGTATGTCTAATGATTGAAGTTGGATGTGACAACGACTTGATGCAAATGAATTTCTATCTGAAGAGTTTGATAAAGGGGTTAAGAATTTTTAGACTTTGCCTATTCTCATCTTGAGGTTGTTGATCATAGTTGTATAAGATGTCCTTACTCAAAGTGTCGTAACATGAGATTTGATAATCGTGATACTGTACATTATCACCTCAAAAAGTAAGATTTTGAGTAGGGTTACACTACGTGGGATGCACATGGGGGACCTTGGATTCAAGGTTTTGTTGGGGAACATTCCGAGTCCAAAAATAATGAAAATATAGGGATGAGGAATACGGTTATAGATGATGCAAGACATAACTTTGATTGGAAATTTGATAGGGATGAACATCCAATGAACACTAAACAACCCCCTAACTCAAATGCCCAAAAATTCTTTAATCTATTAAAAGATATAAAAGAACCTTTATGGCATGGTTGCAAGAAGCATACAAAGTGTCAGCGATTTCTTAGTTGTTGAATATCAAATCTAATTTCAACTTGTCGGAATCATGTGTTGATCACATCATAGCAATAATGAGAAGTATGATGCCAGAAAATGAGACTTTCTCGAGTAACTTGTATAATGCAAAGAAGATGATGGCAAGGCTTAGTCTGGGTTATGAGAAAATTGATGTTTGTGTTAATAATTGCATGTTATACTACAAAGAGAGCGTAGAAAAGCCAAGATGCATGATTTGTAATCATGCTAGATACAAGCTCAGAACACCAGGCTCTAGAAAAAACATGCCTTATAAGGTGTTGTGCTATCTATCTATAATTCCTAAACTACAAAAACTTTATATGTAAAACAAATGTCAAAGGAAATGACATGACATTAGACAAATTAATGTGAGGATAGTAGCATGGCACACCTTGCACATGGTAAAGCATTGAAACATTTTGATTGTACTCATCTTTCCTTTTCATCAGAGCTATGTAATGTTCATCTCGGATTATGCACAGATGGATTCACCGGCTTTAACAATAATAGTATTCCATATTCTTGTTGGCTAGTGATGTTAATTGTGTACAATCTTCCTCTAGGCATGTGCATGAATAAACCATATATATTCTTGAGTATGGTTATTCCAGGCTTTAAATATCTTGGGAAAAAACTAGATGTGTTTTTGCGTCCTCTAATTGATTAATTGAAACAGTTATGGAATGAATGGGTTGAAACTTATGATGCATTTAGACAATAAAATTTTATGATGAAAACAGCTCTTTTGTGGATTATCAATGATTTTTCTACTTATGGCATGGTTTCTTGTTTGAGTACTCATGGAAAGTTGCCATGTCCATATTGCATGGAGCATATAAAATCTTTTCATTTATAGTATAGATGGAAGCAATCATGGTTTGATTATCATAGACAATTTCTACCTCTTCGTCACACATATGGAGGTCAAGTTGACATATTTATGAGAGATAGACACGAAAAAGACCCTCCTCCTCCACGTTTGTCAGGTGAAGAAATCATGAGGTGTGTATCTCAATTTCCCTCCCAAACATATGATAAGAATTGCAATCTTTAGCCCTTTTCCTGAATTTGGTGTTACACTAACTGGACTAGAAAAAGCATATTTTGGGAGTTGCCGTATTGGTGCACTGAATTTATTCACCATAATTTGGATGTGATGCACATTGAGAGAAATATATTTGAAAATATCTTCAACATAGTTGTAGATGTGAAGGGAAAGTCAAAGGATAATGAAAATGCATGTTGGGACTTAGAGTTGTATTGTAATAGGCCTAAACTACATATGTTTTATGACAATAGAGGAAAACTTTGGAAGTCCAAAGCAACTTATTCATTAAGCGCTGAACAAGTAAGAGAAGTATAAAAATGGGCTAATGGCCTAAAAATCCTTAATGGCTATGCCTCAAATATAGCTCAATGTGTAGATGAAAAAGAGTCTAAGTTTTATGCAATGAAGTCATGATTGTCATGTGTTTATGCAAATGTTGATTCCAATTGCTTTTCGTGACCTTTTGCCTAAATCGGTATGGGAAGCAGTATCAAAGTTGAGCTTTTTCTTTAAGGACATAAGTTCAACTATCTTGCATGTGCAACATATGGAACAGCTTGAAAAAAATATTATTAAGATTATGTGTAAGCTTGAAAAAATATTTCCTCCAGCATTCTTTGATGTGATGAAACATTTTCTGATCCACTTGGATTATGGAGCTAAGGTGGGTAGGCCTGTACAGTATTGATGAATGTATCCATTTGAAAGGTATTATCCCTATGTATTATTGAGAGTAATTTTATTTACACATAAATAATCTTACACTTATAAATTGTGTTGTAGATTTTTACGTCATATAAAGCAAAAGGTTAAAAATCGAGCCCACATTGAAGCTTTTATTGTAGAAGCTTACATCATTGAGGAAGTTGCAACATTCTACTCATTATACTTTGATCCTAATGTACAAACAAGGCTAAATCAAATACCAAGAAATGATGATGGTGGAGAGGTAAATTTAAATGGGCTTCTTTCAATTTTTTGTTATGCAAGGAGACCTCTTGGGAGTCAAAGAAAAGGTTGATTGTTTGAAGATGATAATGAATATATGGCAGCACATAGATATGTGCTACTAAATTGTTTAGAAGTCGTTCCTTTAGCGAAGTGAGTTCTCTTTATAAAATTCAATTAAAAAATAATAAAATTTTGAAAACTTATGTTATGTTTATTCCTTGGGTCCTTGTAGCATATTTGATTAAGAGATGTCTAGACAACACCTACATATATTAGACATCGAATTAAGGAAACTATGAGACACAAAAATTTCCATAATGGCTTCAAGAATTGTAAGTATTAGTCATCCCAAGTTTAAATGATGTTAATTATTATATGATCAATAGAGTATAATTTCTAATCTCTTAAGTAGATGATGAATAGTATCTATGTGGTTGGAGACAATATTAGGCAATTAGCATAAGGCCCTAGCCGATGGGTTAAAATGTATACTGGTTATTTTGTGAATGGGTTCAAATTCCACACAATTGATTACAAACAACATAAATCAACTATAAATAGTGTTGTTTGCGTGTTGGGGAGCTCTTGGAGCGATGATGAAGTGGATTATTATGGCATGTCGAAAGAGATATTAAAGCTAGAATACTTTGGACAAGGTAACAAAGTTGTTCTGTTTAAATGTCATTGGTATGACTTGTCTGATAAAGGGATTAAAGTGCATCCATGGTTTGGACTTGTTGAGGTTAATCATCAAAGGAAGCTCAATACAAATTATCCTTTTATATTGGCTTAACAAGCACAACAAATGGACTACCCAAGTTTTCCATCTAAGAGTAAGGAGAGACAGGACTGGTATACAATTTGCAAAATAAAGGCAAGAAGTAGAATAGCCATCCTGTTTGTTTTAATGTCAAACCAAGCAAATGAATCAAATGTTGAAGCTCCATATCATGAAGATAATGTGGCAACTCCATTTGAAGTTCCAATTAATGTTGATCTTGACAATCCAAGTATCTTAGTAGATCACAAAACAAATTCAATAGAATTATCTTCTAATGAAATGTGACATAATTCGATCTCGTCAACAAGAAATGGAATAGATGGAGGGGATGAACAATAAGAAGAAACTGAAAAACAAGATAGTGAGGAAAGAGAAGTGGAGTTTGAAGATTTTGATTCGGCCAGTGTTTAGGGAGAGGTGAATTAGTGTTATTATTGAATATTGTAACTTTTGATGTATAAGATGCAACATTATTTGTTTATTTGATTGCGTTATGTGTCATTTTTAACTTTTTCTAATTGTTTTATTTTGCTTTATATCTTCTTGTGTAACTTGTTGGCTATGTTATTATTTAATTGTGCAAGATGTTGACTAGAGTTCGAAGTTCTAGTGGGAGAGGTAGAGGTAAGTGACCTTGAGCACAGTTTAACGCACGTTTTATGCCAACCCTAGATGAGGTTCCTAGTACAGGACTACCTACTCCAGCAGTTGACTTTGAGAAGAGTGTTCCTCCTCCAAAATGTGAGGAGCATTTATTGACTCCAAATAATGAGGTAGAGCAAGATGGACAATAAGTGAAGGCCAAAATTCATCTTATTGAAGGACAAAGGATGAAACACATGGGAGTCATGCTTCTAATAATCATGATAGCTGCATTTTTATACAACAAGACCATGATGGGTATGTTATTCACCTTTTTAAATTGGTATATAGATTAATATTATGAGAGTTCTACAAAATATTTATTTAATTTATCTTCTATTACTTGTCAGCTTTATACCAGGGATTGCTCCTCATAGAATCATGGATTGTTGAGGAAGTACATTGGTCCGTGGCTAACTTGGGAGCAAGTTCCTCGAGACAAGATGTAATTTCTTTTTGAAAAATTTAGAGTAAATTGTTTCTTTAAGAATCTAATTTTTGGCATAATAATATTGTTAAATGATGTAATTTGTTTTTGCAACATTGATGTTTGGTCCTCCTTGCGCATTTTATGTTGGAACACTTCATGTGGCTGCCTGAACATGAAGCTTGTATTAGACACTCATGGGAGCAAACGCATAAGAGGAACTTCAAGAATATCATCTAACGATACAAGAAGAAAGTGATAAAGGAAGTTGGTGTTGATGATCTAATGGATATTCAAAAGATTGTTCCTAAAAGTATGCAAACTAGTGATTGGAAAAAAAATTGCACTACACATATGAGATCACCAAACTATTAAGAGAGATGCAAGAAAGTAAGGCAGAACAAATTGACTGAAAAAGATGGGTTAATAACCAAGCACACTAGCGGCTCTATTTCTTTTGTCGAGCATGCAAGGAGAATGGAGGTTAGATTTCTTTCATTAATTTATTATTATTTTTATTTATCAATTACAAATTTTAATCTAAACTTGTTTAATTTAGGCACAAAGTGGTAGACCAGTTACTCAAATTGAGTTTCATGAAAGAACTCACCGGAAAGCACAATGAAAAGGGGAATATGTTGACAACAAATCTAAGAAAGTCCAAGTAAGGACAAAATCCATAAATAATTGACATGACATGCATGAGTTTTACAAGGTAATTTTTCCAAAATGTGAAGGTTGGCATTAGTTGCGCTACCTAGTTGATTAGAGAGGAGATTTTATTTGTCTTTTTTTTTGCTCCTCATCTGTAACATATACACATATAAAAAAATCTTTTTCTCAAAAAAACCATTTCATAAATTCATGCATACTTGTTTTGTGCATATATATTTATGAAATTATATTAGTATAAATATTTATTTACACATGTATTAGTTCAATTTTGTGTAAGCTTGGTTAGATCCGTATGTTTTTTAATTTTTTGTTGAAGCTTCACATAGCCTTCCTTCTTGTATTATTTCTAAAAGTCTTTCTTTTGGGACTTATAATTAATATTTAATTTCCAAAACTATTATTTCTTAAACTCAAAAATCCAATATATACATACATATGAAAAGCCATTTTCAAGGTTATTTTGTTTTTCTTTTTTCTAGAGTTTCAGAATGTTATGTACTGAGCATTTCTTTTAAACAATTTTCATTTAGCACTTTCATGCAAAACGTTTGTACCATACTTTTGCAACTTTTTTTTTAACTTGCATAGGTCCAATAATAAACTATTTCTTGTTGTCCTTTCGGTCACTTTATTTTTATTTTGGAATCTTGGAGAACCACATAGTATTACACGGAATCTTTCATCAAGAAAAGTGTGCATTTTCTTCTGCATGAAATTATGTAGAATTTTCAGTTTTACTTGCAGGCTTCATACTATAGTCTTTTCCTTAATCTATGTATCTTTTCTTCTTATTCTTATTAAAAGTACAAAACCTATCAAATTTAAATATATTATCTACATACATAAACTACTAATTAACATAATAAAATGCTTTGTGTTGCTAAGTTTTGTAACAAATAATTAGTTGTGATAAAGATTAGGCTTTTTCTCTTTTCAGGCTAATTTTTATTTTTAATATTTGGATATTCAAATAGGATGAATATTATCAAGAATATGCTAGTCAACATGGTAGCAACCCTTCTCATAAAAGCTCATTTGATGCAAAGAAATGGCTTGAGATCAATGGTGGTCCATGTAAGGGTAAAGTGTATGGTTTTGGGAACTGTTCACCTACCGTTATCATGAGCTTATTGTTGCTGAGAATTCCATTGAGTCACCATCAGAGGCATCTTCACCAACCTATATTGGTCAGGATCAACTGTAAGATGCTATTGCAAAAGCAATTGATCAAGAATTGACTAACGAGAGAGACAGCTACAGCAAAGGAGGCAATCATTATGGAAGAGGCTGTGAAAGCAAGAGAGGAGGCAAAGAAGTTAGCTGAAGAGTCAAGGGCAAGAGATGAGGCTTTGATGAGAACATTAGGAGTAATGATGGAAAAGTTAAATGGGATTGAAAATGCTTCTTCCTCCCACAATGAAGGAAATGATGGTGGAAAAGATAATAATTCTCTTCAAATTAATTTGACATGCTTGGACTGGTTGAACTTGTTTATGTTTTAGAATCTTTAATTTGACATGTTTGAACTTATTTATATTTTAGAATATTTATTTTGACATGCTTGGACTTATTGAACTTGTTTATGTTTTAGAATCTTTATTTTATTTTGTTCATGAATTTGGAGACAATATTATTTAATTTTAGGTATTGGTTTTTTATTTTTGGAAGGTGAATTATTATTTTGGAATCGGATGATTTTAGATTGTTATTAATGAAAATAAAAAAAGAGGTTGGATATTAGTGGTTTAGTAGCAAAAGCCAAAAAAATGTATTTAGAAACTTAGTGACCGAAGCAGTCACAAATCAGACCATATTTTATTGATAATTTGTGACCGCAAGGTTGATCACTAAATGCAGTCATAAATTTGTGATCGATTAGTAACCGCTAAGTGGTCACTATAAGTAGACAACAGACAAATTATTTATGAAAAGTTTGTGGCTGCAAAGGCATAGTCACAAATGTATGACCGCACGGAGGTCACAAATTCGGTCAGAAATTAATAGTTAGACATATGAGTGAGATTAGTGACCACCATGCACGGTCATAAGCAGTTACTATTTTGTGACCACTTAGTGACCTATTTATTATTTTATGAACACTTTATACAATACAATTAGTGACCACTTCTGAATAGTTGGTGACTAATATGTCGGTCACTAATTTGTGACCAATTGGACAATCGATCACAAATTTATGTTTGTGATGACGTATCTTGTGATTGCGATGTGCGGTCACTGAAGCCATCAATGACCCCATTTTTTGTGGATTAGTGGTCCCTAAAGCCCTATTTTTTGGTAGTGTCTATATTGTTTCTTCTATAGTAACATCAAATCCTAAGGCATAGAATGATATTACAAAAGAAAAAAAAATAACTGTCAAATGGGGAGACTCATACCTTCTAGAAATAGTTGAAATCTTCAAGTTTGACTATGATTAAAATTTACAAGTATTTTGGATAAAAAGCTATATTTTCCCTCCAATCTTATTTTTATCATCTCTCCAAGAGTTTGCATGGTCTCTTTCCAATATATATATATATATATATATATATTGAGAGAATTTATCACATTACCCTAATTGATGATTGGGCATAGAGAAAGATAAATCAAAATCTTATTAATTGTTATACGCTTCCATGTTAGAAAAGCATTAAAATAGAATGTTACAAATGATAATTTCACTACTTTAATGATTAAATTGTTAAATATAGAAGGATCTTTAATAAAATTATTAGTTAAAAATATGAAATTTAAAAGAATGCACCTACCGACCTTTGTCTTTCTTTATTCACATAAGCATTATATCAACTAGAAGTGTAGCAAAGCTTTTCAATTCATTTTTTCTAAATGCTCAAAGCTTTTCCCACCAATCATAGGATCATGTTAGTGACAACTACTTACTATTTCCTCGCTCGTCCATCTCTTTTTTATCTTTATTCTTAATTTATTCTTTTCCCACCAATTAAAATAACAATGTGACACTATTAATTTTAAACATATATAATGCAAATCATATAAGTATTTTTATTGAATTTGAGTTTGGAATCGATCCAAACTTGAGCTTTAATATAGAGTGAATCAAAGGCTTGCGAGAACATTTGTATATATATGTATATTATGCAATTATTAAATAATATATTAAAATAATACTTAAAAAATATGTAAAACCCCAAATTTTTAAAATCATAAGATACTATAAAATGTGAAATCAATAAATTTAGCTAGATTAATTTTGAGTTGATTCAATTACAACTTAAAATTAAATATTTATAATCAAGGGTTTGAATCACAAATAAAAGAAGGACTTGATTGCACAAAATTATAAAGTTTAGGGGGTTAATGTGGAGGAGTTAAAAGTTGGAGGACTTTGAAATAATTAAATTAGGGCTTGGTTAACATAAATTAAAAAGGATAGGGGTCAATGTCCTCAAAACTAAACTTTAAGGGGCTGAATGGAGGATTAGGGACTAAATTGAAAGAAGATAAAAGCCCAGAGGTGTGATTGAAGTTGGTCAAGAAATTTGGGGGTCAATTTGAAAGAAGTTGAAAATTATTTCTATCTATACAATTAAGGACGGATTTTTATCTAATTCTAAAAATCGACCCAACCCCTACCTCAATGGTGAACCGTCAGTGAATGGCCGTGAAACTCAAAACCAATTATACTAAAATGTTCCTTTCCTCACAAAGAACCCAACCATGCCAATATTCACCAAAAAAAACCGGTGGCAATGCATGAACAGTATGCTTAGTTTGAAATTTTGGACTCATCTAGACTATTCCCGGCTTAAGATTTTATTCGAATTTGACCCAATTTGGGTAATATTTAATAATCAAATTTTAATTCAATTAATTTGTTATATGTAACTGAATTTTGGATCGAAGTCTAGTTATGACATGAACTGAGACCATTAAACTATAGTTTGGTCTAATTTATAGATTAATTTTATTAAGTCAAGATTATTAAATTATAGCTTGACTCAAGCCGATGATTTAATTTCATGAGTGTTAAGCTAAGTTGAGAAAGATATATTTATGTTTGTATCCATGGACCTAATAACAAGACATGTTATAAATTGAGTAGGATTATGTCCAAATCAAAGTTCTAAGTTATGTGAATGTTGGGATGAAAATAAATTATCATATTGTTGTTAAGACCTTCCGTAAGACTTCAGCAACTAGTTTACCGACATGTCGAGTTAAGGAATATAATAGATAATTGTCTTGCATTTCTGTGTGACATAGAATTTGAGAATTATGAATGAATAGTTAGAGTAATTAAGGAACTTGCGGAGAATATTTAAATGTATTAAGAATTATGATTTAGATACTGTAATCGGTATTGGCGTTAGATTATTTACCTTGAACTTTAAATCTATTGGGAAACAAGGTTATGAACTATTTAAACATCTAAAAATTATTAGAACTATGCCAAAATACCTTTAAGTTGATAGATATGTTCATTAAATTTATAATTGAGGATCAGAGGATTGATAGAATGATAACTCAAAGCTATCTTATGACAGTTCTCGTGCTGACTAGGAAGCCATGACTTGAGCGACCATGTGTAGGAATTCCTCTGCATTTATTAGGTGAGTTTATACTCATAGTATGAGATTCTTTGTTGGGGAAAGAATATATATACTTATTACTATATCCTGTTCATTTACTTTCTTTCAATCTGTGTGTTAAAAATAGTACCCCATATTGCCCTTCCATATTGAGTGTTTCTGTTGTCTTTAATTGACATTGCTTTATCTTAAATTGGCGATTGTGTTAAGAAAGCTGAAAATAATTTCTAAATATATCTTGTATCACCATGTCGTCTTGGAAACTAGCATGGTGCCGGATTTAATTGTAATAATGTTAACATGGTGTTTTGATTGGTGCTGTGAATTGTTGTTGGGTACATTCTGTATTATCAGTGAATATGACTAATACCCTTGGGGGTGAGCCCTGGGTTCGATTCTAAAAGATGATTGGGCGGTATGGACCGACGGTGGCTGGTCTCCAGCCAATACCCTATTTCAGTATCCTATCTCGTAGTCGGTGGAGGTAATTGTCTACGAGCGAGATAAGGCATGTAGCTAGCCATGCCATCTATTTGTGAATATTCGAGCCGATCACTTGGGCTAGAGGAATAACGATTTCCGTGTTGTTTTTGAAAGTGGAGGGACAAGGTAGAAGAATTACCAACAGCATATTTTGTAAAGGTATTATGGATTTTATTTTTAGTGTTATTTAATCCGGTCTTTTATTCCTTAATTGTATCCACTATTCAAGTTCTCAGCTCAATGTTTATGTTTTGAAACCTCAGTGAGAGATAGTGAATTTTGGTGAAGTCTCATCACTGGTATGGGACGATGATGGGTTGGATCACTTTTAAATTTTGAATAAAACCTTTTTTCATAATTTCTAAAAATATTTATACTTCTACTTATCTCTATTATTTGTGAAACTATCACCTTGATGTTATGGCTAAATTATCTCACTAAGTCATTTGGACTTATGTTGTATTGTTTTTTCTTTCGTTCTTTACCACATATAGAATCATGCAATGAAGATAGGCTAACCCAGGCAAAACATGAGGTGATGAGGGTAATAGAAGTGCTAAGTGCTATTCAGGGCAATTTGATTCAGAACTCGATATGCGATAAATATTGTTGTAGAGATTAATTATTTTAAAATGTTTGGGGAGTGTATTTTCTATCAGAATAAGAGTAGTGGTATAAGGTAGGTAGCACCTCGATCGGAAGCAAGCGCCGGGGCATTACAAAATATATCCCACATATTGAAGTAATATTCAAAATATAGTTCATTTGTTCACTTTTATATCACTTACTAAATAATGATTAATAATGTATAAGATACCTAAATACTTAACTAATTATTAACAATGCTTAAATTTCTTTTATATGAAAATAATTTTTATAAGAAATAATAAGTGATTTCTTGTGAAATATTGGAAGGTAATATTTGTAACACAAAACATGTCACCATTGGCAAGAACCTTAGAGTATAGTCCTTATATTCATCTCAATTGACAATATCTTATATTCCTCACAATTTGACACACTATAGTCCCTAATAGTCGGTATGATAGATATCACCATTGGCAAGGACATTAATTAAATGCCTATTGAAATAATTATGTTTTTTTGTTAAATCCCACTATATATGATATTACAGAGATATTTTTTATAACTAACATCATATTATTTTATTGTGTCACTACATTGTAAAATGTTGTTAAGTTAACGTAATTAAATATGTTGTGGCATTTTCTACAAAATGACATTATAATATGATATAAGTGCTATTTTTAATAACAATTGATGACACTTAGTTAAATGCCTTTAAAATCTATTTATATTGGCATGTTCAATCAAATGCCATTATTTTATTTGACATTTATTAGTTAAACATTAAAAAATATTACCTTCAATGTCATTTTTTTAACAAATATCATTATAATAGTGTTGCATGTCACTGTGTTATAAAATGCCACCAAATGAATGTCACTAGATTCTTTATAACATTTTTTTCAAATGACATTATAAATAACTATGAGTGACATTTTAAGAAAAAGAATTAGTGACACTAATTAAGTGCCTTTAAAATACATTTATGGTAGCATTTCAATCAAATGTCACCATTTTATTTGTCATTCATTAATCAAATGTCACTAAATATTATTGTATAGTGGCATTTTTTGTAATTTCCACCCATTACTTTCACATGGTGTTACTTTATAAAGTGCTGCTAAATTAGTACCATTAAAGGTCATTTTTTTTGTAGTGACAAGGGGATGTTTGGTTGCATTACCAAAATGCAACCAAACATCCCCTATCTTAATTATGAGTTTTTTTCCTGATTTGATTTATGCATGCCAAATTAATTTGTTACAATAATTGCAAGGAATATATATATATATATATATATAAACTATGAGTACAGGCTTCATGTGGATGACAGTTAAAATTATTGTGTCTAAAAGTTATTATGTTTATTTTTTAATTATTTTAAAATAAAACTTAATAATTTAATTTTTAAAAAAAATTATATTTAAATCAAAAAAATATTGTATAATTAATTCTCATTAATACAGCATTAGAAAATTCAACATTAGTGATAAAAGATAAGTGACAGTGCAAAAATTATTACTAGTGGTGTATATTAAGAACAATAAACTTTACTTTATCTTAATAATTATTGTTTAATTGTCAATAATTTTATTTTATCATAATATAGTTCAATAATAAAAAAAATAACTAATATTTTAAATTGTACAATTCCTTATTGCTATGAAGCTTGTAAAGGTAATTGTTAAGATAAAGTGAACTTTTATAATTTGATATATTTAATTAATGGTAATTTTTGTTTGTCACTTATCATTTTATCATTAATTTTATTTTGTAGTGTTAGTTTCTAAAACAATAATGTAAAACTATACATATTTTAATTTTATTTTATTTTTACCAACACTTATAAACTCTACATTATACACTAGATCAAATAGGAGCCTTAATTTTGGGGCAAAGGGAGTCAATTCAAAATAGGCAGACATGACATACTATTCCTGTCCCGGATTATTATTCTCATTTTATAAATAAGATTAAATATATTAGGTCAAAAATTAATAAAACTTATACTTTTTAAATTTTCCTTAACATTTTTCTGTTAGATCAAATTAAACACTTAATTTTGAGGATTAAGTGATAGATATAGTATATTCTAATTGATATCTCTACAAATATACTTCCTTGACTTGTGGTTAGATGTCCAATTTACTACAATATTATAAATAGTTGAACTATCTAATCTTTTAATTTCTGAAATTTATCCTATACATGAAAATTTTGATCTTAAAAAACCTTTAAATCGGGAGTAACTACTTTGTTATTTAATGTTAATTGCATTACTTTTTTTGAAAAAAAATAGTAGAAATTCAATGTGAGATCCAAAAACATTTCCAACACTTAATAACACAATTAATTATACATGGAAATAGTATATAAATCATAAAGAAATTTTATAATTATGATAATCATGCGAGTAATCGAGTTTGGCCAAACAAAAATTAGTTGCACGCACACACGAAAAAGCCATCAAGAAAAAGGCCAACTACGTTTTGGGAATCCATAAAAATACAAAAAAAGGAAGAAGAAGAAAGGGAAAGTTGTCAACTTATAATAAACCAAACTTCATGCCTTTTTGTGCGATGGATTGTAGCTTGGAAAGTTGATCATGCCTTCTTCTCTTGATTTAAAAAAATATATATGTAATAATAAAAAAAGGTAGTTGCTTAACATTTTTTTGGCTTATTTGTTATACTAAGAATGAAGAGAAATTTAATTTCCCTACATATATATATATATATATATATATCTATAACAAGATAATGTAATTTCTACTCTTTAACTATTATGAGATTTTTTTTCCTTTTATTTTTATTTTTTAGGACAAAAATATTTCAATTTCATACTATGTATATTTTTTAATTTTAGGCGGAACAGTACTAAAAAAATTCTATATATACTAACTTGAAATGACAGTACTGTATACTTTATTTATTTTATAATTAATTATTTTTCTTTCCTTTATTTCATCAAATCATGGTCCAAACATGATATTAGAATACAAATTGACTGGATGCATGGCATCTGATGTAGGTTGTAATTAGATAGAAATATTATTGTCACTATGTTAAATGATGATTAAATGATTTATGTAATTTAACAATCATTTCATTAATCTAAATTCGTCAATGAATTAGCATCCAAGCAATCAAAATTGAACAATATGAGACCTTGAATTCATATCCTATAAAATGTGTCCAATATATATCTCATTCAATATTAAGGAAAATATTGTTATCTCATTACTAATTTCTTGTAATAGAATAGTTATAAATATTATATATATTGAATTAATCATTTATATTAAGATCATGATGTATATAATTAATTGCTTTACTTAAAATTAACTTATATAGTTGAAGTTTTCAAAATGACTCTTGTTTCATTTTTATTCAAGTAGCACTACTAATTCCAAAGTAACTAAATCCACACATATATTATTTTAAGCATGCATCTCTCTTCCTTTCTGTCCCCTCTGATCCCTTAAGTCAATCTAGTCATGATTAATTATGCATATAAAATTATAAGATTACATTAATTGTGTTGTTAAGATAAAATATTGCCGGCGGTCATTAATAAATTATTCCATTAATCGAGTAGAAACAAGAACCGAACTCAGAAATTAATAAACCGGGTTTGATGAGCCAATTGTTTCACTGCCAATTTTGCTGGACGGTAATTAGTTTAGGACATGGTTTTGCTCTAATGATGTTTTGAGATTTGGAATTATCACTAATTGATAAAATGTCATGTAAGATCATCATTTGGAGCTGACAATTAAGTGGATACAATGAAAGAATTATAAGAAGACAAAATTCAGCAATAATCCAAGCTGTGGCCCATTTGATTTGATTTCCAAATTTCAACATTTTAATGCATCTTCTTCTTCTTCTTCTTCTTTTTAATTTTATTTAAAAATAGATTTAAAACTCAATCAACTTGGTGTAGCCCATTTGTTACCTTGTTAGTGGCATTAAAACTCAATTGTTTTTAGGGTTTCGCTGATCACATGGATTTTGTTTCTGGAAATGTCTGATTAATTGTATATTTATAGGCATTAGTTAGATGGGTTTGTTTTGATTAGATGATGTTTAATTTAGTTATTATGAAGACAAGAATTTTGTTGTATCAAATCTTCTATATCATGTGGGAGGTCTCGTGTTCCGTTCGAATGGGCATCTGCCTCTCAATTGTGGTTTTGTGAAGTTTGTACTTTCATATTCTTTGATTTGATATTTGTATTCTATTAATTTGTTATAAGAATAATCTTCTTAATTTGACAGTTGAATTTATAAACTTGTGGTAAAGGATACTCTGGAAAAAAAAAAAATCTGAAAATCTGAGGTGGGAGTGACTGACAAACCAAAAAAAGAAAAAGCCAAAGGGAAAACAAAAACTTGGGCGGCTTGAGTTTGTCATTTTTCTGAAAACGTGAGTATCTTACTTGATAACGAGGGAATTTAATTTGTGCAAAAAGTAAAACCAATTGCTTCTCCAGACAGGTTAAATACAGTACTGCGAGATTGGTACGCGTTGATTTTAGTTTTAAAACTTGGATATCTCCTGAAGAAGACAAATTTGAGCGTCTGGAAGAAATTTGGCTTATTTTTCAACAATACAAGAATTGGAAGTTTGTACCGATATTTATGGGCCCGAAAGGAAAGGAAAGATTAAAACAATAAACTTATTTTTCAGAAGGAAAAATAATAATTCTTTTTATATTATGTTTGGATCAAGAAAAGTAGTGAGGAAAAAGAGAAGGAAAGTGCAAATGTCCTAACAGTAAAACATTGAGTTGCATCATTTGAAGCACCAAAAAGATTCTTTAGTATTTTACACATTAAAATTTATGGTCCAAAAATGGAGTTAGTGTTTTTGTATTCATCATTAAATCTTACAATTGATCAAACATAACTTTATAAATTACCTTTGGCTCTGATGGTCTGTTTTCTCATGTAATTGTTAATTACATTGAGATTCCGTGACTCATGTTGAAATTAGACATATTATTAATTATTAATACTTTATGAGATGTCAATAATTGCAGTTTGGCAACCCTAATTCTTTAGCAAAACACGTTATTGTTGTAATTTATTAAGTTTTGTTATAAAATTTATATTTTCATGAAATCAGTAGAGTACTGCATGCATCGCTGCAAATTCAGTATAGTATTTCACCAGTAATCTATTACACTTAATGCCAGACCTAAAACTCAAAAGCTCAAGATTTGTTAAAAAATGGCATAATTAGCCCAATGAGTGAATGCTACATTTAAATGTTAAAAGTATAAAACTTAAAAAGGCCATATTCATTCCTACGAGCTCATCATGTATAACTCTATCTCATAGTTGGAGATCAATATTAATTGAATTAACAAGAAATCACGTTTCATATTTTTATTGTCTGGGACAGTACATTAAATTATAACCTTATTGGAAAATATAACTAATGAACGCGTTAACAAACAATAACTACTCTTTCCTAATTAATGTGTCATTATGATATTGGGGAAAAATGCATGATTAATAAGAAATAAAAATTAATGTACTGTTGAGAGTGACTTACAACCAAGGGGTGGGTTGTTATGCAGACCCATATATACAGCATGTTGACTGAATTTTTTTAAGGCAAAACTTTTCGTCATATATGTATGAATTGGATAATATCTCAAAATAGTTGGCCTTAATATTTGAAAGCAGATTAGATCATCGTCATCTCACTTCAAAACCAATTCACTAGCATTATCAGTTGATCATAAATAAACAAAAATCACTTAACTATAAGGGTTTCATGATCTTTAGGGCCCCAATAACAGTGATTATGGTTGAAGCATAACCATACAAACTCCCTTGAACCACGTTCGTTCGGTAATTATGGACTCCACGGACACACACACATATATTGCTATACTTAACAAAATAAAATAAAATAAAATAAAGATCTTATGTCCACGATAAATTAAATCACCAACCAATAGTTTTTTAATGTAAAATTTAAATGCTAAAAAGAAAAACATTACAAAAATAAGATTTTGGTGGTTGAATGCTTCGTATTCGCACTACAATAAGGTCTAAACTAAATCCTTTCAAAGATTGCTTGCCTAAGACGATATATTAACATTGTTGATTATATGGATCATTAAATAAATTAACTATGTTTGCAAATTAGTTTTGAAAATTATTAATTAGTATAGTTCATTTAATTATTCGATCAGCTGCAGACGAAAAAGTTGATCATTCTTGTTGATTCATATATTCATATGTACCAGTTGCAGCAAATGGTAGTTTAATAAATCCCCCACATTTTCGGATAGTACCATGCATTTGCAACTAATTAGTGTAGAAAAATATATAATTTGCTCAATTCTTAGTCAAATATTCCTAATAACTCGATGGGATTAAGACTTTTTTGCGGTCTAGTTAAATCTTAATTACATGTTGCAAATTAAATCCAGCTCTTTCTCCCACATTAATTGTAAGATCTGAAAATTTTAGTCAAATATTAATGGTAGGGACATAATTTTGAAAAAATGTGTAGTTGTAATTAAAATATTAGTGAAGACAGCGGATCGCTGAGGGAATCACTTTAATATGGATTGAAATTCATTGAAACCTTGTAATAATTGTAAACCCAGTGGTTGGTTAATTAAGAAGACTTAAATTGTGGCCGAGAACTTTGTTACGCAATCATTTACATAAATTAATCATTGAAATTAGGATTGTTGATATGAAAGAAGTATTCTTTCAATGCCAATGATACTTGAGTTTCTTTAGGACTTTCACAACACTTTTTTGTTTGCCAAATTGCCTGAAATTGCATATGCATCATAGCAATTTCTGTGCTGGAATAACTATAGGCATGGAGTAACTTGTCTTTCCTTGTATTATTTTTCTCTTTTTAAGAATTGGTGATAATTTGACTATTATTTAATCAGATCTAAACCAACCTAAAAAGGATTGTTTCCTCGTATCTCATAAAAGTATAGAGTTTGAGTTCGAATTCACCAAAATGAAGTTTTAAACTAATGTTTGGAAAGTGTATGTTTGGTGTCCTTTTACATTATGTATTACCATTAAAAGTAGTGCTTCATATTTAGTTGTGTCATAGCATTGCATTACTTTAAGTACTTTAAATGAATAGGAGAGGATAACTTTAGTACGGAATTTTATCTAAGAAAACAGATATTATTTGGGACATTTTAAGAAGGATATAAGATCAGTGATAAATTCAAAATAAAGAAAGTAATAAAGAAAAACTAAAGAAATAGTGTAATAATATATATTTTTTGTGATTATATGAGTTTCTTAATTCAGTGAATTATTTAATTGAGAAAAAATTATTTCTAACAAACAAACATGAAGAAATAGAAATGAAGTAATTATTATTGTAATAATTTTATTTGAACATGATCATATAAAGAATATATTATTTGACGAATAATATATTTCTTGCAAGATAAATTAAATGGTCAAGTGGAACAATTTCTAGATGAACAGATTACAATAAACCAATGAAAACAAAATAGCATCCCATCGTGGTACTTAAGTTCATTACATCAATGTGCGTGTGTGTCTCTCTCTCTATACATATGATCTCATAGTTATGAGTCAAATTGTAATTTTACTAGGACGGCATTTAATGCGACGAGCAGATATGTCAAACTTAGAAAATAATTAGGACATATAGTGGATTGCCATGAATCATGATAATTCACTGCTAATTAACGTTAGTATACCAAAACCATGTTTTCACCAACTAACCACGATGTCTATTAATTGATGTCTGTGTGTATATATGTGGTGCAAATCATTCCAACGGCAAATCCAGTAAGCATTTTGAAGACGCAACGAAATGCGTACAAAAAACATAATAGAGCAGTTGATTTAAAGCGTGTGTTGAACCCATGCAATTCCATTCTTAGTATGGAAAATAAAATAATAATAATAATAATAATAATAATAATAATAATAATAATAATATCTATATAGTAATATAAATTACAAAGAAATTAATGCATGGCTAGCTAGCTAGTATTCGTGGAAAAGTGTTGTGGGCGTCCAATCAAGTTTTTGCTTCGCTGCGCAAGAAACCGCCCAACCAATCAACCTTCTCTTGTCTCTTTCTTTCTCTCATTAATTTAGCTACATCCATTATATCAAATGGTTAGCAATTTTGAGACACTCAATGCATGTTAAAATTTTTATTTTATAAAAAATAAATAAAAAATTTAATTATTTTTTATTTTTTATTGTAATTTTTTTAATATTTTCAAATATATTTATTTAAAATTTAAGAATAAATAAATTAAGACGAAGTAAGATAATAGAAGAAAATATAAAAAAAATAAATTATTATAGAAAAAATTAAAGAGACAAAAATAAAAGGAAAAAAAAACTATTTTGTCAATATCTTTTAAAATAGGATTAATTTTGTAAATTCATAAGATGGCACACTATTGATACCCTCACACTTTATATATAGCATAGATATTTGTATCTTTTCTTTTTCTCCTCCTATGAGGAGTTGCAAATCTATCAAAATTTTAATCAATTCCAATTAAGATTTAAACTTTAATTAAGAAAAATCTTGAAAGTTTATCGGAATAGCTAGAAAATTTGTTGAAATCTTGTATATCTTTAATTAAATTGTAAGTTGGATTTTATTTTCAATGGTAAAAGAATCCAACAATTAATTGAAATTTCAACATTTTGATGGAATTAATAATCATTATCAAAAGATTAGATATCTTCTAAATATTACTATAAAATTAATTTATAGCGATACTAATAACTATAAATTTTTCGTAACAAATGCAATTCTTAAGACAACAAGTAACAAAATTAATTAAAAAATAAATATCTAACAACGTATAGATCGTAATAAGAATTAGATAAAAGGGTATTTGCTTTGAATTCGATTAGATTTATTTCATAGTTAATGCGATACATTTTTATTTATTAGCTATGGACCGTTCATAGCTAATTCTTTAATTTTTTGATACAAATCCAAATTTTAGTGCTTGAAAAGTGAGGGATATGACAAAGAATTTTATTTTTTGCTATATGGAAAAAAATATTAATAATAAGATATAAATGTGAAGTGATAATAATTTTTTTTTATAAACTATATGTTAATTGACAAGAATTATTTTTCGTAATAATAAGAACAGCTTTTATAAGTTCAATAATAATTGAAATTACAAATCAGCTGCTAGCATTAGTAATTATTAATATAAGATTTGTATACTTACTTGTTATTGATAAACAGTACCACAAATACAAAGATTATTTTTGGCAGGAGATGTATTATTGTGGTCATGATAAATATAACACTAACTATCAGTATGAATAATTAGACACTATTTTGATACTATTAAGTTAGTGAAAATTATTATTATAATAAATATCATTTAACACATAATTACTAGTAATATGAATTCAATATTGTGTTGCTAATTATTTTATAACATAAGTGTGATGGCTAAGGAAAATTGAACACCCCCACGCCCACGCCCACGCCCACGCCCACGCCCAACAAAAAACGAAAAAAGAAGGGGGGGAAAAAGACAAGACAAGACAAGACAAGAGGGAAGGTGCAGAACGTGCAATTTTTTGGGAACAAAATAAGTCGTGGACCTCGCAATTTTGTGGCCTCTTTTCTAGGTTTTTGCCAGTTGACAAGTGGATTACAATGAGTGATTTGTACCTACAATATCTTTCCATGCTTTGTTGGCAATTCCACAAATCCAGCTACTCTGCCCTTTAAAACTGCCAATTAATCCAACTCCATATCTACCCTTCACCACCCTTTTCTACGGAAATATGTATTCTCATTTATTGCCAAGATTCGAAAGAAACTTGAATTAAGGGGCGACTACCATTACGTGACCGATACTGCTTGTGCCACAAATTGGGAATCAGAACGCCCAATTAAATTATATGCATGGAAACTAGCCGTGTGAAGAATCACACCCTATTGTAACTCATAAAGATATAATAATAAAATTGAGAAATAACAGTAAAGTAGTTTGATGAAATTGATAACAAAATTTAACGTAATTTGACGATATGTTTAATCTATCGAATAAAGAAAAGAATTTTATTGATTTTAAATCAAAGTATCGAGTACAATTTAAATCCCACAAATCTCACAAAAATGCCCAACACCCACGTTCTAAACTTCGTTACGAGAATCTATCTCTAAAGCAGTATAGAAACTATCATCTAGGGTTCCTCGCAAATTGACCCCAAAGAAAACATCGCTTAAATACCCCCAAGAGAACTAAAAATAGGCTTGTGGCCTGCGACTCGTGCTAGGGCATGCATGATTTAGGCCTCAACAAGCAGAACTCCAAAATCTCCAAAATTGCCAAGACTTGCTGCATTACGTCAAGAACCTGCTGTGCCAAAACATGCAAAACTCATGCCCCAGCGTGGCATTCCAGTAGCCCGTGAGCCTTAGCATGCGGAACTTGTGCGAGGGCACATGATTCCAGTAAGCTGTGCGCCTAGGCATGACACTCCTTGGGCTTGGGTGCACATTGCAGGCAAAGACGCCAAGTTTCATGCATTCCCGCGCCGCAGCGCACACCACCTTGCGTTCTGGTGTGCAGCATCCTACGAACGAGTGTCGAGGCATGTTCCTTTACCCATTTCGACCACTTGACTGCATTTCATTTCTCATCATTTGTAATTCAAAATGTCAAGGTAAAATGAATAATTCTACACCTTGACTTGAAATTTATCATCCATCTTCTTTGTCCCTGCCTCCAAAAAAGGCCATCATTTAGGTTTGTAAATGTTTATCAAATCCAAGCAATGCTCAAATTTGATTCATGAAATAGTCTTTGTCAACATGTTTACCGAATAATCCTTAGTCCCAATTTTCTCAACCAAAATCACACCTTGAGACACCATATCCCAAACAAAGTAATACCTCACATCAATGTGTTTTATTCTCTCATGAAATGCTTGATTCTTTGACAAGTGTATAGCACTCTGACTATCAAAAAATACGGTAGTAATATCATAATTCATATCCATATCCTAAATCAGCCCCTTTAACCAAATGCCTTCCTTCATGCCTTTAGCCAAAGCTATGTACTCAGCTTCTGTTGTGAACAATGCAATTGATGATTGCAAAGTCACCTTCTAGCTAACCATACAACTTGAAACACAAAACACATATCTAGTCATGGACCTTCTGTTGTCCAATTCTCTAGCATAATCCATGTCCACATAGCCAATAATTCTAGTAGTAGAATTCAATTTACTATACTTCAAATATCTATTTGCAGAGCCTCTTAAATACCTCATGATTTATTTCATTGCCTGTCAATGAGTCTTTACCAGCTTGAGCATGTACCTGCTCACAACACTGACTGCATGTGAAATATTTATCCTAGTGCACACTATAGGGTACATCAAGCTACTTACTACACTAGCATATGACACATATGATATGTGCTCCAACTCTTCCTCAATACTTAGTGATAAATTTTGATGAGAACCTGAAATGAGCTGTAAGTGGCATACTAACTAGTTTAAACTTGTCCATTCCAAAATGCTCAAGTACTTTCTCAATTTAATGTTGTTGAGACAAGTACAACAATCTCAAGTGTCCATCCCGGATGATCTCCATGCCCAAAATTTTGTTCACACTACCTAAATCCTTCACTTAGCTGAGCTTTTAAAATATTGATCTTAGATATATTTCTAGAGGCAATCAACATATCATCAACATATAGCAACAAATATACAAGAAGACTATCACTACATTTTTATAATATACACAACAATCATAAATGTTTCTATTATATCCTATCTTGGTAATAAAAATATCAAACCTCTTATACTACTGCCTGAGCGATTAATTCAAGCCATATAAAGACCTCTCTGAAAGACATCCCTAATTTTCTTTCCTGAAAACAATGAATCCCTTTAGTTGGCTTATGTATATTTGTTCCTCCAACTCACCATGTGGAAATGCTATTTTCACATCCATCTGTTCAACGTTATGTCAAATAGAGCTACTATGGCAAGTAAAACATGAATGGAATTGTGTTTTACAATAAGGAAGAACACCTCATGAAAGTCAACTCCATCTTTTTGAGTAAAACTTTAACAACCACTCACTCCTTGTATCTAGCATCCTCAACCATGGAAATCCTTTTCTTTTTCTTGTAAATCCATTTGCAACCTACAATCTTCTACCCTTTAGATACATTAATCAGTTCCCATGTGCTATTCTTGTATAAAGACACTATCTTTTCACTCATAGCTGCTATTTATTTATCATAATCAAGGCAAAAAATAGCCTCCTTGTATGTGACTGGATCATCACCCATAACTCCTCAACCAAACACAAAGCATAAGCAACCAAATCTAAATATACAAACTGCTATAGTGGTTTAATTTGCCTCATCTCTCTATCGCGAGCCAAGCAATAGGTTTGTAGTGAATCATTTTCTTATTGTTAATTAGGTGATAATGCGTCTCAACAACTTTATCTAGTATCTTCTATTTTCCCTTTGAAACTTATGGAGTATTAATTTTAAACTCTATCTTCTCCTTAATGCCCTATTGACTACTTTCTCCCTGCTCTACCTTTTTCATCATAGTAGACTCAACAAGTGTCACGTCCCTACTAATAATCACCTTGTAGCCCTTGTCGTCACTACACCACAAATGATAACCTTTGACTCCATTTGCATAGCTTAGGAATATGCAATTCCTAGTCCTCTTCTCAAGCTTCCCATCACAAACATAAGCACAGTCTAAACACCTAAATATTCTCAAATTTAAGTAGTCAACAGGAGACTCGAACTAAATTTCATTAGTATCTTGTTGTCCAAAGTAGTCATGGTGACCTATTCACCAAAGAATAAGTAGTATTAATAGCTTTTGCTGAAAAATCCTTAGACAATATAGCATTAAAGAGCATACATATGGCTCTCTCTAAGATAGTCCTGTTTATCTGTTCTACAACTCCATTCTACTATGGTATATGTACAACTGTGCGATGCCTCACAAATTCTTCCTTATCTTGGAATTCCTAAAATTCTGTACTGCAAAACTCCAATCCGTTGTCAATCCTCAAGTGTTTGATCTCCTTTCCTACCTGCTTCTCGATCAAAATTTTTCATTGCTTGAAGTCAGCAAACATGCATGTGCACCCATACTCTCCATGAGAAGTCATCAATGAGTGTCAGCATGTACCTAACACCTCCCTTTGAAAGAACGTGAGAAGGCCCCTAAAGTTCGGAATGAATGTAATCTAAGGTGCCTTTGGTCCTATGAACTATTGTGTTGTATTGCAAATGGATTTACAAGAAAAAGGAACGAATTCTTGGGGTTGAGGATGCTAGATACAAGGTGCTATTGGTTGCTAAGGGTTTTATCCAGAGAGAGGGAGTTAATTTTTACGAGGTGTTCTCCTAAGTTGTAAAATATACTTCCATTCGTGTTTTACTTGCTATAGTGGCTCTATTTAATATGGAGCTTGAACAAATAAATGTGAAAACAACATTTTTGATAGTAAGTTGGAAAAACAAATCTACATGAGTTAACTAGAGGGATTCATTGTTTCTGAGAAAGAAAATCAAGCATGTCTTTTGAAGAGGTCTTTATATGGTTTGAAGCAATCTCCCTAGCAGTGGTATAAGAGGTTTGATGCTTTTATTACCAAGATAGGATTTACTAGAAGTATTTACGATTTTTGTGCATATCATAAAAAATGTAGTGTCCCACCTTTTATTTTATTGAAAATCCATTAATTAAGCATATTTATTGTAAGGTTTGTAACGTTTTATGAGTATTAAGTTGTTTCTTTTAATTTGCATACACAAGCATTCTAAGCTGAATGGTGATTGGTATATAAGAATGAGATTAGGTGGGAATGGAATGACTTCAATAATAGAATGAATATGAGAAAGGAATGGTATTAGTGTATGTTTTCCTATAGCAATTAGGAGTGAGAAATGAATGAAATCATCATTCCTTACTTGATTCCAATGTCTTGACTAGTATTTAGCAATGACAGATAGGAATGCGAAGAAAGTGTTTTAAATGACCAAATTGTTCTTCTGAATAAAATTCCTACAATAAAATATTTTATTGATAAATTATTTATATCTCATAATTCTATTTTTTATACACTTTAATTTTTTTATTTCGTGAAAATATATGACAAAAATTATGATTTATTTATATTTTGTGAAGTAAAATGAATTTTTTGGGCAAAAATATAAGATTTGGTACCTGGTTATTTTTTCTTTTACTGAAGTTTGAAGATTATGGTCAAAATTCCTATAAAGAAGATTCTTTTATTGGAGTTTGAAGATTATGGGAGAAATCCCCATAAAGAAGAAGATACTATGAAGAAGATGTATACGGCGGTTTTCGTGACGGTTCAAAATTCTTTTGTTAAATACAAATATAAGTTCATTCCTAATAAATTAGGAATAGTTAAATCTATGTGGGAGGAAAGTAATAATTAAATCCATATTTTTGAAAATGAGGACTCCTACGAGAATGAAGATTCACATTCTTGAATTAACCAAGCATAGGTTTGGGAGCAAACTTAGAGATGCTTATTTCATTACCAACCTTTTATGCATACCAATCATATCATAAGCATTCATTAATATTTGAATCTTAAAGCCACTTCATATATATACAAGTATAAGGATAATGAGACTCAATTAATTGAGCTCTCGACTTTTATGAGTACTGAGTTATTTTTATTTCTTAAAGTTTATTGTGATTCATGGAAGTATGAACCTCTGGTGAAAGATCCCATTAAATTGGGTACTTGTTTGCTGTGATAGTTCTTAACTTATCAAGCCCATGCCCTGTGCCTATGGGTTATGGGCTTAAACCATGGTCTGGTGCCACCATGCTACTCCCAGCTTGGACCAGCTTATTATTTGGTTTACATAAGTTTTGGAATATGTGGCGCAGCAGAATTTATAATTTTTTTTTTCAAAATAAAATGCGAAAATTATGACATTCAGAAAGAAGCTATATGTTTCTTTGCAGCAGTAATGGGATAAATTATAAGTAATTTAACTTCCATGCGAACTAAGTTTATAATGTTTGCGATTAATTATAACAAATTATGAAATAATCCAAATCACTATCTATTCCTACTATTGAAATCAATTAATCAAGAAAAGTTAACAAAAGACCACCTTTATATTGATTGGTCTAAGAGTTCCAAATATTTCTCCGATAAGGTTATTTCATATCTAAGATTGCACATACGAATAAGAGTGTGTTTGGATGAAATTATAAGTTCCTCAAAATATCTTATAAAATGTTTAAAAGTTTATAAATTGATAAAAAGTGTTTAATTTTTTTTAAAAAAGAGCTTATATAAGATCTTTTATTATGGGCTTATAAGTTATTTTTTTAAAAAAAATAAGGAGATCCTAACTTATTTTTAAAATCTTAACAAGTTTTTTATTTTTAATAATTTTAATTATAAAATTGTCATTATTAACATCTTTAAGCTCGAAAATCTTATTTTATCCAAACACTTCAAAAACTTATTTTAAAAATGAGATCTAACATCTTATAAGATTTAGGAGCTTATAAGATGTTTTAAATAAGTTTAGCCAAGCACCCTCTAAGTTTATAATTCTATTTTTAAGGAATGATGTTTGAATTTGGGAGGAAACTATTAACTCCGTGATTTATTTAAGGACATTTAGTTTTTGGTTTCTTATACTCAAAAGTGGCACCTAAGGACAAGTGGATTTATTCTTAATAAGTTAAGCGATTCAATCTTGTATTCTATTTTATGAATATATGACACGTGTATTATATATTTTTTTTTATAAAAATAATTGATTGAGAATAAAATACACTTGGCATAAATTCACCAAGTTGAAATATGAGATAAAACAAGGAATGGAAAAGAGGATCCAACATGATAAGCTAAGTCCAATTATTAACTCAATCAATTAATTAAATTAACATTCAACTAAGATTAATTTTAATTAATTGACCCAATGCATTAATTTATTATTAACAATGATTGAATATATTTCATTTATTGCATCAATATTTCAAACATATGAAATACAAACAATTACTCATTTACAATTAAGATATCAAATACAATAGTAAACTACTATGAAGATGATTACAACCTTCATTTAAGGTGTTTGGCTAAACTTAATTTAAATATGTTATAAATTCTTACGTCTTATAAGATATTTTTGGAGCTTATAAGATATTAGATCTTATATTTAAAATAAGTTGTTAAAGTATTTGGATAAGATATGATCTTGGAGCTTATATGATGTTAATAGTGATAATTTTGTAACTAAAATAATTAAAAATGAAAGAGTTTGTTAAAATTTTAAAAATAAATTAGGGTCTCCTTACTTTTTTCAAAAAAGTTTATAAGCTCATAACATCATATTTTAGGATCTTGTAAGCTCTTTTTTTTAAAAAAAATTATCAAATACTTTTTATTAAATTATAAGCTCTTAAACATCTTATAAAATATTTTGAGAAACTTATAAACTCACCCAAACACCCTCTTAATCAGTATCAAGCACATACCTCTTATTTATTATGCATCCTTCTTGCTATTAGGGCAATGACTCCTCAACAATCCAATCAAATTAACTAATCATTTTTAGTTGGACTTATTTCAGTTCTATTACGTTCAATTAAATGGTCTCATTAATTAATTAAATCAATCCACCTTAGAAAATAATCTTAGTTCATGTAGTTAACTAGTTACTTAATTCAACAATTGAATTTATTGAGATATGAACTGGACCAAACTTATCTGTGACCCCTTGAATTAATTAACTAATATGCTAGTAGTAAGCTTATAACTCTAGGATTGGGACCTTAGTTGCACAATTAAATTATTATAATAAATTAATCTAATTAATTGATCCTTTTATATAAATTCTTAATTCCATGTAAAAATATGCCATGAAACACAGATATAGAATGCTTTCTAGTTATGAGTATCATAGAGGTAAGGTCCTTCCATCTTCTTGTCTCTTAATTGACTCCAGGGTATGAATTATTATCTAAAACTCAAATAACCTAATAACTATATGACCATGCATTTCCTAATTACTTGACTTAATGTTTAATTTTTTTTATACACATTTAAAGTTCATTCGAATTCGAATTTTTAATCTTTCACATAATAAAAAAAAAATTATTTTATTGGGGCCACAAGCCACTCGCCTTGGCCAAAGACTTCCAGGTCTTGAATATATAATGCAAAACATTGGGGGGTCATTTTCATCTAGGTGGGTGGAGGATCACTTCTTGACGTTTCATTGATCTCTGTACAATTAATTTGCGCCTAAAACATTCACTTTACGAATATTGAAGTATAAGAAAGAGCATCAAAATGCATTCAAATTGATGTGGTGCATCACTCTAGTTAGTTGTTATTCACCAACATTATACAACCAACAATATTTTATTTCTAACTTGGAATTTTTAGGTGAGGTTGTTTAGTGCACTTCCTTAACAAATACCCACATAAATGTATTAATACGTGCTAACTGCAATTTAATCTTCTTTGATCATAAAAATAGGCATAACACTTCCTTGTGAATATATATATATATATATATATATATAAGCACACTTTTTATTTCTAAAACCATGCACATTGTCTCCTGCATTTTATTTGTTGTCTATTTAACATAATTTTTATACATAAAGATTAATTAACTCTTAATCATTTCACATATTTTCAATCAATTTAAATATTTTTTTTATTATCACATTTTATTTTATTCTTTTTTCCCATTTTTCTTTATTTTTATTTATCATTTCTCTCTTCTTCCGTTATTTCTTATATATTTCATTTGATACATATATATATATACATATATATAAATTTATCATTATTTGTCATTTGTCATTATTTCATATATTTCTCATTTTACACACACACACACACACATATATAATTTATATATAAAATTTAGGGTTAACTTTTATTTTTCTTATCAATTATTTTTATCTTCTTTCTATTTAATTATTCCAAAATAAAAAATATTTAAATTTTATCAAAATATATAACACATTTTTATTTATCTTCTTTTCTTCTATCTATTCATTCCAAATTAATTAATATTTAATATCTATAAAATATATATAATATATTTTTTATTTATACTTATATATATAATTTTATTTTTATCTATCATTTTTTTATTCTTTTCTTTCTAATTATTCATTTCAAATTAAATATTACTTAATATTTGTTTATATTTATATACATATATAGCATATACTAGAAAAAGATACGTGGTGCTATACCCATGGAGTTATATATAGTGTTAGTTTTCTTATAAAATTATACGTTTTGGTGAATAAAAACATAGTCACAATTATTTTGCAAGGATATAGATCATGTAATTTTATTTGAAAAAAAATTGAAGCATGAGCAAAATTATTATGTGAAAGGCACAAACACATATATAATTTAAATATCTTTGCTACTTGTGGATAACATACAACAATTAGCAATGTAACATCCCTAACTTTGAATTTCAAAATAAAATTAAAATATTATGAATATATGTTTCAATTTCAACGAGATGCATTTTAAATTAAAGAATAAAATCATAATCAAATCACTAATTAGGTCGACTAAGGCTTGGGCATAAATATTAAAAGCCAAAGGATTATATATTAATTGAATTTAGGACCCATTTGCACCGAATCAAAAATATTGAGGCGCAATGTGGGCTAGTTAGAAGTTCAAAGACTTTAGAATAATTAAATTTGAACTTAGTTGTCCAAAAGTAGAAATATTAGGTGGCCAATGTGCAAATAATAAAACTTTCAGGGTCAATTTATAAGGCAATTAGAAGTTTTGGGTGTAATTGAAGTCGGTAATAAAGTTTTGAGGTCAATTTGAGAAGGGTTGAAAATAACTTTATATTTATGTATTAAGGACATATTTTTTCTTAATTTTTAAAACCAACCCTACGCCAGAGGTGAATTGCAGAAAAATGACCGTGAAATCTAAAAATAACACCATAACAAGCTCCCTTTAGATGAGAGGAGCATAACCATGCCAAGATTACCAAAAACAATCATGATATTGGCCTAAAAAAGAAGACTGACGGCGGACGGCGGCGAGTTTAGTCCTTCCGCCACTTCCGGTGGTGGAAATGGTTTGGAACCAGAGGGCTTTGGGTCACAACGACATGGCTAAGCAAGTGATGGAGCCAATTTGGTGAAATAGCGACCGGTGGTGGAGAAATTGAGGTTGTGGCAACGTGTTGGTGCCACGGCTCGCATGGTGGTTTTCTTGCAATTGGCCAGCCAAATAGCAACCAAATGAAAAATTAACTTAGGGGATTAACTCGCTCGACGAGGTGCATCTTTCAGTAGTGACATTTTTTTAGCTCCAACAACTGGGCGTGGTGGCTAACATTGAGGCAGCGGCGGCGGTAACAGCACTTCGGTGACAGTGTGCAGAAACATATTCTAAGCCTAATCGGACTACTTTTGGGCTATGATTCGGGCCTTGACTCAGCCCAATTTGAATAAAAGCCTATTAATCGAATTTTGTTCAATTAATTTCTAAAGTGCAATAGAATTATGCTGTGAGATTAAGACTTTAAATGATTGACCTAGTCTAAAGATTTAACGGTGGATATTTTGAAAAAAGGGAAATTTGGATTCTAAATCACAACAACTCGAATAATTATCCAAGAAACTAGGTCCCGATGTTGACTGGATTGCATTATTAAACTAAGGATCAAATTTAGGAATTTGCCTCATAATTAATCAGCCTCTTGAATTAGACCATGTACATATAAAAATGATACCTGAGTAGATTAGATTATAAACTAATTTGATGCTTTGAAGAACAATAGGTTAAATTAAATATTCGAGCTGACAAATAACAAGAATTTGGTCTACTAACAAAATTTGAGTAAATGGGTTATTCTGGAATAGAGTGACTAAGAATGAGATTTAGTTTAGAATTATTTATGTAAACACTTAACTTAGTGGAGTAGAGACAAGTAAAGACTAAATTGATTGAAATTAAGGAAGTGAGGATGACAGTCAACATATGTGAGTTATTCTAAGATTTGAGTTTAAGATTCATAAAATTATAAAAAGAAAATGAGTATTAATTTATTGAGCAGGGTTTTGAAAATTAAGTCGATATTGTCTTAAATCCTTGTTAACCCATATGTTGGGATAACTAGGTAGCGAGGGGATGAGCTAACAAGCTATTAGAAAAGCTTTATCACTTGATACCATTAGATTAGTTTATATTAATTTATTTTGCTTGGAAAAGAACATACATGTTTGTTAATATATTCTTGTTGTTTATTGCTTGATCTTGTTTGTGTTGAAATTCAATAATTGCTAATTAATTGCTCCGTGCTACTCTTTAGCTCAAGTGCTAAATCTGACAATCTATCTGAACTATTCTTCTTACCTTAAATTCTTGAACTATTATTATTCAAATTCTCGATCTTATTTAATATAATTTCTTTTTTTATGTATATATATAAGTAAATATGTCACTTTCGGTTGACGATTTCTTTGTTAAAAACTATTGTTCACTTATGCTATGTTGACCTTCCATCTTTGTATTGCTCTTAACAATTTATATGGACTTTTCTTTTTCTTTACCTATGGTTCTTGAGCTACTCATATATGAATTCCCTACTCATTTTAAGTTGTTGCATCCGTGAACCTCTACAACAAAGTACACTTTTAGTAACAAATAATTTTGTTAGCATAACACTAAAATTCGTTACCTAAACTATTGGTAATGAAATTTTCGTTACTTAAGTTTAGTGCCATAAACGCCATCGCAAAAAGTCTAGGTAATGAAATTTTTGGTTCATTACGAATGATGAACATATGTCAACGAAATATTTTGTTACAAAACGTTTCATATTAGTGACAAAATAATATTAGTTACAATAGATTTTTATAGCGTAACGAAATACTTAGTTACGAAAACTTTGGCAATTTTGTCACCTTTTATTTTTCATTATCATTGCATATTATAATAATATTATTTACTTATTTTAGTTTTGTTACAAATTGTTTGTATAACTAAAAACTTGGTTACGATTAATTAAATAATATTTTTAATTCAAAAACAAGTATTTTATTACTAATTAAATAGATAACCAAGAGTTTTGTTACGAAAGAATGTAAAAATATTATTATATTTAACCCCTAGCCTGCCTCACCCGACCCATAGCCCATCCTGCCCCCGTATACGGCCCACCCACCTGCTCGATCCACAACGCACTCACAACCTGCTTGCCCACTAAAAATAGAAATTCAAAATATATTGAAATGGAGATTTGAACCTCCACCTACTTCAACCTTCAACATGAACTTTACCAACTTAGCTATTGCTAACCTTTATTAATATGGATGTATGCAGAGATACTTATACAAAAAGCTTAGTTTGGCTAGTTTAACTGACAAGCTCAAACTATTCGTGAATTATCTCATTTCATTTATCCCCCTAGTTCTTGATATAAATAAAATAAAATTATAAAAAATATTAGTCGAAAGAGTAAAATATGTGAATTTTTTACTATTAAAAGTAAGTTTTGAAAATTAATAATATGTCATAATTAGTTTATTAGAATATTTTAGAAAAATATTATTATTTTTAAAAATAAAATAGTAATTGTCATTTGCATAAATAAAATAAGATTATCAAATAGTCAACTAAAAGAAATAAATGAAAAGTGTGAGATGAATATATAATATAGCTACATGAAGCAAAGAAATCTTATTACATATATGTATATATAAATTGTTAGATAAAGGAGCAATATTTTTGCATTGTGAGTATTAGGTAAAGAAAATACTATAATAATTCATTTCTTTAATGAAAATATATTATAAAAAAATTTTATGCTTATAAAAATATCAAATTTTATCTTTTAAAATAAGCCTTGCAATGTATGAATAAAATAAAAACTTAAAATTCATATGATCTATATTATTACATGAGTATGTTCAAATTTTAAAAAGAATTAAGTAAATACCTCTTTACATTTTTTAGAAGAGTTTATAATATAAAACACTTTATTTTAGAAATTTATAAAAAAATATTTATCAAAAATAAGTGACATTACATATACATATTAAAAAATTATGAACAAAGCCTTTTAAAGTAAAAAACAAAGGGCAATCTAATAAGCAAAAGAAATAATATTATTAATTACAACGGTGTAAAAAAACTAACTCGAAGTTATTCATTCAGTGGTAGTTACACTAACCGCCACAATTTATTATGAATTCCACGGCGGATTGGATAAATCGCCACTTAACCACCATCAAATTAATAATTTGTGGTGGTTGAGATAAACCATCGCAAAATATATGCTGCGATTAACCTATTTTTTTGTAGTGTATATATACACATTATATATATATAAGTATGAATAAAAAATAATATTATATATATTTTTATAAATGTTAAATATTATTTAATTCAGAATGAATAAATAGAAAAAATATAAAAAATAAAAGTAATTTAAATTTTATTGATAAATTTATATATATGTATATTATATATATGTGAATAAGTATAAATAGAAAAAATAATTATAGATGCATGCATAATTAGAAAGAAAAAATATAAAAATAAAACTTATTTAAAATTTTATAGATAAATATATGTAGTAAATAAAATGAGAATATATGAAATAATGAGAAATGAGAATCAATAATAAATTTATATATATATATATATATATGTATAAAATTTATATAGTTAAATTTATATATGTGTGTGTGTGTATAAAATGAGAATATATGAAATAATGAGAAATTTTGATTTTGATTATTTGAAAGGTTAACAACTTTCTTTGTTATTCACTAATTGTTTGTTATTTGCAAAATATAATATGTATATTCAATTATATTTATACAAAAATTTGAGATTGAACACAATAATCTGTTTTTTCTATATTTTATTTGACATTCCAATTTTATAGCACCCCACCTTGGGACAGCACTTAAGTTGAGGCACTACTCTGATTCAAACTTAATTCTCAGAGTTACAATTCAACAGTAAACACATAAATTCAAACATATCAAAATTTAAACATTGATTCAACTCCAACATTACTAAATAAAGCCACAAAATAGATATATCATAAGAGTTTAGGGAACTTAGTTAAATTACTATATCTGACATATCACACCATCATTTTCATCTTACACTACCATCTTTAAATAAAATATATACATCACAATGTTTCTAAGGTCAGCCAAACAGTCACAAGTTCCATACTTAATTTCGACATCAGTTCTATTACAACATAATCATGTACTTCATTCCAAACCTGGTGTCTATCAGAGCCCATCTCTATCTAAAAGATTATGAAATACAGAGGGGGTAAATCCAAAGACTTAATGAGAGATATGTAAAAGTAACATCAGTATTTATCGAGGAGAAATTCAACTTAATAAAACATAATTTTTATTAGAATAAATACAATAGAATTTGAAAAAATAGACAGTACAAAAAAGTAAATAGGAAACTCTCCTACCTTATTGTTCCAAGAACATATTACAGGCAGACAATAATCATTTAGACAAATCAAACCCAAAGCATATGCATTATAAGAAAAAGGCTTATAAGATATGCATTGCAAATTCACCTTATACCAGACAGACAGATAATTCACCTAAACGTAACAGCTTGGTATATGACAAATGCCTATACGAAACTGTATAGCACACTATTGATACCTAGGGGGAAATTCCTAGTGTATCGCTCGTACCCCAGGGGAAATCCCTAGCATACGGTTGGCACCCAAGGGGAAATCCTTAGTGTACCGATGACATCAAGGGGGAAATTCCTAGCATGCCTCTGTATAACCAAACAAATTGCCCAGTATGGCCTTTGGCCCACATAATCACCGTACAAATATCTGAACAATCGCTTATACAAATGCCCAGGGGGAAATCCCTAGCGCACAGTCAGTTTCAGATCAACAGATTAGAACATAATAGAATAGAATGCCACCAAGGCAATAAAAAATAGTAAATGAAAAACAAATAAGTCAGCATGGCCAATAAACACAAAACTAATGACAGTTAAGCCGACAAGGCAATAAAGACAGTACAGACAATACAGATACAAGATCGATAGATATCATAATAGCAAACAACAGATAGAAATTCTGGGTGCCAAAACATACAGAAAATAGAACTGACATCAGAGATAACCCTCACAGAGGTATTCAAATCAGATAGCAGACAAATTTTAAACACAATTCAAAGTACGGTTTAAAAATAGTAAAACCCACACAGGGGTTTATTACAACCATAGATAAGAAATGTAACACCAGATCAGTAGACCATCACAGGGTTTCCAACAATTAAAAGTAGCTTAACAAAGCAATAACCCAAGTGGGAGACCCTCACAGGGGTTTTCAACTATCTCAAAGCAAGTTAAACCAAGCAATAATCCAGGGTGGGAGACCCTTACCTCTTGCAGTCCCAACTAGCAAAAATTAAAATCGAATCTACTGCTCGTCAGTGCCCAACTCATTATCACCTAATTAGAAAAATATTCCATGAATCAAAATTCTTTTTCAATCCCAATAACCTTATAGAAATGCATCAAGTATTCTAATGTCTTATCTATCACTGGGATAATACAGATTAAAATCATTCTATACAAAATTCTCTAGAATCAATATTTTCAAATAAATCTCTAGTCAAATTCCCATTTTAATATCATTTAACTTATAATAGTTTCCGATATCAAAATTTATATTCAACTTATTATTAACCAACAAACGAGTCCAAAATTCATATCTCCAATCTCCCTATTCCTTGCATAGGTAAACAATCATAGAAATACATATATCGATTCAAATACTCATCCCGCACAAAAACTAGCAATTGCATACATGCATGCACATATATATAACATGCAATTAACCAATAAAAATTTGATTTCACTATCGAGGGCTCGAAATCATAAATCAATAGCATCGGGATGATCACCGCATCAAGATGAGGAGATTGTCAAACCACCGCCACCGCCAAAAAACTCAACTCCACCACAAAATTGTTCTTCTCAATGCGAGGATTCCAATGCTATCTTCTGTTTTCAATTCTAAGTAATGTAGATGTCGGAACGGGCTAAAAATTGCCAAATTCTTCCTTCGTTTGCCATGCTCCGATCACCGTCCCACTGTCGTTGAAGTCACCATGCAATGGTTCCACTGATCTCCTCACATCGAATGCTCCCCAACCTAACCCTCAGAATCGATGAGGGCCGCCAAACAATGCAAAACCCAACTACCACCGTGGCTCATCTCCTTCAATTTGCCTTTCACCACCACTGCTCCACCATTCGTATGAGGAGTTTGAGTGGCTGAGAGTGTAGGTGATGGTGTGGGGAAGAGATTGGTGGGTTTTGGAGGTTGAAAAAGTTGCCGAAGAAGTTGGCCAGAAGTGGAGGTAGTAGTGGGGCTTTGATGAAGGAAAGAAAAGAAGAGGAAAATGGAGAAGGAAAAAGGAAGGAAAAAGTGGAGAAGAAAAGGCCCCTATCAGTTTCTTTAAATCTCATTTTTATTTTTCAATTTTATTTTTAATAAAATTTTAAATTATCCAATTTTACCTCCAAATTTTTAGAAAATTGTGATTAGCCCCAAATTATTCAAAAGTTAACACAATTAAGTCTAAAAAAATTATAATTTAGCCCACAAAACTTTTAAAATAATTAATAATGTGAAATTCATAAAATTTCCAAATCATGATAAAATCATATATTATAAATAAAATAAATAAAATTTTAGGGGTGCTACAAATCACTAATTCACATTTTAAAATCAATTTTAAGCTTATAATTATTTTATCAATTTACCGTCGTTTTAACTTTATATATGGCGAATTTCAAATTCTTTTCTTCACTTAATTATTTGATAACTAAGTTATGAGTCAAATTAAAAGGTTTCTATTAACTTATATACTAATATTGATTTTAACTTTACAATTATTTTACATATATTTTTTGATTTATTTTAATTTTTTTATCTTTACTATCATAGTTTTGCCTTAACTTAATTAATTTTTAATCAAAAATTAAAATTAAATAAGATTGTTTTTAAATTCATAGTCACCAATATATTATCTAATTCTTTATATTTTAAATTTTAACTTAATATATTTACTCATCGTCTTTTAAATTTAAAGTAATTTTAAAGTATTATAATTTTAAGTTTTTTTTCTAATCAATCTTGTCTTCTATATTATTCTCATATATTTTATTTTTTAATGTAACTATATGTTGATTTTGATTGCACAATATTTTCTTCTTTTCAATAAAGTATAAAATAATATTCATGAACTTTTATGTTTGGTTTTAACTTCTCTTTGAATAATTTTGAAATTTATTGTTCATGACATCATGTATATGAGATGTCTTTATATGTTTTACGCTTTTAAATATTAAATTTTAAAGTTTTAAATTTAATTTTACTTGATCATTTTAATATTTAATTTTGCTAATCACTTGACCATTTTTTGTGATGTTTTTATTTTTATGTTGTTATTTTTAATTGTATTTATAATTTAATAATTAAATTAATATATATGGTAATTTTAAAGAATCCATGCATAGGACGGAGATAATGCTAGTAGTATAAATATATATAGATATATATTTTTTTATTGGTTAGTAGTGTAAATACATTCAATAACTTAACCTCGTGGACAAAAATGAATTTTACCCTATTTATTTATAAAAATTCCACAAAATTTGAAATGCCCAATCAACCTTCATTAAAAAGTTTTTAAAAAATAACAAAAAAATTTAAATTTATATAACAAAATCCTCATAAAAAAATACAAAATTTTATACATCAATATAAATATCAAAGAAATATATATATATATATAATATCAATATAAATATATATAATATCAAATTTAATTTTTTAATTCAACTTCAATTAAAAAATTATTTGATATTTACAAAAATTATTAATAAAATTATTTAAATTTATTCTATGTAATTTAAATAATATCGAACTTAAACCCCCATGTTAAAGTTACAAATAAGTCCAGGGGTATTTTTTGTCTGAAAAATAATTAGAATAGCTTTTGAAGGATATTTTTGAATTTTAATGTAAATTTTCTATGATATCTATAAATTTGTTAAGGATGCTAACAATTCTTCAAATATTTAATTAAATATAAGGGGATAAAAATAATTTTATTAAACTTATAACTATATTACTAAGTTTATATTACAATGTCATGAGTGTTATAAAATAATTTAAAATTTTCAACAATATTAAAATTATACAAGTTGATCAATTTCAAAACAATTAGCATTAATTAATAGTAGAAAATTTTCAACAAATGCATGTTCAAATTGTCCACGTCAATATATTATTAGTACAAAATATTTTAATTTTTAAAATGAAATTAATTACACATAAAGACTAAAGTTTTTTTTTAATTATAAACAATTTTTCTAAAATCTTTTTTGTTTAAAAAACAATGTCCTAATAAATAATAACAAAGAATAGAATTAAATCTTTAACCCCCATAATAATACGTCATAATTCATCTTATAATATAAGATAAAACAAATAATTTTTGTATATACCATTTATACACAAAATGGAGGGAGGAGCAAAATTTTGGAGGGAATAAAAAAATAATAGTGGAATTCATTTTTGGAGGGAAACTTATATTTTTAAGGAAGTATAATATGTAGATCAAATAATTCTTAAGAACAACTTTTTCAAGTCCATGAAAGTTAATAATTATTATATTTAATAATATACTTTAAGTTAATACTTTTTTATACTATATCAGACCATGAAAGTTATCTTCATTTTAAAAATTTAAATAGTAAAACATACACACAATTAATATATGGATATCTATAGGTTATAATAATCTTTAACTGGCTAATGCAATGATTAAAAAATAAAATGTAGCATTAATAGACCTAACTTTAGGGACCGTTTTATTTTCATTAAGTATTATGATAAACTAGATTTCTTTCTTTTCTTTTTCTATTCAAGTATGCAACCTTTAAATATTTATTTTAAGGAACTTTTATAATTTTTCTAAAAGAATATTGTAATAAATTATAATAAAAAATTAAATTCTTAAGCACCAAAATTTATAAGGCCAAATTATATGTTATTTACCTATTTTAACTATAATAGAAAGTCATTTAATAATTTAAAAAATTATATGTCAATTCATCATATAATCTAAGTTAAAAGAAATTAAGTTTTCTATAAATTATTTATACAAAAAAAATAGAGGATCTAAAATTTAGAGGAATCGAAAAAATGAAGAGAATTCATTATTATTAGTGGGAATCAAATTTTTGGAAGAAATCAAGTCAAATTATTATGTCAAACTAATAATAAAAATAATTCTTAACATTTTTTATGGGCCAAATTTTGGAGGGAATACAAAGTTGAAGGGAAACAAAATTGCATTGCCATCCAAATTCATTAAATGAATGTATACATATGTATAAAATAAGAATATATAAAATAATAAGAAATAATGATAAATTTATATATCTATAAAATGAGAAATATATGATAAATATTCTTTAAAGTTTATCAAAATTTATATATATGTATATAAGTACGAGAAATGAGAAATAATGATAAATTTATATATGCATAAAATAAGAAATATATGATGAAACTTCTTTAAATTTTATTCAAATTTATATATATGTATATATATACTGTATATGCAATAAATATGAATAAAAAATTATATTATATGTATTTTTATAAATATTAAATATTATTTAACTCAAAGTGAATTGTTATGTCCCATCCGGGAGGTGCTGCTTTGGCTAAGATGCTACTCCAATCAATTTCACAAATATTTAAATCCAAAACGCACCTCTAAAATTTAATTTTTTTTATTCATAAAGCTGCATAGGATCCCACCATTTAGCAACTCAAGTGTTAGCAGCTTAACGCTGACCCAAAAGATCATTTCAAAGTGCAGAAGCAATATAAATTCAAATAATTTCAAACTTCAAGTCAACCCTACAAGGAGTACGACATATTTTCTCATTCCAAAGTCTTTTAGTTGAGTTCAATCCTATCCATATTCTCAATCTCTGAAATCTTGATCAGATGAAATCCAAATACCTATCATAAAACAATTATTACAAGTAAGTCATCAGCTCTCATTCTTCATTTATTCATACCTATGTGAGAACATTTAAGAAATATAACATATGCAAGTCAATAAATAAAATATAACATGCATATTAGATCATTATACCTCCATAATAGTACAATAATGGTTTAGTTCAATATAGTAACAATCAGTTCAATAGCTCAAGCATGGCAGCTCAGCAATGACAGTAGCTCAAGCATAATAGCTTGGCATTAATGGTAGCTCAAGTATAACAACTTGGCGAAGGCACTCGGCCAACAATTCTCCTGTACACATGCTTTTCAGTTTGATCAATCAATCGATCAATATGCTAGCATGACAAAACAATAAGTTTCACAGAATAGTTACAATTAAGTTAATATGTAACGGTAACAATCATATCAATCAAGAAAGCCAACACGGCTAACAATAATATACGATATGATCTGACTGATATAGTAATGTATGATAAACAAAAATGTTCGTGGTACCAGAACAAAATGAACAATTAATTCAAAATGGTTTCAGTAAACGATTTGATAATAGTATGTTTCACAAGTTCAACGGTTAGCAGTGTTCAATGAATGAGAATTATGTTGAGAGAATCTCACAAGGCTCAAATAGCAATGATAAACAATAAATAGATCGAATATCAAGTCAAGAGAACCTCATAAGGTTCAAATAGCAACAATAAATGAGAATCAGATTGGATATCAAGCAATAGAACGAAAATCAATTCAAGAGAACCTCATAGGGTTTAGATAGCAACAATAAATGAGAATCAGATTGGATATCAAGTAATAGAACCTCACTGGATTCAGATAACAACAATAAATGATAATCAAATCAGATATCAAGTAATAGAACCTCATAGGGTTCAGATAGCAACAACAAATGATAACGATGGTCAAGACAATGGAACCTCACAGGGTTCAAAAAACAACAATATGTCGAACAATAGAACCTTACAGGGTTCAAAACATAATAGTAAATGATAATCAGATCCGGAATCAAACAATAGAACCTTGCAGGGTTCGACGATCAATCGATAGTAGTATCAAATAGCAATGCTAGGTATCATATCAACTAAACCACATAAGGTTCAATCATAATAATATTACTTTACTCAAGGAATTAATAGGCTGGTAGATCTTCATAGGGCATGCACAAATACCCAAGAGGTTAAAATCCTCACCTTAATCACGTTAACAACATAGTCAAACTCTATTGGTCCTTAGAGATAAATCCTCCATCATCTATTCAAAAGAATAATCTTACATTAAAATCCATGTTCAACCCTAACAATCATTAATGCTTAAAATCAAACCAATAACAATCCCTAATGCTAAGCAATTATCCTATTGATACTCAATATTGATCATAGCAATCCAGTTACCAATAAAAATCCAAACTTTAGTCAATTAAATCATGATTACATAAAATTTGGATTTTCTATACTTAATATACTATATAATCTATAGTTTACCTGAAATAACACCATTTTGGATTAATTAGGCTAACTTAATTGATCAAACATGTTCTGATCATATGCATGGGTGTTCTGAATGACTAATTCCATCATAATATATGATAATGCATGGCTTTACGATGCTTAGAATGTACAAATGTATACATGGAAACCCGCACACCAAAGATATCGTTCTTATACCAATAACTCTCTAACAAAGAAGAATCTTCACGATCGGACCGCATGCATGTAACCACCGCATCAAGGCAAAAATTTTGTCTAGTCACTGCCACCACCGTCGAAAAATTCCACTACCATTACTAGAAGATGCTCCTCAGCTCAATTAAACAAACTCCATAAATAATTTTTGATTTTGATGTTGTTTGGCTAGTCAATTGGCCAGAAAATCAAAATCCTGCCACCAACACCACTACTTAGTTTTCTTCAAATTAATTTACTGTCAATGGTCCATTTTGGACATTCAAGCTACCACTGTGATCCTTGAGTCAAGCCCAACAAAACCCAATAGCTGAACTCGGGCTTCTGTAGCTAAAACAAAGAAACCCATCACCACCTCCATGGATGAAACTTTTGAGCTAAATTTCTAAACACTACACTTGTTAGTTCTGCAAGATGTTGGTATATTTGAGATCCTTGAGTTGAGAAGAGCAAAACGGTATATAATTTGTTAGGTTTTGTTGCCGGTGGTGAAATCGTTAGTGAGAAGGTGGTCACAGTGGTGTTGGTGATGAAAAAAAGATGAAAAGGGGACTAAATTGAAAGTTTGGTATTTATAGAATTTATCTTCTCTTAATTGTAGATTGACCCCCAAAAGTTTTGGTCAGCCTATAATTGAGTCTAAAGATTTTAGTTAGATTCAATTTGGCCACCAAATTATATTAAGCCTCACATTGGGTCCATTAATTCATAAATATTAAATATTGACCTTCCTAATTTAAATAATGGTGCAATTAAGTTTTTTTTATTTTTATATTTTAACCCATAAAACTTTAAAAAAAATTATACAAATTTAAATAAATTCTTAGAAAATAATATTTAGATAAAATATTGAAATAATAGATTTCTGGGGGTGTTACATGAATAAATAGAAAAAATAGATAAAAAAAAGTAATTTAAATTTTATTGATAGATTAATATATATATATATATGTATATGTATGTATATTATATATATGTGAATAAGTATAAATAGAATAGCTAAAAATTTATAAAAAAGTAGAACCTAATTACCTAATTAACTTTAATTACTCAACATTATCATGTAACATTTCAAATTTGGGTTCTCTAGCTTACGTAATTATATGCATGACTCTATACTTTTGATCAAGTAGTGCGTTCTTCACAATTATACATAGCGCTGCTAAGCTTGGAAGGTACATACATATGCATGCACACAATTTAAACCCATTTTCAGCCATTTGCCTAAATTTCTCATTATCAGCAAGAAATCTTCACGATCAACCCACGTGTATACAATCACTACGTTGAGACGAGCAATCTACCTCGATGCCGACTGCCGCTAGAAAACTTCACCACCACCACCAAAAGATGCTCCTCAACTCCACATATCAAACCCCTCAAATAATTTTGGATTTTGAAGTCATTTGGCCAGTCAATTGGCTGAAAAATCAAAATCCCGCCACCAACGCCGCCACTCAATTTTCTTCAAATTACTTCACTGTCGACGGTCCATTTTAGACAATCAAGCTACCGTTGTGATCCTTGAGTTGAGCCCAACAAAACCCAATAGTTAAACTTGAGCTTCAATCATTGAAACATAGAAACCTATTACCACCACCGAGGCCACAACTTTGAGCTCTAATTTTGACCATCACTTCAGTCAGTTTTAGGGGTAAATGGTATATTTGCATTCCTTGAGCTGAGAGGAGTAAAATGGCATATAGTATGGTGGGTTTTGTCATTCATTGGAAAAAGTGGCTAAAGAAGGAAGACAATGGACTTGGGTGAGAAAATGAAGAAATATGAGGCTGTTTTGATATATATAGTTGAACTTTCAAAAATTACAGTTTCACCCCCAAAACTATTGCCTAACCTTTAATAAAGTCCTCTTAAGTTTTGAGTGTCTTCTTTTCAACTCCAAGACTATTTATCGGCTCACATTAACTCCTTTAACCAATAATAATCTCACTTTGACCCACAAAATGTCCAAATGTTGGTCAATCAAATTTTCCTCAATTTTTGAATCAACCCCAAAACTTCTAAAATTCTTACAATCAAGTCCTTTTATTTAATTTTTGAGCTCTAAAATTCAATCAACTAATATCTTAAATTTTAAATTCTTATTTTTAAAATACCGAATTTTAGGGGTGTTACATTATTTAATTATAAAATTTGTTAAACCGGTTAATGATTTGACATGTAGATCTAAGTAGATCCAAATAAAGAATAATTTTATCTTTTTAGATCTAAATAAAGAATGATTGACATGTAGATCTAAGTAGACAAAATCGTACAACATATGAGGTAATAAACCTAATGGATACATAAAAATAAAGGTTGTAATTATTAAACTACTAACATAGGTATGATAAATGGATTGGAAATACAACTGTTGATAGAGGTTACTTGTGGAAGTTAAACATTTTGTGTTTTGAAATATTCATTCTTACTTATCTTGAAAGCTTGTTATGTAGAATAAGTAGAACCCTGGCCGAGCAAGCACCTCTTGGATGGGGTGTTATAGAGGTGGTAACAGAGATTGGGTTTGAAAACCTAAGGTACGCTAGGATAAGATCCTTGGAATGTGAAAGTTTTAGTTAGTGGAGATTAAGTATAAGTTTGAAATTTTGTTAGGACATGAATTTTTGGAACAATGTTTGATTTGTAGGATGTGAAGCATTATAATTAAGCAACTAACTAGTATATAATCCATAACTCCTAAGGTATCGAGCATTTGACTTTTATATTAGAAAGGAATAATACTCTTGGGGACTTTCATTTGGTATGAACTTATCTGAGTGCATTTTAACCGATACATAAGCCAATGATCATTTTAGACCAAGTTGAAATTGATAAGTAAAACATCTTTTTAGATTATTACTGGGGACATAAAAGTATACTGTGACCTAAACGGTATGGCTATTTGGGAAAAGTGGTTTATTGATAACACCAATCTCCTTGGAATATGAAATATTAGGATTAATGAATGCTAAGTTTGACAAGAACATTCGGCTCAAATATAAAATTTTGGGATATTGTTTGGTATCAAAGGAGTAAAGGACTAATGTTGGAGTGGCTAGCTAATATCAGGTCCATTACTTTTGAAATGTCAAGCATATGACTTAATTAACGTCTGACGAATTAATACTTTTGGTATCACAATGATGTGTGAGTATATTTATGATGATAGAACTTGAGAGACAAATGAATTGGTATTTTGGCTCATACATATGGTTGAGATTCATACAATATTGTTATTTCAAAGAAATCAACATTTTAGCAATGGGATTGACCAATATAATTTCATTGTGATATTAGAAAGGGAAAACATGGAATATTTCCCATATGGAAATCTTTTAAGACAATGATGATTGATATAAATACATATATATGACTTAAACATATGGGGAAATTAACTCATTAATAGTAAAGAAGCTCACTAGTGTGACTACAAAATGACAGCAAGTAAAATGAGAAAAAGATTGTCTATAAGAATGAATTTGTTAAAGGATGCAAAAGGTGTCTATAGTCAATACTGGAATCTTAAAGGAAATATCAAGGATATAGAAATCCATGAAAAATAAATTTGAAGCGATCAAATGGAAATGATAGGATAAAGTGACGGTTGCTAGAACTTTAGCAAAATGGATAGTGATGAAAGAAGGGGACTATTATACTAATAAGGTATGATCAATTATCAGAATCTAAAGGCATAAGATATGTAAATGAAAAATAAATATCCACATATGGGAATGAGAAACCTTATATAAACCTTCACAACGGTAGACTAGGATCTTAAGTTATAGAGATTGAAATAATATTTAAAGCTAGAACAAGTATATTCATAAGAACGACTTGTTATCACATATCCACGTATTAAACATTATTGAGTGCATAACCTTATTGGTAATGTATTAGATATAGTTAGCTTTTCTCATCACAAATTGAAACAACCAGTTAGATTAATTAGAAATCTCAATACTTTTAAGAATAAGATTCAATCGTACATACACTAGTAGAACTGCAAGTAAAGCTCATGTATAGATGAAATAGGGGTGTATTAAATGAGCCGTAGAGTGTTTTCCAACAAATTTTGGTATCCCGTATCTTCAGTAATGAAATGGCAACTCTAACCCAATTTAACTATCAATAAGTTTGGTAAAGAAAGTTTTAGCCTTCTTAAGAACTAGACATACATATATTTATAGAAGCTCATATGCAAACGTAATCGTGTATACCAACTCAAATCCCATAAATCTTATCTCGCATTAAGTGCTCTACACTCTACAATAACATGATAACTTTAGTAGTATTTAGGAATGTTCTGAGTTGAACGGATTAGATTGCATTATTCCAGGTTCGTCCTCCAAAGCTTAAACTTTTGACACATCAAAAGATAATATCAATAGAAAATGTCAGCTGAATGTAGTTGCAAATTGATTGCATTACAACAAATAGTTGCTGCTTAATCAACTCGACTCGTTGGAATACCGTAATGTGAACACCATCACTGGAGATGTTTAGAAAATGATAGATAATGATGCCAAAACCATCTCACACCAACCTTGTGAATAGATTTTGAAGCAAGGAGGCATAGCATAGAATCTAATTATAGTGACATGATGGTCTTGTGGTTATTAGTAGACGCAACTAGGTTAGCAAAATCTAGAGAGATTTAGGGGGATGTTTGAATAGAATATGACTCTAGTGGAACAATTCTTTTGTGGGTTAGTAATGAATGCAACTAAATCAATAACTTTAAAAGTACCAAAAAAGACCTTAAGGGAAACACCTCCTAAAATTTCTTGGATTTCATTCACTACAAGTTATGAAAGGATTAGCAGTGAAAACATAAAGACATCGATTAAATATGAGAAAGAATCCTCAAAATATCAATAAATGATCATATATCATTGATAATGATCGATAAGTTAATGGTGATAAGAATTAAATGAGCCTATTTGGAAAAGGGATTTAGACACCCTGTCTCACATAAATTACTTGGTGTATGGTAAAGATCTATAGTTTTTGAAGGTTGAGCTAACATATGATATGAATAGAGACATGAGAATCATCTCCTACTTATGATACAAGTAACACAAATTGAAAAAGGGATATTTAGGTTGATCAAGGCTCTTGCAACATTTACAGGATGATATATAAGGTGTTTTTGATTTAGTTTCTCATGATTTTGTTAAGGATTTCTAATGTATTTAGAACTAAGAAAAGAACTCTATTGCATTCACACTTGAAGTTAACGAATGTTGGTAGGAATACAAACTATGTGTTAGCTTAACCAGTTGAGTATCAGTTAAGAGAGAGATACAGTCGACGATGTATAACACCATGAGAGAACAATAGAGTGATCTTATTGAGGTCAAGGTAATAGTCAATTGGAAATAGCTAGGGAATATTACGGATATGCAAAATACTTTTGATTTTACCAAGTTAACACTAGGGTATATTTAAGGCTTTCTTCTGGTGGTAGATTCGTAGATCTATCCAGCTTAAAAGAATGGTGATTTTATTGGATGAATAAAAATATGAGGTTGTTTGTGAACTAGCAAAAAGAATTAGCATGTGTTAGTTTCCATACTCCTTCTAGAATGTAAGGATAGTTCTATTTGTTCATGCCAACGGGAAAGTTAGATATAAGAAGTTGATTGCATGTGTCTTAAAGAATTTAAGTTGTGAAAATTGGATTGTTCCATTTGGGATATAGTATTTGATGCCTTCGGTTACCTTGTTATACTAGGGTCATCTTTTGTTAACTAGTGAAACTTCTTGAAAAAAATATGGTCATAGTGTACCAAGTTAAGTAGCAGCATTTGAATAAAAAAGAACAAGAAGAAATAGACACATTGCAAGGAATCTAAATCGTAGGTATTAGTGCAAACTAATCCATTCATAATACATAATGAGATATGAGACACTTAGTATCAGCATCAAGTAAGCCAAGAAACTTATGCAAGAAATTCTAAATGAAAAGTTCAGTAAATAGAAATTACCAAGATTAGAAAAGAGATTAGATGGAAAACACCAAATTAGGAAAGAATTACCGTAGAACCGTCCTGGAAATATGAAGTAGATGTGATGATGTTTTAAGTTTTTCCAAATTTCAAATAAGAATTTAGGGACCAAATTCTTTTAAGGTGTGAGAGCATAACATCCCCACTTTGAATTTCATAATAAAAGTAAAATAAGTATATGTCTTAATTTCAATGCGATACCTTGTAAATTAAAGAATAAAACCATAATCAAATCACTAACTAGGTCAATTAAGGCCAGGGTATAAATATTAAAAGCCAAAGGACTGTATATTAATTGAATTTAGGACCTAGTTGCATCAAATTAGAAACATTAAGGGGCAATGTAGGCCAATTAGAAGTTTAAGGACTTTAGAATAATTAAATTTGGACTTAATTGCCCAAAAATAGAAATATTAGGGGGCCAATATGCAAATAATAAAAGTTTTAGGACTGGAATTAAAGTTCGGGGTCAATTTGTAAGGCGGTTAGAAGTTTAGGTGCAATTGAAGTCGGCGTAAAGTTTTGGGGTCAATTTGAAAAGGGCTGAAAATATCTTCATATATATATATATATATATATTAACCTAGACTAAAGATTTAATGAATCAATTTTGAAAATTTGATGTTGGATTTTTTTTAGAAAAAGGGAAATTTGGATTTTGAATTAGAATCACTCAAATAATTAGAAACTAGGTCTCGATGTTGATTGGATTGAAAATTGGTTAACTCAAATTTCAAAAATTTGATGTTGTAATTATCAAACTAAGGATCAAATTTAGGAATTTGCCTAATAATCTATAAGCCTCTTGAAATGGACCCTGTACATATAAAAAATGTAACCTGAGTAGATTGGATTATAAACCAAGTTGTTGCTTTGAAGAAAAACATGTTAAATTAAATATCCAAGTTGACAAATTATAAGAGTTAGGTCTATGAATAAAATCTAAGTACATAGGTTATTCTGGAGTAGAATCACTTAAATTGAGATTTAGTTTAGAATTTGTAAACACTTAATATAGTGGAGTTGAGACAAGTGAAGACTAAATTGATTGAAATTAAGGAAATGAGGATGATAGTCAGCATAAGTGAATTACTCTAAGATTTGAGTTTAAGATTCCGAAAATTATAAAAGAAAATGGGTATCAATTTATTGAGCAGGGTTTAGAAAATTAAATCAATATTATCTTAAATCTTTGTTAACCTATATTTTGGGACAACTAGGTAGTGAAGGGACAAGCTAACGAGCTACTGGGAAAAGCTCCATCACTTGATACAATCAAGAGAGTTTATATTAATTTCCTTTACTAGGAAAAGAACATACATATTGGTTATTATATCCCTGTTGTTTATTGCTTGATCTTGTTTGTGTTGAAATTCAATAATTGCTGATTGATCACTTTGTGCTACTCTTTAGCTCGTGTGTTGGATTTGACAATCTGTCTAAACTATTCTTCTTGCTTGAAATTCTTGAGTTGTTATTATGTTATTATCCAAATTCTTAATCTTGCTTAATGTAATTTCTTCTCTTATGTGTGTATATATATATATATATATTTAACTATGTTGCTTCCGCTTGACGATTTCTTTGTTAAAAACTATTCTTCACTTATGCCACGTTAACCTTCGATCCTTGCATTACTCTTGACAGTCTATTTGGACTTTTCTTCTTCTTTACCTATGGTTCTTGAGCTACTCCTATCTAAATTCCTTATCCATTTTGAGTTGTTGCATCCATGAACCGAATATCATGTTTACACAAGTTTTGATAAAATTAAATGCTTGTGAAAGTGCACCACATATCGCCCCTTACATCGATTATGGCTCTTGTTGGATTATGATTTATGTTGTCTTACTTGAAATTGGCAATTGTGTGTGCAAACTAAAAAAAATGGATTTCAAAATATATTTTTCTATCATCGCCATGTCTGTCTTGGAATGCTTTCTTGGAATGAGCTTGATATTGAGTTACTGATTACTCATTTATCATGGCAAATTAACATGTTAACTGAAATGTCGTTGGACGTGTTACACGACTCAGTACTTGATAAGGGTAAGGCCTGGGATCAACTTTGAAAGATGACAGGGCGAAATGGACCAATGATGGTTGGTCTTTTGGCTGATACCCTACTAGCTATATATATACAATCCTCTCTCATAGCCAACTGGAGGAAATTATTTATGAGCGGGACAAGGCATGAAGTTAGCCATACCTCACACGTGTTTATGTGTTTGAGCTGATCACTTAAAACTCAAAAGGATAAGGATTTTTGTATTTTCACAAGCTGAGTGGCAAGTTTGGAGAACTACCAAAGTTTAATTGAAAAGGTGTTTGTTAATTCGTTATTACTTGACTTTCCCAGATAATTGTATTCCTTCACATTGACTATACCTAGTATATTTGCAACATTCTCGATGGTCTCTTTATTAATTCTGTGTTTATTTGTTATCACCCTATTTATACTTGTTGCTCTATATTAGTAACTCACTAAGTCGTTTGGGCTTACAGTTCTTATATTATTTTCTTTCATTCTTGTCCTAGATAGGAGCAAGTGGCAAAGGTAGACTAAATCATGTAGCATATGTGGTAATAAACCCAATGAATATATAAAAATAAAGGTTGTAATTATTGAACTACTGACATAGGTATGACAAATGGATCGAAAGTAAAACTATTGATGGAGGTTACTTGTGGAAGTTAAATATTTTGTGTTTTGAAATATTCATTATCTCTTATCCTAAACACTTGGGGTATAGAATAAGTAGTACCTCAGCTGAGCAGGCACCTCCCAAATGGGGTGTTACAGGAAAATTAAAAAAATAGAAAAACTAAGAAACAAATAAATACAAGATTTTGTTTAATGCAATACAACCTATAGAAATAAAAGAAAAGCAGCATTATTTTTCATTGTTTTGAATCTCCACTATATCACCATCTATATACACAAGCCAAAAAGGTAGTCATAAGACATACTAGATGATGATGTTGCAATAGGCTACTCTCTCAGGCTGTAAATTTTTGACTAATTAGATATCCTATTGAGAAAACCAAAAAAAATTGAACAACAAGCCTATAAAGCAACCTTGGTATCTGCTTAACAAGTTAATCTAAAGAACTACCAGCCATTACCTAGTAATAGATTAGGCATATGGAACTTGTTGTAGTGTAGGTAGCTGTTCCAATAGTTCTTCAGCAATAAACACTTGGGTCATATTCCTAGTACAATAAATACCTCTTGATTTGCATTCTAGCGCTTCTAAAAAATTCTAAGTGGAAACAAAAAGTGAGCTACAATGAAGAAGCCATACTTTAATACTTTATGAGCTAATTTTGGTCCTCTCAACTCTATGTCAAAGTTCTATTGAAATTAATTAGGACTCTAAATAGTATGTTAAGTGGAGAAGAGATGAGAATTTGTTTGGGATCTCAATCCTGCATTGAAAAAATAAGTAAAAGAGAGTCACTTTATTCAGTAGATCTCTTATTAAGCTTTTAAATTATTTTAGAATTTTTTGGAGAGTGTCTAAGTTCATGGAAATTATACATATATATATATATATTTAATTATCAAGACTTAGCACTTTGCACTTTGCACGTGCATGATACGGTGTGGATTAAATTTCAATTATATTTTAATTCAGCATTTAATTAAATACGTAATTTAATTATTTAAATTATATTTTTTAATCAGAAGCAATGTGACTGTTAGAAAAAGGGCAAAACTATTATAATCAACGTGCTATTTAATCAAATAGTCAATACTGTGTGAATGGTTGTTGTAACCTTATATAAGGAGAATTAATCCACACAAAATTATTATTTGATTTTTTAAATTAAAGTATTATTACTGTCTAGAAAAAGATTTCTCATACTCTCTTTAATTATTCTCAATATCAACATAAATTCTTAAATAGGAATTTGAGAGTGCTGACTACAATTCTTTGGGTGTCTTAGTTGAATCCTAGGGGTAAATTGCCATAGTCTCTGCAACACAAATAGTGGGGGCAATTATCACCTTAAGGACAATATAGGGGTTCTCTGCATGCAATTAGGCACATCAAACTTCTAACTTTTCAATACTTGATACTAGCAATCTTAAGGTAATAATTTGAAAAGATGAAAGGAAGGATAGAAAGTTCATCTCAAGTGGTGGATCAGAATCTAGTGAAATTGGACCAGTTTGATAGGACAAACTTCAAGCGCCGGAGTAAAAAATTAATGTTCACGCTCACTGCACTGATAATGATCTTCCAGCATTGCAAGATAATGGTTTAGAGGTACTCAGGGCTAAAAGAAAGAAAAGACATGATGATAAAATACTATGCTGAGACCATATCCTCAACACACTATCTAATCACTTGTATGACCTTTTCACCAATGTTCAATCACCAAAAGAAATTTGGAATGCACTAGAATCCAAGTACATGGCTAAAAAATAAAGGGCAAATAAGTTCTTAATTATGAAATTTTTTGAATTCATGATGGTTGATAATGTGTCTATTATGGATCATCTTAATATCAAAATTAAAAGGATTAAAAGTTGAGATTTCTGAATCATTACAAGTAGGGGCTATCATAGCAAAATTACCCCCTAGTTGGAATGCTTACAGAAAGAAAATTCTCTATACAATAAAAGATTTTAATCTAGAATAGTTTGAAAAGTATTTAAGGATTGAGGAAGATACTCAAAATTTGCATTGATGAATTTTCATCACTTTCATCGATGACTATTTAAGATACACTTATGTCTATTTGATGAAAATAAAATATCAAACTTTTGACACGTTTATGCTCTATAAGGCTGAAGTAGAAAATCAAAAGGAAAAGAAAATTAAAATTTTAAGAAGTGACCGAGGAGATGAATACTTTCCTTCTGAATTTAATTCCTTTTGTGAAAATAATGGTATCATACATGAAATGAGTGCACCATATACCCACAACAGAATGGTTTGGCAGAAAGAAAAAATAAAACTCTAGTTGATACGGTGAATGCAATGATCTTGAATGCTAAACTGCTTAATAATTTATGGGGTGAAGCCTTACTAACTGCATGTTATTTACATAATAGAATACCTTCTAAGAAACTTAAAGCATCTCCATATGAATTGTGGATAGAAAGGAAACCAAACTTAAGTTACCTTAGAGTTTGGGGTTGTCTAGGCTTTCATAGAGTGACAGATCCTAAAAGGACAAAGTTAAGACCAAGAGCTATAAAAAGTGTGTTTGAAGGATATGCTCAACATTCTAAAGCATATAGATTATTGGACTTAGAGTCTAATGTGATAATAAAGTCAAGGGATGTTGAATTTATTGAAAATAAATTTGGCAATGATTCTAATGTAACCATACAAACACAACAAACTAATCAAAGCACATTACCTAATAATAAAAGAAACATAACTGAATCTCCTGGTGAACCTAGAAGAAGTCAAAGGATTAGAAAAGAAAAACCCTAGGACCAGACTTTGTTGATCCACAGTCTATTATCTTCTTAGTTGAGGGTAATACGGAGTTAGTGCTCAATAAAATGCCTATTACATTGAACATAGAAGCAAATCCTAAAACCTATAAAGAAGCTATGACATCTAGAGATGTAACTTCTGGAAAGAGGCAATCCATGATGAAATGGACTCAATGTTATCTAATAATACTTAGGTACTAGTAGATTTGCCCCTTAGTTCAAAACCTGTAGGTTGTAAATGGATCTTTTGAAGAAAATATAATACCGATAGATCTATTCAAACCTTTAAGGCTAGATTAGTGGCAAAAGGTTTTAGGCAAAAGGAAGGCATTAACTATTTTGATACATATGCACCAATAGCTAGAATAACATCTATTAAAGTATTGTTTGCTCTAGCATCTATTCATAATTTATATGTGCATCAAATGAATGCGACAATAGCTTTCCTCAATGGTGATTTGGATGAGGAGGTATACATGGAACAACTTGAGGGATTTGTTTTTCTTGGAAATGAAAAGAAAGTATGCAGATTGGTAAAGTCATTATATGGCTTGAAACAAGCACCAAAACAATTGCATGAGAAATTTGATTATGTTATCTTATCTATTGGATTTAAGCATAATAATGTAGATAAGTGTATTTACTCTAAATTCACAAAGGACTATAGAGTCATTATGTGCTTGTATGTTCATGATATGCTCATATTTGGGACAAATATGAGTGGTATAAATGAAACAAATAAGTATTTATACTCGCAATTTAAAATGAAAGATTTAGGTGAGGTAGATACTATCTTGGCATCAAAGTTAAGAAAAATAGTAGGGGTTATGCTTTGTGTCAATCCCACTACATTGAGAAAATTATAAATAAGTATCAACATTTGGGAATTAAAGAGGTAAGCACCCCATATGATATTTCACACAAACTAGTGGAGAACTCTGCGAAAGCCATTGCTCAAATTGAGTATGCTAGGGTAATTTGTAGTTTAATGTACACCATACATTGTACTAGGCCAGATATTTCATTTACTGTTTGCAAGCTTTCCAGATATACTAGTATTCTTGGCGCTAAACATTGGAAAGCAATTGCAAAAGTCCTTGGACATCTTAAAAGAACTAAAAATATAGAACTGCATTATGAAAACTACCCAGCGATATTAGAGGGATACACTAATGCCAGTTGGATAACAAGTGCTAGTGACAATAAGTCTACGTCTGGTTGGGTATTTATCCTTGATGGAAGAGCAATCTCTTAAGCTTCTATGAAACAGACGTGCATAACTTATTCCACTATGGAGTTTGAGTTTGTTGCATTAGCAGGAGCAGGTAAAGAGGCAGAATGATTAAGAAATTTATTACTAGAAATAGAGCTATGGCCACAACCAATGCCAGCCATTTCTTTACATTGCGATAGTGAAACTATTATGTCTAGAGCTTATAGCAAGATATATAATGGAAAATCTAGACATATAAGCTTGAGACATGAGTATGTCAAGCAATTAATTCTAGAAGGAATTATAACCATAATATATACAAGAACAAGTAACAACTTGGCAAACCCATTCACAACAGGACTTACTAAGGATCTAGTAAGGAAAACATCAATTGGAATGGGCTTAAAATCCTTTTCCTAGAGTCACCAGTAATAGAAATCCAATTTTCTTTAGTATTACCTCTAGATAAAAGTTCAAATAGGTAAAATAAGTTATTGATAAGCGGCTGTGAAGGTACTAGGACAACTTTCAAATAAGCTAGTACATAATATTTGGAGGCTAAGTATAACTCTTAATGAGGCTTAGGTGTTTGAATATGACCAAAATTATTCAAAGCTTAAGGAAAGCCTCATCTATATAAACATAAGGAGTGGTGCGGCTCCTGACAAAGGTTCAAGGGTTGACCTTTGGAAATGTTTATGAATACTAGGATGTAGCACATGGCCATATTAGTGCTATAACAATCTCAGTGAGTTTCTAAACGAGTTGGAGAGTCTTGTGTGTGGTACTTTTGGTTCTAATGAAAAGAATAATCGTTCAGTCGCTTAAGACACCATCTATTCTATTACAACTTTGAAGTACTTACACTAAGGAAAGATTCAAGTCGAGAAACATCTTTCATATGCATGATTCTATAAATTCTTAACATCGCTATCTAAGTAGGGGATTGTCGGAATTAATTAGGACTCTAGATGGTATGTTAAGTGGCGAAGAGATGAGAATTCGTTTGGGATCTCAATCCCACATTGAAAAAATAAGTAAAAAAGAGTCCCTTTATTAGGTAAATCTATTATTAATCTTTTAAATTATTTTAAGGTTTTTTGGAGAGTATCTAAATTCATGAGAATTATATATAAATATATATTTTTAATAATCAAAACTTAGCACTTTGCACTTTACACGACGTGGCATGGATTAAATTTTAATTATATTTTAATTCAACATGTAATTAAATACATAAATTAATTATTTAAATTACATTTTTTAATTAGAAACAATGTGACTATTAGAAAAAGGACAAAACTATTATAATCAATATATTATTTAATCTAACAATCATAACTGTATGAATGGTTGTTGTAACCTTATATAAAGAGAAGTAATCCACACAAATTCACTATGTAATTTTTTAAAGTAAAGTATTATTACTCTCCAGTTAAAGATTTTTCATACTCTTTTCAACTATTATCAACATCAACAGAAATTCTTAAGTAAGAATTTCAGAATACTGATTACAATTTTTTGGGTGCCTTAGTTGAATATTAAAGATAAATTGCTGTAGTCCCTGCAACACAAATAATGAGAGCAATTATCACTTTAAGAACAGTGTAAGAGTTCTCTACACACAATTAGATACATCGTAATTCCAACCTTTCAATACTTGATACTAGCAAGTTCAAGTTCCTAAAATATTGAAGTCTTTCCTCCAGAAAGAGCACATAAGTGTGGACCCAGCAGAGCAATCCCAAGCTGTATCAAAACTATCTAAATGTCAAAAACTGTAATCACACTCCATTTTTTATTTAACTGAACTCCTTTTCTAAAAACAGAAAAGGAGTAGAAGTGATTAAACAAAGCAAAAATTGCACCAATGAGAAACTTAGTTTACCTAGACTTGAGACATCCTTGAAATTGGACATTTCAAATATATGCCCTCTTCTGAAGACATGCATTAACTCTTCTCTGAAGCTAGGATCGCTTTCTTTTAATATCCAATGGAAAACTATCAAAGTCTTCGCAACAACCTGAATTTATTCGGTCAGCAGCACAAACGACTAAGATTTAATCTCCAAGTTACGACAGTCATTGATGGAAACTAATAATATTATGGCAATCATTGAGACACCAAGAAACTTATAATGTTAAAGCAGAAGAAAAATTTCTTCTTTGTGCTGTTGTACTGGTTTATACCAAAATGCTATTCATTTGGTTAATTGGTATAGGTTCCCATATCCTAGTAGTCTTTCCATTACATTTTCTCCTGGACAGAAACTATTTAAATAACTGAAAAATTAAATTTTCAATAGCCCATATAAGGTATTTGATATAGCATGATGTCACAATAGAATCTAAGAATCAATAAATAAATAGCCAACCTGCAAGCGAGTTTTTGTAATCAAAACAAGGGGCAAGAAAATGTAAATAAAACAAGATGTCCTAGGCACTAGAGCGATTGCAAACAAGCATAGATAAACAAATAGATTGAGATGTACAATCGATGGAGGTGGTTCTTTTCCCATAAAGACGGGGATAAAACCTGACCTTTAGATTCCATAATAGTGCTATCTATGCCCTATGATCCTAAAGCCCTTAGATCCTCATCACCTATTACAACAAAATACATATAATTATCAATACACTTATGTAGTACTCATTCAACAGTAATTAAACTACTATTATGTCTTAATGTTGTGAATTTTCCATTTTGAGGAGTGTCTTCCTTAATTAAATCTTCGACCTAGTTCAAGTATGGCAAATCATGCTATAAATATTTTGATTTTTTTTTACCATCAAAGCTATTTTACTAGATTTAACATATTTCTGGCTTACACAAATAATTATAAAGTTTATTTCGAATGTAATATACATGTATCTTCCTAAAACATACTAGCATCAGTAAATAGTATTAACAAGGAGTTTATCAGTTCCTGACCACTATTTTATCTCAACATTAATAATACACAATTCAATATTCTAATCCCATATTTACCAAATCTAGTCTAGTTGTGGGAATTTCTCAAACTTTCTCTCAACAATTAATCCTAACAACATTATACAAAATTAGGATTTTAATTATACCAGTTAACTTCATTAATAATAATTATGTTCTAATTACCAATCCGGACCCACTAGCACTATACACAACTTCTATGTCCAAACATTTTAGCTTGATATCATAAACCTTATCCCAATCACTTCAATCCATAATTACAATTCAATTCAAATAACTTAAACTTACATCAGTAATTAACTTAACATTTTAACCGAAATAAATCAAGAGACATTTAATCATTTAAACAAAATTTTACCCTTAATCTCAAACTTAATGTTCTAAGTCCATGATAAATAAATCCAAGCTATCATTACAAATTTTGCTTATTTTGTATTAACAATTTATCCTTGCAACGTTACACAATTTAGGTTCTCTAATTATACCAATCAACTTAATTGATGATAGTTATTTCCTAATTAACAATTCGAGTCCACACATCACTTATAGACAAATTTTATATTCAATCATACACCTTACAATTGCATATTCTAGTCCAATAATGGATATTTCACATTAAAACTAGCTTAATAACTTAACCAAATTAAATTCAAGAATTAATTTAATCGATCAACTAGATTTTTACCCAATCAACCTAATTCAAGGCCAAATCACCCATGATTATAGCCTGCATGCACCCAGATTATCGCCCCAATGGAACTAGTGGTTCGTTGCTAGAGTGCTACTGCACACTACTGCTGAAATTGAAGTTCTACTACCACCAAAAGGTACACCTTGCTGGGCTGATCAAACCCCCAAATCAATTTCAACACGCATCACCATCTCATCATCCAATTTAGTGATAAATAGTAAAACTCCGCCGTCGAGCACCACACACTTCCACTCCAATTCTGCTCACTCCAATGGTTCATTTTTTAAATTGAAAATACCAACTGGTTCCTCTAGCCAACCCCTGTCATAAACCATCTCTTGGTTATGAGATTCTACCATTGAAACAGCAGCATCTGCCACCACCATCGTGAAGTTCTGTTTGGAGCTCAATTCCTAATGACTCATTGGTTGATTCTTTGCAAATTTGGTAGCATTATGATCATTGCGATGAGAGAAAGGCCAGTTAGGTTTTAGTTTAGTGTTTTTCGATCAACAGTGAATGGTGGTGTGGAGAAAGAGATGCAAGGCATGCATGTGAAAATTAGACCAAATTGAGGGACCTTTCTTATATACTTTTTATTTTAGGCAAAATCTCAATTCAGCCCCTAGAATTTTCAGCCATAAGTCTGGTCCCCAAGCTTCATGGGTGCATGACATTTTCCCCCTAACTTTCCAATTAAATCCTCTAGCTTTCTTCTCTTACACTTCGACCCTTGCTTAGTTTTTAATTTGTGCAATTAAGTCCTCACTTTATTAATTTTTATTCCTTATAATTTCTGACTCACACCAAAGCCCTAATTAATTTTAATACATTTTATTACGGCCCATTTCGATTTTTGATATTGCTATTATTATTTTAAAAATCTTAATATGCTAATTCCATTTGTAATTTTTTTAATTCCAATGAAAATTTCATACCCATGATTTGGGGTGTTACATTTCTAAACATTACAAGTGGTCATCACGTCTTCGAATCCTTACCATCATATCATCTATATATGTATACCACCATCTTCTTACAAATCATTCCTTCAAACATCTAGTTGATCAGTCTTAACATAGTTTTGAATATGGAGAGCAAATTCAATGTGAGGGAAAAGATGTGAGTTAGGTGTTGTCGTGAGATTTGTAACATTTCATTTATACTTCAACACTTTGATTAAATCAATAAAACTCATATCCCCATCTATGGATGTAAGCACTTGTTAAGCCATATAAATTCTTGTGGTCTTTATAATTGATTTTTTTTGCAGATGTTTCTTATTTTTATATTTGATCATTTTGGGCTACAATATTTAAAAGTGAGAGTTACATCATACTATGCTAAATCTTAAACTATCAATGATATTCTTGGTTTTCAATTTTTAAAAATGTCTCACGCCATATGAATGTCAAAACACAAGTAATATGTGTAAATATAATTCGAAAAATGTATATATGAAATGCATAGGTGGTTACATACTAAATTTTTTAAGTTTTGGCATATGAATTATTTGTCATTATATGAATTTAATGAATATTTAACTAATTTAGTTGGTGTACTTATTGTTAAAATAAAATTCTGTTGTTTTTTATTTGTTTTACATAGAAATATTGAATATTTATTTATCAATACAATCAACATTATCTTATAGTAATTTAAATTTATGCATGCATAGCCGACATGTTAGGACAATTAGTAATTAATAGAAAGTTACAACAATCATATTACATCATAGATCATTCTTTTTTTTTTTTTTCCTTTTCTTGGCACATTAATAAAATATATCAAATTTTTATGAGGTTGTTGTACGTGCAATTGCATAAAGGAGTCAAAGTGGCATTTTCTAGTAAAAATCGCTTGAAAATACACATTTTCAGATATTAGATACAAGATTTGATATTCAGCCAGGTATTTCTTTGTTCAATTTAAAAGACAAGATAATGGAGTTGCGCATGCCGTGACCCGAAATGCAACTATAAATCCACAAGGAGACATTGACGTGACTTGGAAGTCTTAAGTGATAAAATTTATGGTGTGTCATCACCAAAAAAAACATGTGGATGTCACTCTCTTACGACTGATTATTATAAAATTCATAATAGATTTATAAAATTATAACAGCGTGAATGCAAATTGAACAGCAAAAACGTTCATATCAGTGACTGCATCGAAATTTATTTAAGTAGAGGACGTATTTGAGAAGATTCGATTTTTCCTAAAAAATACAAAAAAGAAAAAATGATTATGAATGAAATGAAACTCTTTTTTGAAATTTTAGAATTTTTTTTTTTATTTTTTAGTTGATTTTTATAGCTCATTTTGCAAATTATATGAAAAAAGAAATTCATGCCTGAAATTTGTCAAGTATCCAATTTTTTTTTTTGTTACTTTTTAAATAATTTGTAAGTACATTAAGTAAATGATTTTTTAAAATATAGGGTGGTGCATTATAACGCGGCATATGTTGTCCCTCAACTTGCATTATAAGGCTACATGAATATTTGATGGGCTGCCATTTAGGGTGTATCTTAATGGGGGTGGGCTGTCCAGCCCATAGCGATGGTAATAAATTAACAATGATGATGACTACACAATGACGTGGGTGCATTATGATAGTTTTGATAATATTGTGGATGTTCATGATGATGACGACGATCATGATCATGGCGGCAATTGGCAAACAAAGTTAATGTATGTGATATGATGTGATGTTATCATTTTATTTATTTTTATTTATTTATACAAATATATATTGAATGTATGTTAAATTCGAACATTCAACCTCACACTTTATGTTTAAAATTTATATCATTAGATTAAAGATCACTCAACATCATAATGAATTTTTGTGTCTACATCACGTAATGCTTAAGGACAGGAGCATGCGATGACAAGGTGGTACTTAATCATGCTTATGGTTTAAAGTTTTGATACTAATGAATGTTTCCCGTTGTTAAATATAATATTTATATAATTTTTTGTAAATATTTTAAAATTTACCTAAATGAATTTTAAGCATAAAGAAATACGCAATAATATTATGAATGATTAAATAAAACACTTAAGAACAAAATATTATGAGCTCAAGTCATTTAAAAAAAAAGATAAAAATGTTTTTTCCTAAAAAAAATAGAAAAAGAAGAACTGAATATTTTAGAAATGAGAGGACTTCTGTAGTAAAAATAAATTAGAAAAGAAGAGAATTTTGCAAAAGAATTGAGAATTTCAAATAACAATTTCCAGTGATTTGAAAATAGAAATGCTTTCGTTAATTTAGAAAGAAATGTATGGAAATTAGTCATTGGTGTTAATCACTCCCTCCATGCTGCAGTTACCCCCTTAAAAGTAGATTTAAAGATTAAAAAATAATATTTTTCTTTTTCAACCAAATCAATGGTGGCACTGAAGTTGAATTTGGCTGTTCCATTGGTCTGGCTTGGGCCACCACCAACCAGTCTCTCGAGTATGCCTTCTCCTACTCCGGCAAAGTCATCACTGAAGTTCAATTTAGATGTTGTGTTAATTTGGCTTGGGCTGCCACCAAATATCCCCATAACAATTTTTTTTATACAAGTCAGAAAAAAGATATTGCTATTTAATTACATTCTTCTATTGATTTTATTGTTAAAGTTTTAATTGTATAATTTTCTGTTTCATTCATCATATGAAATTGATTGACTTTGAATATTGATGCAATTCATGTATAGGATAGAGGGAATACTAAGAAGGTAATAGAATTAAAATAACATTGAATATTTTCGATTGGTTTGCATCGGAATCACAAATTTTGTTCTTTATTTTATTACCGAAAAATATTATCTTTTAACATATTTAATTTATGAGCATTTTGGAATAGAAAATTTATTCAATTATAGATTAAACTAATTATAAATTAAAAATATATATTTATATTATTTCAATTTCATATAAAAGTTGATTTAATGGATAGTATAATATATTTATGTATAAATATATATATATATATATATATATCAAATTTAAAAAACTTATTGGATAAAATATTCTGTTTTATTTTTGTTTTCTTAATTCTTTCATTTATCTCCTAACTTTTTATCATTTTAAAAAGTTATGCATAATATTTGAATTTAGGTTAGCAATTCTTGATATTTTACATTATTTTTTAAGAGTTATATAGGAAACAATTATTTTTTGCTTGCAAAAAGGATAATAAAAGATTATGAGTTATTAGGGTTGTTAATAAATTGAATTTTAATTCAAATTCAATTTGAAATTTAGGATTTTTAATCGATTAAAATATTCAATGTATCATATACGATTATAAATATTCACAATCTAAAATAAGTGGATCGGATATTAAATTAAGCAATCCGATTCATTAAAAATCTGGATCCGAACTTTAATAATTTTTTATTAAATTAATAATTTTATATATAATATTAATAAAGATTTTAAACTAAAATCTTTATATCATGTTGGCCTAATGTCTATAATAATATCTATATTATGCTAGTGATATTGAATCTTAATCTAAAAATAAGTGACATACTGAAAAAAAAATCGTAAAATATAATAATATATAATAGTTTATTTGTGTATTAATATAATATTATATAAGAATATTCAAATATTTAACTTTTAAGTCAATAAATGATAAAAAATTATTAAAAATTTAAATATGACGTAAATCTACTTTGTAAATATAATATATTTATACAATTCAAAAGAAAAACAAAACAAAAGAAAAGAAAAAAAGAAAAAAAAATTGGGTCGGATTTTTTTATTGAATTTCGGATATCCATTGAATTCAAATATGATACTGACTAACAAAAATTCTGTAAAATATTAAATTGGATTCAGATATAAATTTTAATAACTGGATTCAAATATGACTAATTCGATTTAAATTTGACCCATTAACAGCCCTATGAATCATAATAAAGGAAGCAAGGGCTTGTGTGCTTTTATTTTAATAAACCAAGAAATGAACTCAAACATATTGATTCTTTATCCCTATAATACCTTTCAAAACACGCATAAAATATTTTCATTCACCAAAACAAACATAATCACAATATATATACTGCTATATCTTCTCACATTATAAATATATATACTACTAATAAAGGTCAAAGCCCTTTAATGGTGTGTTTTCAAGAATCTTCCTCAAATGCTCTGTTTTTTTTTTTTTTTTTTTTTTTTTTTTTTGAACTTAAAATCCTCATTTTACTTAAAATAACTATCATCCCACTACTATCACTAGTCCCATCAATTTAATAAACAGTTATATTTAATTCCATTTCTCCAAAATTTTCATTTTTTTTTTGTATTGCCAAAATTTTCTTGATTAGATATGATTTATCTCATTTAATTGTCTTTGAACTTCTGTATATACTATTATTCAGATTTATCCGAACGAATTTATTGTTGTGTTATATCATAAATGTTATCTGATTTTTTTTTGTCTATTTGTAGTATTTATTTTAAATCATTTAGATTTTAAAGTTACATCACAGCAATTCGGTAAGTTTTTACTTTTATAACTACAATATAAATGAATTTATTATGTATAATTAGCAAATGTGGGGCTTAATTTACCAGGCATTACCCTCACACTTGCATAATTTATTTTAATTATATAATTAAATGCATTTCCACATAATTAATTATATGTTAAGTGATGTCCATAATTAATTTGAAAAACTCTATAAACATGAGGTTTGTGTTCAAGTGTTAATAGAAATATGTAACTTCATCTTAATTAAATGTCACTGAGAAGTACCTCAAGAATTATACTCCAATATTTAGATGCACAAGCATCAAGCGTGCACCAATTACCAGTTAATATAAAAGTTTTATTTTTACCATATCAATAAGATTAACAAAAAAAAAAGTTTTGCTTTGATATTTGTAATACAAAATGTTCTCTCCTAGAATTAAAAAAAGCATACCAAAACAATTTCCAACCATCCCTAAAATAAAATCAAATATGGATGACCTCCCCTAACCCCGCTCCTCAAAACATAATCTCTCAAAATATTTTTTTTTTCCCAAAACAACGAAGGTTAGACCTAAAAAGCCCAAGTTGATCATTGCCATAATTTTCAAACATATTAATTAATGAGCGAATATCTTATTTTAATATTATTTTCATTTAGTTAAAATTTCAAAATACAAAAAGTGCTTAAAAGGAAAGCATTAGGGATTAGACCGTGTATAATAGAGATTGTTTTACTAGAATCAAGATCAAAATTTTGTAGCTGTTAATTGGACAATTTTATAATTCATAAATATATTTTAATGTAATTATTATGTGAAGACTAATCTAACTCATACAACAATAGTAAAAAAATCATTACTCTCTTTCCGATATATATTTTTTTAGTTTTTGATAAAAATTATAATTATTAAATTGTAAAATTCTTTTATGGTGATAAACTCCATTAAAAGGCGCGTGTACGTAGAGAAGAATGAAGACGTGGGAGGTTATATGTCGCGTTCTCATCCCGGCAACCAGATTCCAAAAGGCGCTTTATTGTCTCCTAACCGCATCATACGACTTCCCACTTTGTCTCCTCTTTGCTTCCTCCTTAACTTTCGCTCTCCCCACACGTGTCGAAGCATCATCATTATTTTCTGTACCTAATAACAAATGAAGATTATGATGGTTGCTGCTTCTGTATTTAGACCCCTCAAAAACTGTAGAAGAGCAATCAAGTACGAAATTTGATGAAGTATCCTGTTGATTTTCAACATGCGCAATTGAAGCACTTTTGGAATTATTGAATTGCAAATTTTAAAATGATTGACTAGACGCACTGATTTGATATTTTGTTTTAAGAAATATATTTATTTATTTGCAAAAATCAATAAAGATTATTTTATTTTTTTTAAAGCTTAATGATTGAATATGGCTGTTATTTTTTGAGAACATTTTTCTCAAAAAACAGGGAAAAAAAAGAAGAAGAAGAAGAAGAAGAAGAAGAAGAAGAAAAATATTTTCGAAGTGAAATCTCCATAAAATTGGACAAAATATATGTCTTCGTGTTGAAATCACTTTCGTTGTACCACTTTTGCATTCTAAATTGTTGCCATGCAGGTTATTATTGTGTTTAATTACTATGTGCTGTAAAAATGGAGCTAGCATATGCAAAATAGTTAATTACGCGAAAGACGTCATCATGAAAGTGGAAGCAATGATTTTCATCTTTTGAGAAAGTTGGTTCACTGACTTCTTCAACAAGTTTTGCCAACCAATTTCAAGGAATTTTGAACATATTTTAATCCCGGTATAACAAAGCAGAGGGCGGCCCAAATTTTGGGATCTTAAATTTAAATTAATTTTGTTAAATATATGGATACTTACGTAACTTCACATCTATATTTTGTTGAAATATGACAATTTTAACTACAAGACAATATAATCATTAATTAAAAAAGGCCCGCGAACTAACTTAACTAATTAAATAAAAGGAAACAAATCCTAATAGACCTAAACTGATAAAAAAAATTTAATCATTTCACCTTTAATTCGAAAATGGGAAAAAAGTTAAAAAGGTCGTTTCTAGTAATCATTACATTAGGTTTCGTTTGTTTTTATTTAAACGAGAAATTGAAAATTTTGGTGAACCATAAGCACTCGATCTTAACAAATCATGTCGATAATTAG
>JACGDI010001921.1:998364-1044696 GCA_014898725.1 Jacaranda copaia
ACATTTATGCTCTAAATTGCATTTTCAAATGCTAAATAATTTATTAACCTCATGTCTTGATGCATAGATTCTCAATTTGCAATTTTCATCACTGCAAACGGCTATGATTTTTTTGTTGTCATTTTTCTTATATTTAAATGACCACAAAGTAGACGCCACATAATTCTTAAGCATAATTCTAAACTCATGAGCATCCTTGAATGTCTGACCCTCCCTATATATGCAATTCCTCCATGCATCAATTGAATTGCTAGTTAAAGCTAATTCATTATGCGATGCATTGGTCAAACCAATTTCCTCCTCGACTGCATCCCTTGAGATTAACAAATAAAGTATAATTTCATAAAAAAAGTTCAATTTTAATAAATTAAAGTATAATTTTAGAACATTTGAAGTATAAAATCCTAGCAACTGCATTACAGTTTTGGATAATCAATAAATAGAATACATAAAGTATAGAACTTCAATGAATATAATACAATTTTAGTTACAATAAACTATAATTTCAGGAAAAAAAAAAGCACAATTTTAGATAAAGTGAAATCTAATAGATTCAGCTAACTGAAGTATAGTTTAGATATAATGAAATATAATTTCGGAACACTTGAAGTATAGTACTTCAATGAACAAATTACAAGCTTTGTAAAATAAAGCAAGTATAATTTCAGAAAATAAAAGTACAATTTCAGAACACGCAAAGTATAAAATTCTCGTAAAAGAAGTATAATTTTGGATAATCAATAAATAGAACACTTGAAGTGTAGAAAATTAATGAATAGAGTATAAGTTTAGGTAAAATAAAGTATAATTTCAGCAAAAAGAAGTACAATTTTAATAAGATGAAGTATAATTTCTGAACATTTGAAGTACAAAACTCTAGCAACTACAGTATGATTTTTGATAATCCATTAATAGAACATTTCAAGTATAAAATTTAAATTATACAGTACAATTTTATGTGAAATGAAGTACAATTTTAGATAATTGGACTACAAATTTATATAAAATAGATTAGTTTAAGTATAAAATATTAGTAACTGTAGTACAGTTTGGGATAATCATTAAATAGAACACTTGCAGTATAGAAAATCAATAAATAGAGTATAGATTTAGGTAAAATGAAGTATAATTTCAGAAAAAAATGAAGTACGATTTTAGATAAAGTGAAGTATAAATTTCCAAACTTCTAAAGTATAAAACCCAGCAATGCTGTTATAATTTTTTATAATCGTTTAGTTGAATACTTGAAGTATAAAGCTTAAATAATGGTGTACAATTTTTGTAAAATGAAATACAATTTTATTTGCAATGAACTATAATACAAAACGCTCTAAAATAGAAAAAAAATTTCAAATAAACGGAGTGCAATTTTAGAACTCTTGATATATAAAACTCTACAAACTGCAGTACAGTTTAGATTCTGTGGAAGTATTACCTTAAAACATCACAACTCTTCTTGACACTACTCCTTGATTCATTCTTTCGATTTACCAGGATGTCAACAATGTTCATCTTTAATGTCAAATACAGTGAGATCATATTCAGAACATCTTTGTCATCAGTCAATATCACGTACAATCTTTAATGTGGAACTATGTATCTCAAACTGAAGAGCTCAGCATTGATTTTACTCCATTTTCTTGTGAGATTAATGTGCATGTCCATTAAAGTTGTAGTATCCTTAATTGACATTATATAGGGTTGATTTTTGTAGCGGCAACTCCCCAACAATTGATTGAATACTCCAACTTCACTACTGGTTGACATTATTGAAAAAATACAAGAAACTCAGAAACAACTGAGAAGCAATTGAGAAAAAGAAGAAACCCAAAAATAATGAAGAAGAAACCCGAAAATGATGAAAATGAAAAGAGAAGAAGACAATGCAGATGTCGGGTTGGTGGTTGTTGGCTCCCAAGATTATTCTCGTTTCTGCCGTGGAGCTGCTTACATTTTTTCTTTTTTTCTTTTTTTCTATTTTTGGGAATGATACTGATACTGGTAGGATTTATTGTTGTCTTTTGTTTATGACAAAAAAGTGAAAAAAAATGAGTGAAAAATATTACACTTAAAGACATTTTTGTCAAATCAAATAAGTAGGGAGTGAACTTTAAAATCCTAACAAAATTAAAGAGTTTAGTATAAACAAAATTAAGTAAAAACTAATCACAAAAATTAAAAATAATTTTGATACTTTTAAATAAGTCTCCCTTACCTTATTCTTAGAGTACTTGTAAATCTCCAATTGACTGTCGAAGTGATCATTCATGACCATGTTACAGTTGAAGAATTCTTTGAAGTTTAGTATACTCATTTTTTTACTAGTTATTTGAACTAAATAGGCAAATCCCCTGAAATCATGGGGTAAACGGGAGTGCTGGGGATTTTCCCATGATGAGCTATAAGCTGTTTTTTGTTCTTTTAATTTATTCTAAATAAATCATGTTTCTACTTAATACGAACAGTATAAATATTTCTTCATGTATTCTTAATTTAAACAAAATTCAAAAGAATTCGTATGATTTCTGTTTTTTTTTGGCCGAACTAATCTAAATCAATCCGATTTAGTGACCCAATTGATTTAAATCGTTAAACCTAAATATTAGGAATGCTTGAGGTTAAATCATATCATCTACTTTATATCGATCAAATGACATTCACTTAAACAACATTTCATAATTAACTCATTTTTTGATGTGTAATCTCAAACAATATTTATTATATTCTTATATTATGTACTTTGATTTGACTACTTAAGCTTAATTTTAATTGACAACTCAAGTGACCCATGTTTTATTTCTATTCTCAAAATTTGGATTAGTTTGCAATCAATTTGACATAAACAAGAAGTATGTAAGTTAGTTGGGCCTTGATTAATAAGTTAATCCGATCCAATTTTAAAAGATTATATTGGAGCTCATCTAACATAATTATATTTCAAGGAGGAGTTTTTTCTTTTTGGTTACAATATTTTAACGAGGAATTGGTAAATATGTTATCTAATAAAATAGAAACTAAGATGGAGGATTTAAAGGGGAAAAAAAAAAGGAATATTTCTAATTGTTAGTTAATATTTCTTTCCTGCAATTGAGAGAGCGATACAGTATTTTGGCAGAGCAGTGATTAAGTGGGCTACAGCATCTGACAACAGTAGATGAGCTTTGAATCTGTTCTCGTCAATTTTTGTATTTACTAAAACAATCGCTGTCCAAATGAGTAATGGAGGGATACATCAGCTTGACAACTGTTTTGTTTTGGTAAGATTACAGTAACGGATTTGCTTCTTGTCTGGTGATTATGTTCATATTGAACATTTGAGAGTAGTGGAAGACTTTTCGTACAAAAGTTACGTGTTTCCTTTTAAGTTTCTTTTTTATTTTTACACATACATATAAAACATTAAACACCTTTAGATGTCCTTTTATTGAGTTTTACGACGAAGAAAAGGGGTTAAACGCAATTCACATCTTTCGAAATTGAAAATGGGTAAAATGATTTATACCATGAAAAAATTAGGTGTTCATTATAGAAAAATTATTAAAAAATTAATTTTATGGTTACGACAACAAATTTTAATTGTAAATTTCTCAGTTAATGTATTTTTTTAAATAGCAAGTAATAAAATTTATTAGCTATCAAATATGATTCATAGAAAAATTAATATATAAAAAAAATAATCAGCAGCTACAAATTGATTGTATCGATTGTTAGCTACGATATGTTCTACTTCAAATTTGATTAAATCAATTTTATAGTTTAAATTAAGAATTTTAGCATTAATAATAAAATAATTATAACAGATATCTTTATTTTTGTAATGTTGTAAATAAAACTAATTGCAAAAAGACCACCTAAACTTCCTTAAAAAATGCAAATTAACTCATTGGCTAATTTGTGAATCACACGCACATTTTTTTTTTTTTTGAATTATATTGAAGTCCACTTAGGAAATAATTATTAAAAAAAAAAGTCCACCTATGAAATGCCTCCATGCCACTAAAAACCTACCGCCGACATTTGCACCGTTGTCCATTGCGCATAGGGCCAATCCATTCAAAGATGATAGACCGAACACCTCTCATTTCACCGCTCCCAACTCTAACCATTGCATCCTCCTCCTCCTCCTCCTCCTCCCACGGTCCCACCACAACTCCAAACCAAACCATTTCCCACCTCGCACCCACTAGTACACTTCCGTATCAAACCACCATCGCCAACCCCGCCCCCCGGGCAATCCCCCAAAGCAAAAAAAAAAATATATAAAAAAATTGCAAAAAAATAAAATATCAAAATATCCATGATTTCTGAAATTTTCTGAGCTTTCGTGATGTTAGACAATATTACATATCAATATACAGTAAATACATTGAGTATATAGATATACACAATAAGAATTTTCTTTATACATATGTCAAATTAAATTTAGTTAGAAGTCTCATTTATTCAATTGCATATTTAGGAGGGAAATTTGACATAAATAAATACTTTTTATAAGGGAGAGTTCAACCTAACCATAAAAAGATAGTCCTACTTTAATTGAAATTTAAAAACTACTTACATATGGATGTTAATGAGGTCATTAGTTCAAAACTTGATTTAATTTCCAACGGCATGGATGTTTCTTGCAAACCAATGGACTTCACTACATTATTATACACTAAAACACGCGCCTTCAAATTGAGAATTTCATGTCACTTACGATTTTAAGAGAAAAAAAAATGTTCAACTATTTTGAGATATATATATATATATATTTTAATTTATGAATATGTGCACTAGGAATTCAATAGGATTCAAGTTCGTTATCTTTCACATTTTGTGAGAAATTTATATCACTACAATCCTAATCATTTTAATTCTTTCAAATGATTCATGATTGAAAAGTGATAAAATAGTTAAACAAATAATATACATCATTATAAAACCCTTTTTACACACTCAAATCAAGGCATTTAGACGCAAGGCCTCTTTCCAGGGGATTCTTTTTTTTTTTTTTTTTAACTGTTTTTCAATTTTAGATGGGCTAATTGTCTTTAACCTCGAGGCAAAAAAGAAAAAGAAAAAGATACATTGAAAAGGGGCAAAAGGAAAAGGAAAGGAAGAAGAGAAACAACATGTTCTTTCCACTCATGAATATGATTATGAGAGAAGAAGAGTGATGAGTGGGGTAATTGAAAATTGTTGGATTAGGATTAGCATTGAGCTCTGTTTTTATTTTGTTGGATTAGGATTAGCATTGCGCTCTGTTTTTATTTTGTCGACGGAGTACAATTATTTTGCCGCTCACTTTGCCCATATCTGGCATAAGGATTCAGATATTTTTCTTGGCCAACTAATTCCTTGAGTTTAAATTAAAAAATAAATAAATAAATAAATAATTAACTTCAAGAGTATAGTTCATATCTAATTAGATTGGTACACTTAAAAATAAGGAGGTGAATCTTCTCATTATATCAATATTTTATTTTATAATATTATTTTAAGTAGATTCAATAATTTAAAAATTAACTAAAAAATATTTAAATGATAATTATGTTGCACAGAATTGGATTTGAGATTTTTTAAGAAATTGTTGAATAATGGACTTCCACTTTAGAAATGTTATCGTGTAGAGAAAATGCTGGGGTTGAAAAATGAGTAATTTAGATGCCTGTTCTGATTGTGAATATGAATATTTATATTGATTGGCCTTTTATTGAATATGAGCTCATTAAATTTAGGGAGTATATTTTCAATGAATTTATTAGATTATTCTAATTAATCATGTTGATCCTTTTATTAGGTTTTTGCTTATATACTTTTAAAACCGTAAATTGAATATTCCAAATGGAGTTTTGGACATTTCCTTAAAAAAATATCAACAAATTTGGAAGCAAATGTTAAAACTCTTCAAAGCTTAAATGAAAGGTTTTCTTTTCTTTTTTCCCCCTTCCCAATCTTAATATAGAAATGGGCATAGAACAGTGAAAGGGCCCTCATTTCTGCATAAATCCTCCTTGTTGCGGTAAGTCAGGTGGAAACATTTGTCTAAATAATTGAGCTCAATTGCAATTATTGCAGCGCAAAAAAAAAAAAAAAAAAAAAACCCTGCATTCATTATTTGACAGCAAGTAATAAACATAATTATCCTATTGAGTTTTTTTTTTGTAGTTATCAATAAGACAAATACCCGTACATAAAATCATATTCACTTTGCTTGGTTCAGCATTTTACTGAAGGAAAACTTTATTAAAAAAAAAAGAAAGGGTTCATCAAGAGTTGTTTTTTATTAGCTACAAATTCGAATAAAAAAATCGAATATATAGCTGAATTATATAAAAATCATAGATATAATTATGAAATAATGTTAGATTAATACTTTGCAATTTTTGTGTCAGATAGGAATTCTTGTTTTCATTGCCCATTTAATTGGTGAATAGTCAATCTGCTCTTAATATTTTATATTGGATGGTTAAAATATTAATGGATTTAGGACTATAATTTTTCTTCAAATAATGTTTCTTAAATTGCTCGAATTTTGTATTGATGGCCAATAAGCATTGCGCTCGTTGGTGCCCAAAAAAAAAAAAAAATAGAAAGAAAAAAAGGAATTGTTCTCAAGCATTTATGAGGAAAAAAGTAAAAAGGACAAAAAGGAAATATTCCTATTAATAAGAGAAAGCTGAAATAGTCTTACCTTTTAGTCCAATACGAATGATATGTATATTCTTGACGAGGTGGAAAAAATAAATTAGTTTAGGTGTTTGTAAATTATAGTAAAAAATAATATTTTTGTAATTAATTATAGTAAAAACTAAATCATTTTTTCAAACACACATACACTTAGAATTCATCAAGATTCATCTTTAATTAATTTTTTAAACAAATATGAATAATAATATTATTATAGAAGGTATGGATTAAGAATTTTTATACACTCATCAATATTCAAGAAATTATAAAAAAATAAAAATAACCAATTTATATTGAAATAATTATACATACATTTAATTGTAGAATTTTGAAGCTAGGCACGACCTGAACAGCACCCAAGTTAGTTATTATTATGCTAAAAATTGTCGTCCCAAAGTTGGAAAAATGTTTTTCCACCTTTTTATTGTTTCTCTCTTTTTAACTGCAAACTACTGGAAACTTGTTAAATTATTAATTAGGCCTGGAGTCGCAACATCGGACATCGGACAGCAAATAAACTTTTCTCAACTTTCTCACAGATGGAGGGTCCTTAGCTCTCTCTCTCTCTCTCTCGTCTGAATTTCTAGTGCAAACCGAAAGTTCAAAGCTCTCCGCAGCTAGTTTACCGGTAAAATTTCAGCTTCAACAGCCACTTCCAGCTTCATTTTGAAGATATTAATGATCTGGGCTGCTTGATTATGGGGTTTTTGTCTTCTAAAGTGATTTAATTTTAGTTTCTTTGCTATTTTTGGGCTTTATCTTGAAGTTTTTTGCCGAGATTCTTTCTGGGTTTTGTTGGGCTGTAATTTATGTGCTAGCCTCACCAATTTCCTAGATCTTCTGTAATGTTCTTTTGATTCTTCCTGTGAACAGCAGCTAACGCTGTTCTAGTTAACCTTTTATTTGAATGCCTTTAGTTATTATTTATGTATTTTAGTGAACGTTTTTGGTTTTTTCTGGAGTATCCGTACACTTTTGTTCTGGTATTCTAATACTAAAAAATCTCAGTGAACCTTTTTTTCCCCCTTAAAAAAGAAAAAATGGTATCTTTCTGTTTTATCTATGTTTTGCTTGTTCAGCTTGAGTGCGTCAGTGAGGTTGTGGAAGAAAAAATATTTCCCTGGTGATCCTTACATATAGTGGATAAACCTCTTGTATCAGAAGATGGAACTTTGAAAGGGCTAACCTTTTGAATAGAACCATGCTCGGCTTATTCAACTTAGAGCATGGATTTTAAGATTTATAGTCATCTAACAGAAGTTATCCCTGTTCTGATTGTAGAACAGAAATGGTAAATTTTGTTAACAGGTTTTATTTTAGACTGATGCAGAGTTGTTTGAGTAAATATTTTGCTTGTCAATGTTCAACTTTTCTGTGAACACTTGAATTTTCCTCAAGGAGGAAATATATCTAATGAAATTCTCATTTTATTTAGTAGTTTTACTAAGTAAAGAATTGGATTATAATCTATAACTTGATGTCTGCACCTGTGCTCGGTGCTGGGGGGGACGAGTATCAAAGCAATATAACCCGGCTAGCTTCTTCAAGCTCCTTAGAAAGTGTCTGTCAGAATGGATCCGAGCTCAAAGAGCGTAACTACATGGGGCTATCTGATTGTTCATCAGTGGATAGTTCCACAATCTCTACCACCTCAGACTACAGTCGAGGTGGTCTGAATTTGAAGGCCACAGAACTGAGGCTTGGGCCTCCAGGATCCCTGTCTCCAGCGAGGGATTCAGAACCTTGTCCTTTGAATTCTGCAAAAATCGATGAGAAGCTGCTATTTCCGCTGCACCCCTTGAAGACATTTGTTACAGGCAACAAAAGAGGGTTTTCTGATGCTATGGATGGGACCTCAGAGGTAACAAGGGAAGTATGTTTTGCCTGTTTTATCTTTTGTCCTGGATTTGTTTTATTGTTTCCCCATGTGTTGTGCAGGGAAAACTCCTCTCTACTTCAGAAGTTAAGGCAATGCTCTCTCCTAGACCTTCCCTGCACCCAAATGTCAAGGCAAGTTCTTCAAAAGAGGTCTCTGCACCTCAAACAACTAAGATGAAAGAAGCAATCACCCAAGGTGCAGCTCAGGATATGCCTCGTGCTCTAACTGAGACCAATCTGGGTCATGTAGGTGCCACAAACAACTATAGTAGTGCCCCTGCTACCAAGTAAGTGTCAGTAACGAAATCAATGATAATTTCTGCCCTGAGGATTTGGAATTGCCTCTTTGATTTTCTTTTCATCCGAGGACAAAAGTTGTGGGCTGCCACCTAATAGACAGTGTAGGAAAAAAGGGGGAAGAAAAAGGAAAAAGCATACTTGGGATTCTACACGACAAATTCTACTCTGATGGTTTAGGATTGCTTGATAAAATCTTCTATTCATGCCAGGGCACAAGTTGTTGGCTGGCCACCTATTAGACAGTTCAGGAAAAATACTTTGGCTTCCACATCAAAGAACAATGAAGAGGTTGATGGTAAGGCATCAACTGGCGCATTCTTTGTGAAGGTGAGCATGGATGGTGCCCCCTACCTGAGGAAAGTGGACCTCAGAACTTACTCTGCCTACCAGGAGCTCTCCTCTGCCCTTGAGAAGATGTTCAGTTGCTTTACTATAGGTGAACTATAAGGATATTCAGGATATTTTAGTTTGATTTCCTAAAAGGAGTACAAGTCACTGCTATTCTATCATGCAGGTCAGTATAGTTCTCATGGAGCTCCAGGGAATGAGATGTTGAGTGAGAACAAACTGAAGGATTTGTTGCATGGATCAGAATATGTTCTAACATTTGAGGATAAAGATGGCGACTGGATGCTCGTGGGCGATGTTCCTTGGGAGTAAGCTCCAATTTGCCGTTTGTTTCATGTTCAGTGCATCATTTGTTTTGGTTGCAAGCTTCGTAATGCCTATTTGTTGATATCTTAATTTGCCATAGGTACTCATATTATTTTTATCACACCCTAACACTATGTTTTGTAAAAGGATTTTCGTGTGGAAAGGATAAGAAAATGTTAAGACGAATAATTTTGATTGTTTTGTCTGTAAGGAAAATACTAAGGAGAAAAACTTAAGGAAAATTAAAATATAATTGGAGAAAATTTATCTCTCCCAAAATGGCGAGGAAAATGAGAAGTAAAGCTCATTTGGCCTCTTTCCTTTTTCAATACATTCATCAAATCCGTTCTTCTCGTTTCTTTCCTCATTCATTTCCTTAGACAACCAAACAAACTTGATATTTTATGTTTATTTGATTTTATTTTTTGTGTTTCCTAACATTTTTTTTCCTCAATAAAATCCTTAAACCAAACAAAGTACAAGGGTTCTTGAATAAGTTACTTGTTCAAAGATATATCATTCGTAGTTGGGAACAATTACAGATAAACAAGTGGACTTTCCACTTTGAAGAAATTACTGCCTTTGCTCGTTCAGGGTCACATATGGGAACAAATGATAGGCCTGTGGTCTTGGAATAAATTGAAATTAAGCGCAGGGGCATTTTTAAAGAAAACATGGATAGAAAGTAAGTCAAGAAATACTTTTTGTTTAAAATTACCCTGCTTAATTTCATTATTGAATTTTGCTAAGACTGATAGTCCCTGAATACTTTGTCACCATCTTGTTCCACTCTGCTGTCACCAGAATGGTCTCTGCCTTCCAGGTGGGGTGGGGTGTGAATGTGGGATTAGCTGAATGTTATTTGACAGTTTGTCCATTAAGATCAATGCATGCCATGCACGTGAAGGGATTGTTGTAGAATATTCCACCAGAAACAGGCCTCAAGTGGAAAAAAGAAAAATTTAACATGCTTAGGGTGTTGAAAAACTATTTTTTTAATTTAGGCCGTAAAGTTATAGAACACGTAAGTTTAGGAGTGCTTGCACTTATGGTTTTATGAGTTGGAATACTTCATATCTAGTAAACCAAGTGATGGGGGTGTTACTTGGATATTAAGTAAGTAGCATTCTTATTTTGTTTCTAAAACCCATCGACAACCATTGTGGTATAATTTGGGTTATTGTTTTTCTATGTATTGCTGCAACAGAAGCGAATGAAATTCTTGCCATAGGTGAAGCCTAATGTATTCTTCTAGTTGTTTTTCATATTTAGATTCTCACTTTTCCCATTAATATCAAGATAATTCTTCAAAAATGCAAGAAGCATTCTTTTGTAGGTTGTGCAATGGGAATGTAATCTCATTTTGCGTTGCTTACAGAATGTTTATTGATACATGTAAGAGGCTGAGAATCATGAAGAGTTCAGATGCTATTGGACTAGGTGAGTAGAGATTTTATTGTCTGTGGAAACTGAATGAACTCTTGTTACCAATTCAAACTTATTCTCTCTTGTTTGCGTGTGTGTTTCTTTTCCTAGTCTGAAAGAATCTGAGCTCTTTTGATTTTTCTCATATTTATGGCCATTCACAGTATTTATTATTAACCATCAGATCAAAACTATAAAAATAAGTTGTTAAAGGACCTCCATCTTTGCATTATTCTCTCTAATTGTGGTAATGGTTACATGTTAGATTGGATATTTGATCCATTAATGGTGGAGATGTTCATACATAGCTTTGGAGCTAAGTTATCAGTCATGACAAAGTTCCCCCATTTTAAAGTAGGATGTTCATAACAAAATGTGAAAATATTCATACAATATTTATGTAGTTTATTTAAAACTTGCATTACAATCTTCAAAAGCAATACGCATAAATATGATTCAAGTGCAGTATTCCTGTCTAATCTGAAAGTTGTTGAAGACCTGAATTATGACTGTCATGGACGTCTTCTGCATTTGTTTTGTATGCCTGTGATCGGTGGATGAAAGATGAAACAACTAGAGACTAGTGCTAATCTTGAGCCCCCCTCTAATAAGATTCGGTTCGACTCTTGATCAATCCCTGTCTTATATCCAGCCCAAAAAATTAAGAATTTCCTAAACTAGGTATTATAATATTGGGTTAAGAGAGCATTTCAAGAGCTTTTGCCAAGTTTTTCTTTAGCTTTTAGTTGAAATTTGGGTTCTTTGTAGTGTTCGGGACTGAAACTTTTACTTTTAAATCTCTAAGTTTAGCAAAAAAAAAGGAGCTAAAAGCTAATTGCAACCTTGGGGCATAACTTCTGTGAACTTGGTTTTTTTTATAAACAGGTTTAAAACATTTTTATCCTCTTAACTGTATTTCATAACCCCAATAAGGGTTTCTTGTTGGCATTTGATAGTTATATTAGTCATTTTGTTAAATAATGAAAGCTATATTACTCATTTTGTTAAATAACGAAAGCTTTAGGTACTGTTTTTTTTTTTCCAAAAAGACTGACTTCTATTTTTTCCTATATTTCACTATTATTTTGAAATATTTCTAACTTTCACCACTTCCTGCTTCTGCAACTTTTTCTACCATTTTCACTTTTCCAAGAGCAAAAGTTCTTGTAAGCATCCACTAAATGCAATCGTCACCCTTGCGAAAGAAGTGAATGGCAAAAAATCTCAATGAACAAAAACAATAGCCAAAGAGAAAAAAAATATCGATAGCTAAAATGTTTCTTATGTTCTTAAAAATTATGCACACCAGGCTTGCTCTAATGAGCCTTGTATTTAGTAAGAAAAAGACTCAAGGCGCCTTCACTCCCTCTATGTATTATGGTCTCATTTTGTTCTTCCTCCCGTCACCCACACAATAGCCTGCACCCAGCAGACTGCCCATCCCCCAGCCCAACACCCCAGCTGAGGTACCCTACCTAACCCCACCCCACGCCATGAGCAAATAGTCACCTTCTCCCCATCCCTTGCCCCTGCACAGCCCCAAAAACTCGTAACCCATGCTACTTGCTCACTCCCCTAAGGAAGTAACTGCTGCCTATTGATTTTGTCAAAGGGGAATTTTGCCATGCATTTTACCTGTTTGGCTGTTTCACATGGGATTTATTGCATTTAACCTATATAACGTTTTCTTCCAACCAATCATCGCAATGCATTTCTCTGGTTAAAAGATTCAAGAGAAAAATACTTCAAAAGTCTGCCTCAGCTAGTGGTGTAGGCAGCAACATTCTTTACAGCAACCTTGTTTGTTCACAATTCTGGCCTCCAAGTTAAATTTTTGTGGCCTAGCTAGTTTAGCTGTTGGTGTTATCGGAGTTCTATTAGAATAAAAGTGATTGTGTGATTGCATTGATGAATTTATGTGCAGCCCCAAGAGCAATGGAAAAATGTCAAAGCAAGAAGTAGCACTCAATAAACATGATCTTTTTCCAGTCCAGCAGTATAGGATGGACGATACCGAAGGAGTCATAAACAAGTCAGTGTTGGGGCTCTTTCAAAGTGAGAGGGAAGAAATATATTTGTTGGTTCTGGATGGTGGATCATTGCCCGATGCTTTATCTCATTATCATTATGTTTCTTCTTTGTTGCAAGTCTTGCTATTAATTTCCTCTAAAGTTTGTAATCCTAAGACCCCATTTGGGCATTTGTGTGACACTTTATGTAATGTGTTGTGTAGTTCTATATTTATATACATATATATGTATTTCCTTAAGAGAGTTACTAGTTTGTAAAGTGTATTTCTTGCTAAATTAATTAATTATGTGTGTAATAAAAAGATTGATGAGTTGGCTGTTAGCCCAACCTTTGTCTTTGTGTTTCTTTGGTAAGTTTCACTCTCTTGGGATGATTTCTTCTTGGTAATGAATAATTTCCGCAGTGATGTACGGCTAGTTATAATAGCCATGGTTCACTGTCCTATTTGACGGCTAATTATGAATAATTTCTGAAAATAGGTTGCACGTAGAGTTATGAAGGGTATCATGTTATCAGTTGGGATCTTTTATTTAATTTTATATTTAATTTTTTTATTTTAGTTTATGAAGATATGCCTAGCTTATTTAGCATTTAATTATCAAATAATTAGTTGAAAATCAAATAAATTTGGTATAAATATAGTAAATGGAAATATGAGATGAAACACAATATAAAATAGAGAACGTAAAGTGCTCATATTACGTAACTTGAGGTCTAATGACATTTTTCATAGGAAAAATGTAATTTAAAATGAAGTTTGGGTGGTAATATTATCTAATCAAATACCAAGGCAAATGGTCATTAAGAATTTGAAGAGAAGTCGAGTTTGAGACAAAGTACATCAAGAAAATTACACCCTTTAATTTGGACTTATAACTCTCAAGACTTCCTCCAACATATATTGCATTGATGATATAATGATTGAATGGGATTGAGCTGAAACATTGTATGAATTGAGTGGTTGGCCATAGGCCACTCCTTGAGTTTTAGCATTGGTTTGTATGCATAAAAATGTGATAGGTTTCCTAATTCCCTGACAGGGATAGGGATTTCCTGCATCCGTCGACTCTGATAATAAACGTAGGAGATGGCATTACCATAAAAGGCCATTCCATGCCCCAAACAACCCAAGCACGATTTCGGAACTCAAATCTAATTGGGAAACTACTGTCAGCTGCTCTATATATCTACATCAAATAAATTATTTGTCAGGTTCAGTCTCAAAGTGCAAAGTTTTTGGTACATCCAATATGTCTGTGCGTGTGCGCGCGCATATATGTGTGTGTGTATATATATATATATATATATAGAGAGAGAGAGAGAGAGAGAGAGAGAGATTTGTTCTCTGGATTTCTGCAGGCAATGAACTGATACAAACATGGGCAGCCGCGCGTAGCCTTCATCGAAGAGCTGCAGGAAATATAACATTACGGGGGCAGGCATGCATGCATAAAATTTAATGGGCTTTGGCGTACCCATCGGTTTTTCCATAAAAGGATCATTATGCTCGTGAAACTTTTGAAAATGCCTAAACACGACTAAGATAACCGCGTATTTTCTTATCCGTATCCCGACCTGACTTGGGCCAAGGCACGGTTTGCGAATTGTTGGTCTTAAAATCATCTTGTGAATAGTAAGAACCACTCGGAACTGTATAGAAAAGGACATTTTGCCACCTATGTAAAAGAGAAACTTTACATGACACATAAAGTTATTTTTCACATCTTATTTGAATTTTAATTCGGGTTCTTACTTATTTTTATCATTTAGCCATAAACTAAATTAAGCATTGAATGGTCTTAACTAAGAGAGATCTTAACTAGTTTAATATTTGCTATATATCGTGATTAGATTAGAGGTTCTAAATATTTGCAATATGAGATAGCCCAACAGGCCTAATCTAATAGTTATCGATCTCAGAAAATGCTTCAAGGACCACTTCACATATGAGGCCCAACTAGACCGTCAAACATCGCTTCTTTGCCTATGCAGTAGCTGGGGTCGAGTCACTCGACCATAACTACAAGATACCCTATAGAAAACTTCAAGCCGCCCAAGTCTATTCAGCTATTTCTCTGGTCGACCAGTTTCTATGGTCGATTATCGTCGACCAGAATGCTCACTCCAGTACCGAATCGTATCCCTATTGCATTCAATGTTTTGACAATTAGCGTACCTCTGCATTAATGGCACATGCCACCTCAGTACCACCTTTGCCACCAACTTTATCTAGAGGTGCGCTTCCAGAGTAATATTCCCTAAGGAAAGCAGAAGACGATTCCACTTGAAATAGTACAGGTATGAGAAATGGCATATAGCTCATAGACAAGGACAAAAGCCCTCTATTCCTGATAGTAGCATTTTAGACATATCATCCATATGGAAAAGGCTATAAATACCCTATTACCAGCCACTCTCCAAGTATGTTAATTTTATTATACGCTCTTACTCTGGTGCTTGATTTCCTTACTCGACCAGTACTAATTTGAGAGTTTGAGTGCCTTATCAGAGGCATCTCGAACTAGGCTATCATTTGCTAATGATTGCAGATCTTAATTCAAGAAGACATCACTGTTAGATCATTCAACCATCTTGATCGAATTAGCCTAAACACAACCTAATTCAATAAAACAATTTTCAACCTCATCATTTTGTATAGAGTGAGATCCAGTTTGATGCCATTTTGAGGAGTTCAGTTACTGTAGATGATCTCAAGATCTCGGTACGCATCATGCTTGATGAAGATGCATGTTCTGCACTATCCATTATTACATAAATGTATATATGTGTATATATATAATGTTTACTTTAATTAGGTGTTGATGATGATGCTATGATTAATCCTTCTATGGTTGAAAAATAATTGTTAATCCTCAGTTATGATGATGAGTTGATATGTAACATGTGCCGACTTATCAACACAAGCACGCATATGCAGCTCAACTACCGCCAATTAGGATAACTATATATTATTTTTTGGTTGGTCTCTCAAACTAACATTATTCCCTTCCCCTATCTCTATTAATCATGTCATCCATGTGGCTCTACCTGCTAAATGCTAATTAACGCACGTCCACTCAAAGTATGTTTGCCTTAGTCTTATATAAAAACGTATCTTATAAACTTCTATACTTCATAAAATATTTTAAAAATTTATAAGATATTATATTTTATTTTAAAAATAAATTCTTAAGTGTTTGAATTAAAAAAAATCATAAAATTTACAAAAAAAAAAACGAATTATAATTGTATAACTGAAATATTAGAAATAATTAGAATTTTCTAAAGGAATTTCTAATATAAAATTTTAATATTTTATTTTGAAGCTTATAAACTTATGAGACATAAAATTTTTACCGCTTTTAGATCTCTTAATTGTAACACTGCCAATCATCTATAGAAGATATTTTAAGACTTATTCAAATACCCTCTTAATCATTTATAAATGATGACTGAACACAACCAATTAATTCTCAGTCACATTATTCTTGAATTTGATTACTTCATCAGATCACATTTTTTAGCTAATTATTTGACTGTATTTTATTTGAAGGTACAACAAAGCCATCTGATATGCCAGGGTGTTTAATTAAATTAAGACGACCTAAAGTACAAGACGAATTAATGTTTTTGATCTTACTTAATTATAACTATTAATAATAACTAATGATTTGCATGCATATATGATGAAGGGATCTGAATGCTTCCAGAAACTATCAATACAGTAATATTTAGAAGTAAATAGAAAGAGCCTACTTGTTGAAGATGAATGCAGTACAAAAATAGTAAGTCGAAGCTTGTTGCTCCAACAGTCTCTTTAAGGTTTTATTATCCTTCATACGGTGCTAGAAAACTCTTAGCAATTAATTTTCCAAGATATGATGGTCTTTTCCGGTCTAAGGTAGCACTCTTATAAAACGGACTGGCAAACTTCTACTGACTTAAAACTCTTTTACATGGACTGCGTATAATGTGTTCATTGTAGTGAATAGACATAACTCTATTGTATGCTTCAGATTTTTAATGGTTTGGTTTGGTTCTAGGCGCTTTTATTTATTGGTTGTGTCATGATTCTATGCAGAGTTGCAATTATAGATAAAGAGATAGAATTTTGAATTAAAAGACATAATTCATGTCTAATCAGCTCCAAGAGACACCAATGGCACTTGTTGGTAGAAAAGACACAACTCTTTAATTTTTTTTGGAAGAGTTAAATAAAATTTGAAGAGTTATGATTGATAAAAGCAAATACTAATGGTTGCATATAAATTGAATAATAATTCTGCACCGCATCCACACCCATGTTCGTGTCCTTCCCCACGCCTATACCTGGGCAGAGCCAACTAGCTAGACGAGGCATGCATGTGCATGTGGCTCTTGAGATCAAACTTACACCCATGTAGGTCCTTCCCCCTCCAAAGACTTGGGTACCCCAAAAGATGTGCAACCCCTTAGTCAAAACCCAAGCTACATATATGAGCTTCTTTTAACTTTCTCTTCCAATTTGAGATGGCCTTTTTTACCATTCCTTTGGTTTATATCATTTCTTACCATCCTCTTATAACTCATCAACTTTAGCAACAATTTTCTCATTTAAACCTTATTGAATTTTGGTAAATAAGTGCTCTATAACATCTCCTCAAACATAGGTTTAAATTGATATAAGAATTTATGATTTTATAAAGTGTAAAACTCTCAATTATTGAGCCAAAGTTGGGGCCTCGAATGGGTCTCTTTGCCAAAATTCTTAGAATCCCCCACATAAATGGAATATTTTCTTAGTGATAGAGGAAATAATTTAAACATGCAAAAGAGTTTCAACTTGAGCAAAATTGCATTGGGATAGGTAGTTTGTGGCTTTAAACTTTCATTAGTGAGAACTAATGGATGTGCTTGCCAACCAGTGAACATGATGTCTTGAATATTTGCATTTTGTGTAAACCAAGACAATAAAACTTCACACAACTCCACTCAATAGTTGGTTTAAGTTCTTATAGTTGTGTTCATGTCAGCCCTGGACAACTCTTTGGATTCATTAGTACTCCTTAAGAATTCACCCTTAAAATTCTTATAGGACCAGTCCAATCCCTACTCACAGAGGTGGTTTCTTATTAGCATATTCCTATTGCACCCCTACATAAAGACAACGTATAAAATGTGAGTGATTATATGCCGGGGGCGGGAGGGGGGGTGAATTAGGCTTAAGAAATTTTAATGTAGTAGAAGTTTGTCACTCAAAATCTTTTTTGGTCTTTCAAAACCTATTTGAGTATTTTGTAAAAAAATAGTTTTAGTTACTGAATAAAATTTGTAAGTACCACATAAGATACCAGTCAGACTAGTGATAAACAAAGCAGTAAAATAGAAGCAAAATGACATTGAAATTTATAAAGGTTCGGCAAGCCTACACTCTTTACCTAAGCTATCACTTAGGATTTTGAACATGTCAAATTAATTAATATGTAAGAATATGTTTACAAGTAATAACAGTAATTTGACAGTAAAAAAAATAAAAGATTAGAAACACCCTATCAAGGTGAAAAACGAGCTCTTCACAAAGAGCAAAATCGGAATCCCAGATGAGATAAGGTAGATTCCAAAGCATTGTGAAACTAGCTAATTGTGAATAGGCTTGGAGAAACTTTTGCTAGATTCACTTGCATAACTTTTGTGGATTGATGCACGTTGCTGCCACTCTATACAACAAGCTCTAGTCTCTTCTTCTAAACTGGAACCAAGAATACTACAGAAAATTTTAGGTAGTACCGCTCTACTGGGTTCTTCACTTAGAGGTTTTTAGAGCAACCAAGCACTGATTTATTTTCTTTACGAGATCCCTCAAGAGCAAGTGCGACTCCCATTCCTCTTCAACACTAGGTCCTTTGAGATGCAAACTGCCTTGTCCTCATCTCCCCAAGGTACGTCAAAGGTAAGTTCCACTTGACCTTCTTCACCACAAGATCCCTTGAAAACACACGTAGAGTGAGGAATTAGTAACACTTAAGCACAAATGTGTATGAGATATCACACAACTCCTCAAGATACTTAACAGAGTTCTCTTTTCACTTAGTGATTCATTCTTAGAATGCTGCATATTTTCCAATATATAGATGTACTATCAATAGCTTGAAGGCTAATTTCCTGCTTAAATTGAAATTCTAGATACAATCCCCAATTTATCCCTAATTATGATGAACTTGCTTTCTTCCAGTGCTTTTGTGAAATATTTGCAAGTTGTTCCTAAGTTGGAACAAATTCAATAGAAATATCACCTTTATGCACAAGATCACATAAGAAATGATGTTTAATTTCAATGTGCTTAGTGCGTGAGTGTAATACTGGATTTTTGGAAATACTTATATCACTGGTACTATCATAGAAAATATGCATACAAGACACATTTATACCAAAGTCATGCAAAATAAGCTTCATTCATAATATTTGGGTGCAACAATTTTCCAAGGCTATATATTCCACCTCGGTTGTAGATAATGCAACTACACTCTGCTTCTTATTGCATCATGAAACTAGACAATTGTTCAGTGTTGACAACCACCGTTAGTACGTTTTCTATCTATTTTACAACTAGCATAGTCCACATCAAAGTAGCTTATGAGATTAAAAGATTTAGAATGTGGAAATCATAAGCCATAGTTAAATGTTTCCTTAAGATATCTCAATAGTTTTGTAACAACATTCAAATGAGATTTCTTTGGATTAGATTGGAATCTCGTACATAAGTATGTTCAGAACATAATATTTCAATAACTTGCAGTTAAGTAAAGTAAACTACCAATTATACCTTTGTAGACTTTCTCGTTGATGTTATTGTCCTCATCAAGTTCTAGTCCGGTATTTGTACTCATGGGAGTGGTTGCAGGGTTGCATTCATTCATTCTTAACATTTTTAGAAGCTCCATTGTATACTTCTCTTGTGAGATGAATGTCCCTTTCTAAGTTTGCTTTACTTGAAGTCCCAAGAAGAAGTTGAGCTCTCTCATTAAGCTCATCTCAAATTCATGTTTCATTTTCTCAACAAACTCTTGACAAAGCAAACCATTAGTAGCACCGAAAATGATGTCATCAACATAAATTTGAACAATAAGAGAACCATTTTCTTGGTGCTTAGTGAGCAGTGTGGTATTTAAGATTCTAATAGAAAAATTAATATTTATGAAAAAATTACTCAATCGATCATACCAGGCCTTAGGCCTCATTTTAGTCTATATAAAACCTTTGTTAGTTTAACAATATGATGAGAAAAATTTTGTTTTTTGAAATTGAGGGGTTACTCAACATAAACTTCTTCTTTTATGAATCTGTTTAGAAAATCACTTTTTATGTTCATTTGATAGAGCATCAACTTTTTATGGGAAGCAAAGACTAGAAATATTCTAATTGATTCTAACCGTAGAACTGGAGCAAACATTTCATCGTAGTTAATGCCCTCTTACTGACTACAGCCTTTTGCTACTAGTCTAGTTTTATTCTTGGTACCTATTTCATCTAGTTTATTTCTGAACACCCATTTTAGGTTCAATCATTAAAATGAGAGCACAATTGGATTCATCTGGTGGAATTTTTCTGCCTTTGAATCTGGTAGTTATTCCAACTTAAGGAACTATAATAATTTTGTTAGTAGGGTAACTAGAAGCATGTTTAAACTTTCTAGTTCTTTGTTCTACCCTTTCTATTGATTCACTAAAATTAGGTTCATTAGTGGGATTGGTTTCCTTAAGTGATTCTAGTTTCTCTTAATTTGATGTTGATGGTTTAGGGTTCGGAATCTTGACTGGTTCTTCGAATCTTGCAACTTCTTAGCTCAAGATTTCCTTGGCACAAAATTGGTTAGTTTAATCAAACATAACATGCATGGATTCTTGAACCATTCTTTCCCTCCTCTTAAAAACATGATAGGCTTTACTATGCATTGAGTAATCAACAAAACTAACTTTATCAACTTTGGAATCAAACTTTATCAAATAACCTCTATCATTTAGAATGTAACATTTGTAACCAAAGATACAAAAATAAGAAATAATTGGAACTTTATCATACCATAATTCATATGGGGTTTTTCTCAAAAGTGGTCTTAGGAAAATACGATTTGACATATAGCAAGCCGTATTCACGGCTTCACCCTAAAAGAATTTTAGAAGATCATATTCATTAAGCATGATTCTAGTAGCCTCTTACAAAATTTAGTATTTCTTTTCAACCACCCCATTTTGTTGGGGAGTTTTAGGAGCAAAAAAATCATGAATATAACTATGTTCTTCGCAAATCGAAGTAAAATTTATTTCATCGAACTTAGTTCCATGGTCACTTTAAGTTTTCTTAATGAAATCACTCTTTTCATTTTGAAGTGTTTTAGTGAGTGGAATGAAAGCATTTAAAGTATCACTTATATGAACAAGGAATAGAGCAATGTAAAATGAGTATAATCATCTACCATGACAAACACATATCTTATACCTTTAAGGGAAATAGTTTTCATAGGTCTGAATAGGTCAATGTGTAGAAGTTCTAGTAGCCTAGAAGTTGTGACCTCATTTTTTGGTTTGAAAAATGTTTAGATCTACTTCCCCTTTTAACATGCATCACATATCCTATCCTTGGAGAAATTTAACATGGATACCTCTTTGACAAGATCTTTCTTTATGAGATGAGACGTAAGTTTTATGTTTTCGTAGCCCATTCTCCTATGCCAATTCCAGCATTCTTCATTTGAAATAGCTAAACACTTCTCATTTTGACAAGTTAAATCATCAAAGGTTATACAATAAATGTTTCCATCCTTGGTAGTAGTAAAAACCAGTTTTTCATTTTGCTTAATAAAACAATGAGAATGATGAAATTTAACCTCACAACCTTTATTGTACAGTTGACTGGTACTAAGTAAGTTATGCCTAAGGCCTTTGACAAGCCACATATTATTAATAGAAGTACTAGTCTATTTACCATTGGTACATTTACCTATTATGCATCATTTTACGTTGTCTAGATAAAGAACATTTCCTACAGAACAATTGTTAAGCTTAAGAAACTTGGACACAATCCCTGTTATATGCTTGGAACATATGCGATCTAAGTACCGCTTCTGTTTTCAGGAATGTTCCTTGGCATTAACTTGATTTACCATTGTCCAATTGTTCACCATTAGATTCTTTCCATGTGGTTGCCATCACTTTAGCTTCGGCTTGTTGTACATATTTCCTTAATTGGGGATAATTTGGTTTTTTGTGTCTGATTTCATTACATTTATAGCAGTGAGGTAGCTTGGTATTTGGAGTTTTCAAACTGGTTCTTTTCATTTTTGATCTATTATGTCAAAATTTTCTTTTGAGGTTTGTTAGTTCCTTTAATCTTTGGGAAATCAAAACGATTTCATCCTCAACCTAGTCTTTATCAAGATCTTCTAGAAGTTCTGAGTTGGAATCATGACTGGTACTAAAAGCAATATTCTTTTTAACTTTTGTTTCCAAACATTCATCTTTATTTAGCATCTTCATCTCATGGGATGTGAGAGATCCAAAAAGTTCATCCATGGTCATCCTGCTATGATCACGAGCTTTCTGAATGGTAGTAACTTTTAGCTTTTATTCCTTAGGAAGCGATCTAAGAATCTTTTAGACTTGCTCATCCTTGTTTATAATTTTACTGAGTGCAAACATAGGATTTATAATTTTCATGAAACGCGTGTACATTTGACTTATGGTCTCATCATGTTTCATCTGGAACATTTCATACTTATAAATGAGAAGAGTAATCTTCTCTTTTCGAACTTGTGTAGAACCTTTGTAGGTCACTAGTAATATTTCCCACATTTACTTTTCTATAGTATATGTACTGACTCGGTTGTACTCTTTTTTAGTGAGAGCGCATGATAGAATATTTTTGGCCCTCATATTCATTGAGATGACCTTTTTATCATCATTGGTAAATTCACGTTGCTCCTTTGGAACCATTTGTCTGTCAACTATTTTTATTAGAACCATCTTCCCTTTGTTGACGATGTCTGATGAATCAAAATCCAGGGCAATTATGTATTCTTGCTTTCAATTTTTTCACATAGCATGGTTGGAACCATCAAACATTGGAGGTTAGTTGTGCAATTGCCCTTATGCAAAGACATCAAAAATGTTAATGGCCATAGGATCTTTTACTCTAGTGGTTACACTAAAATATAGAGAACCAATGCTCAGATGCCGGTTGTGAGTGATTATATGCCTAAAAGGGTGGTGAATTAGGTTTAACAGATTTTAATGCAATGATGACTGGAATTTATAAGTACCAAATATGGTGTTAGTCAAACCAGTGATAAATAAAATAGTAAAATAAAAGTAAAATAACACTGGTGTTTATAGAGGTTTAGTAAGCCTATATCCTCAACCTAAGCTTTCACTTAGGATTTTGAGCCTATAAAATTAATTAATAAGTAAGAATATTTCACAAGTAATAATTGTAATTTGATAATAAGAAAAAGTTAAAGATTAGAAATACCCTATCAGGGTGAAAAACTAGCTTTTTGCAAAAAGCTAAATCGAAATCTCAGATGGTATAAGGTAGATTCCAAAGCACTATGAAATAGCTACTTGTAAACAGGCTTAGAGGAACTTCTATTAGATTCACTTGCACAACCTCTATGGAATGATGCATGAGTTGTTGCCACTTCGTATGACAAGCTCTAGTCTATTCTTCCAAATCAAAACCAAGAACACTGCAGAAGACTCTAGAAATTATTACTTTACTAGTTTCTTCACCTAGAGGTCCTTAAAGCAACTAAGCATCAATTTGTTCTTTGAGCAAGTACGATTCCAGTCCATATTCACCATGAGGTTTTTCAAGATACAAACCGCCTTATCCTCATCTCCCTTTATTGAAAGTAAGTTCCACTTGACCTTTTTCACGACAAGGCCCCTTGAAAACACATGTAGAGCAAGGAATTAGCAACACTTTAGCACAAAACATGTATGAGAGTATCACACAACTCCTCAAGACACTTAACAAAGTTCTCTCCTGACTTAGTGACTCACTCTTAGAATGCTGTATATTTTCCAATATACAGATGTACTACCAATAGCTACAACTTCCAATTTGGTAAGTGACTATTAGATATAAATAAAGAAACAACCCATAAGGTAAGAAGCCATGAGAGGCATGATTAAAACATAATTGTGGACTCAACTATTGATTCAACAAAGTTGGCCTTCTTTCCTACTGAATGAATATGAATTTTAAGCTAGAATCCTTAAGTGATCATATTAAAAAAGAAAAGTCAATTCTAACACATTTTGATAGATTCTAGTAGAAAAATAGGAAAGAATAGTTTAATATAATTAGGGCATCTAAATTATATAAATATATTTATTAAGCTAAAGATGCAATATTTAGAGGCAAGAATGATAGACTTTTCTAGTATGAAAGATATGTGATTCAATCTAAATGATTTTCATGAAAAAGGTAGGTTAGAATCCAGTTATTTATGGAAAGCAAATTCAAAAAAAGATTTATAAATTTTTTGTAAATTATTTGAAGATTATTTAATATGTCCATGCAAAAAAATGCTCTTTCCTTAAATCATTATCAGGTTATCAATTTAGAAGAAGATAATATAAAAAGAAAAAAAGTCATTAGTCAATCATTCCATATATTTTGTTCATTGAATCTAGCCACAATGAACACATATTTAAATTTAAGAACAACAATATGATTTGCCTTCCATAAATAAAAGATATGATGTGCTAAATGAAATATAAAGATATGATGTCAAAATCAATATAAAGACAGATAGTTCCAGACAACGCAATATAAATTCCTAACAACATAAGGGATTTCTGGGAATAATTCATATCAATCATGCAACAAATATTGTCATAATCAGAATTCTAGAACTCATGCAAAATCATCAAAGGGTTAACAAAAAAGCCATTTAAAGCAAAGCTTAGTCTTAACCTTTTCCATGTGGCACTATTTGCTTACCATAGGAATATCATAGAGGTTATACCCCCACAATGCTTCCTTGTTGAGACGCAACAACTTGTTTTTCCCTTTGAACCTATTTCTTGGGACCTCTAATTACATAGGTATGGTTCTCATTATGGTGTCTCATTTAATTTATAGGCTTAAGTCCCATCCGCATTGTAATTTATCAATTTGTTCTCTATTTATATCTTTGGTTTGTGGATTCACAATGTTCTCCTTTAACCTCACATAGTCAATAGAGATAATTCTATTAGAGAGCAGTTGTTTAATGGAATTATGTCTATGGCATACATGTCTAGACTTACCATTGTACATATTATTTTGTGCCCTACCAATTGCAAATTAACTCTCACAACGAATGCAAATTACAGGTATAAGTTTAGGTAGACTAGGGATATCTTCCAAGAAATGGTGTAACTATTTAGCTCCCTTGCCTGTTTTATCCAATGCTATGAACTCAGATTCCATACTCAATCTAGCTATGCAAGTTTTTCTTAAGGACTTCCATGAAATGGCCTCTCATCCTAAAGTAAATACATATCCACTTGTGGATTTAGTTTTCCTAGAGTCAAATATTTAATTAGCATCATTGAATCCTTCTATTACAACTAGAGATGCTAATTTTTCTATTACAATTAGATATCTTGTACAGTGCAATCCATTGCTTAAGGAATACTTTAAATACCATGAGATTCTATTTAATGAGGTTCAATACTTTTGACTCGAATTGATAGTAAATTTACTTAGCTTACAAAAAATATATGCCATATAAGGTCTTGTGCAATTTAAGATGTCTATGAGGCTCCCAATTATGCACAAATATTCTAGTCCAGCCTTTACCTCATCTTTATTTTTGATAAGCCGTTGATTTGCATCTATGAAAGTCTTCACAATGCCATGTTCCTATCTCAAGAATTTTTGTAACACTTTATCTATATAGTGAAATTGTGTCAATGCTAGCTTATCAAAAGTTCTTATATTTTTTATTCCATGGATCACATCTGCAACTCCCATATCTTTCATGTCAAAATTGCTACTTAGCAATTTTTTCATCTCTTTAATTACATCGCTATCGCTTCCCATAATTAGCATGTCGTCTACATATAGACATATAATACCATATTAGGTAGTGGTGCCCTTGACGTATACACACTTGTCACACTCATTTTTCCTATAGCCATATACAAGCATGACTTGACCAAATTTTATGTGCCATTGCTTAAGCACTTATTTTAAGCCATATAATGACTTAATTTGCTTACAGATCTTTTTCTCTTACCCTAGCACCACTAACCCTTTTGCTTGTTCCATATAAATTTCCTCCTTTAGGTCACCATTTAAGAAAATTATTTTAACATCCATTTGATGAATGTCAAGGTTATTAATAGTCGCAAAAGCAATCAATAATCTAATGGACATTCTTCTCTTCACTGGCATTAAGACCTTTCTTTTGTCCATATCATTTGACTACTAATCTCGCCTTGTACTTATCTATAATATTATCAGTTTAATTTCCTCTTGAAAACCCATTTGTACCCTAAGGGTTCATTTCCAAAAGAAAGATCCACCAATTTGCATGTGTGGTTTTGCATGATGGACTCAATTTTGCTATTATTACCTCTCTCCATAATGGAACTCTGGTAGTTTCACAACCTTAGTGAAAGTTAATGACTCACTTTCTAGTATATAAGTCAAGAAATTAGATCCAAATGACTTAAATATTCTAGCTCTCTTGCTACGTTTAAGTTTATTTTCCTCTTTATCTAATTCTTGAACTTTTTGAGGTCTCTTAACTGTAGTTTGTCTATCATCCTTTTTCCAAGGAAATATGTCTCCAAAGAAATTAGCATTCCTTCTCTTGATGATAGTGTTGACATGAATGTCATCTATCTCAAACTTGAATACAAGGAATCAATAGGTTGAACTATGTTGTGCATACTTAATAAATATTCTATCAATTATTTTTGATCCTACCTTGTCCATTTTATGAGGTGGAACTCTTAGCTTGGTTAGACACCTCTATACTCAAAGGTAATGGTAGGAAGGTAGATGACCTTTCCATTCTTCATATAGTGTATTTTCTAATTTTTTGTGGGGCAACTTATTAAGCAAATAGTTTGTAGTTAATATTATCTCTCCTTACATATTTTGAGGTGCTCTAGCAGTGATAAGAAATTCATTCATCATTTCTTTTAATGGGCCATTTTTGCGCCTAGCAATTCCATTTGATTGAGGGGCATATGGAGCTATCACTTTAGGGATTATTCCACGTTTCACACAAAACTCTTCAAATGGGTGTACATATTCACCACCTATATCACTTTGAAAAGTTTTTATTTTCTTTCCAAGTTGATTCTCAAGGTCATTTTTATATTGTTTAAATACTTCCAAGGCCACATCTTTACTTGAAAGTAAATAAACATAGCAACATCTAGTGCAATCATCAATAAAAGTTATGAAATATTTCTTTTCTCCTCTAAAATGCACTATTTTTAAGTCACAAATATTTGTGTGAATTAGATTTAGGGGTTCAACACTTCTTTCAATAGTTTTAAAAGGAACTTTAATAATTTTCACTTCAATGCACACTTCACATTTTGAAGTTGATTTAAGATTTATTGGTAAAAGGCTTAAATTTACAAGTTTAGAACTTGACTTGTAGTTCACATGACCTAATCAATGATGCCATAAATTAGGAGATTTAAGTAAATAGAAAAAACTCATTTTATTATTAATAACAGATGATACATTTTCAGCATGGCGGTCATTGCATTCAACTTAAAGAAACCATCACACTAGTATCCTTTACCAACAAAGACCCCATTCTTAGTACAAATTTATTGGACGCAAAGACCATCCTGAATCCCTTCCTACTCAACATAAGCCCTAACATAGAGTTTCTTTGAATTTCTGGCCCATGAAGCACATTGTTAAGAGTTAACACTTTTCTAGATATCATCTTCATAATCATTTTGCCAACTTCAGGCACCTTGAAGCTTGAGGAATTTTCCATGAATACATTTTTCATCCTCAATCTCCTTGTATGTTGTGACCATATTCTTGCTAATGCAAAATGGCATATGGCCTCTATGTCCACCCACCACTACCTTGGACTTTCAACTAGATTAACCTTAGACACAACAACAGCCAAGTGCAAGTCTTCTATACCATCAAAAAGTTTGCCCACCTCTAATATATTAGCATAGGTTATCATTCTCTTCTTTGAAGTCCCACATTGTTGTCGATGGAAACAACCTTTGGCTTGATGACTCAATTTGCAGCAGGTGTAGCAAGACCACTCAAACTTCTTTTTATTTTTCCCACCTTTAAGAGCTTTCCTCTTCCATTTTTTGTTAGACCGTTGTTGTGTCACCATATTTGCTTTTACTTCAAGATTTTTCCCGCCATTTTTCTTCTTGGGAAGTTTGTTATCTTTCTCAATACTCAATCTGAGAATAAGGCCTTCAAGATTCATCTCCTTATGCTTATGTTTAAGGTTGTTGCTAAAGTCCGTTTAACTTGGAGGTAATTTTTCCTCTAAGGCTGCCACTTGAAAAGGTTCTCCAAGTGCCATTCCTTTAGCCTCTTACTCATGGAGTATCATTTGATACTCACTAAGACATGACATATTTTGAGTCGATAATAACAAAATCAAGAAACTTACTAACTACAAATTTCTTTATGCTGGCATTTTCTATCTTGTATTTTTTTCTCAAGTGACTTGCATAGTTCCTTCACTATAGCGATTGGACTATACATATTGTATAGCTTGTTGTCCAACCCATTCAAGATGTAGTTTTTGCATAGAAAATCAAAATGATTCCATGCAGCCATTGATTTCATATCTGGATTGTCACCAATTGGAGGGCGTTTTTCACACAAGAACCTCGCTAGGTTTAAGGAGGTGAGATAAAACAACATCTTACGCTACCACATCTTGAAGTCACGGTCATTGAACTTCTTGAACTTTTTTGCCTGTCCAATTGTGACAGGAGCAACTAGAGTAGGAGCGACCAAAATAGGACATCTTCTATTACCAACACCACCAATGTTAGACTCAACATTAAAAGCGGGTACCTCATTATTTGCTATTTCTTAATTTTTGAAACAAAATGTATCAAATAAATCACAATAATTTAACAATCAACTAGCTTATAACAAAACTCAATCCTATCTTTTCACAAGCAACAATAACTTGAAACAGGACAAACAACAAACTGTATATATGATTTTATTGACAGAATAAAAGCATGAAAATTATGTTACAGAAATTCTGGATGATAACTATATGAAAACTATATCAAGTTATTTTTAGTGAGAAAGGTCAGTAATATAAAATTCAACTCAGATTTAGCACGCAACAAAATTACTAGAATGTATCTATATAGAAAAGTGTATTGATTTATAAACTGAATTATAGTTCAATAGTTTCCTAAACTTCTATTATAGCATAATTTCAGAATATCAAACCATTAAGTATTTAAATCGGGAAAGCGTGCATTATTTAAATACTGTAAAAATAGAATTTATTAAATAGAAAAGAAAGGACTTGATAAAACAACACAAGCAGCAACGGGACAAAATATAACCTTAGGCTGTTAGAAAATTAGAATAGACCGTGCATACTTGTGCAATGTTATAGAATCGTATAGAACGATTGAGATTAGTTTCGAAATTTTAGGGGATGGTGGCTCCTAGCGATTAAGGCCCAAGAAACTGGTAGAGATGGCCCTAAACATACAAGATTATGGCACTCAACTAGGCCGTTGTTTAGTGGGTGAGATCATGGTGTAGTGCTGGCAAACGGTTTCTATCAGTATGGCGGTAGTGGCCGGCTGGAATGAGTCAAACACCTTGAGACGGCGAATAAATAGGTGCCAAATATAACTTATGTTATCCTAACAGTTGAGGATGTCGGCTGGGTTTAGTGCCTATAAATGCCAAGGACCTCACAACTCAAAGCATAAAACAAGCAAGAATGCAAAAGCATTGTGGGCAGGCCTTGGGTAAAATTTGGTTTATTGTATTACTTTGTGAGAATAATATGAGTGTTAGGTTGGGCGTGGCCCATAAACTCTTCATTACCTTTACTTTTGTGCAAGTCTGTGCAAAATTTCGTGTGTGTGTCTTGCATTCACTCAAATTCTTCGGCAACTCTAATCAAACCAAACACAAGGTAAGTGTTTAGCATTAGGCTGACTAGTTGGGCGCAACTAGACCACAAAGCAGGCGAAAATTAAATGGAGTAGATCATACTCGATTTCCCCCCTATGACTCTCCTTATAATTAAGAAATTAAGAAAATGAACGGAAAATCTTAAAGTTTAGAGTATCAAACTAGTTATAATTAATCATAATTCAGATTCATATAAGATCTATTACGTACAAATAATTAATTTAATTACTGTCTAGACCAAGAAATTTTAAACTCCCTCGAAAAAGTTGGGTGAGCCTAATTGCGTCTGTGTGCGGAACAACTGACAATTAGTAGTAAATTAATAATCAAGTCGAGTGCCTTTATATTGCCTAACTTTGATTAATTTAATGATTTAAGTCCGAAAAGTAGTCTGAATTTTTTGACAAAACGCTCCCAGATGTCGCATCTTTCAAACACTGTCAGCAGTTCCAACTGAAAAAGAAGAACAAGCAAAAAGGCCTTGAGAAGGAAAAGTAAAAGATGAAGGAGTGTGTGTAAAAAGTAAATCATTGACTACTCTTAACTTCAACCGTTGTCTAATTAGACTAATGGTTTTGGCTTTTGACTTCTGACTTCTGAGCTCTGAGAAGTGGATCACACTCACAGTATCACATTAATGGACTACTCTCCCACTCAACTCTTCTCATTTCTCATTTCTCATTTCTCATTTCTCATTTCTCATTTCTCATTTCACTTTCTAATTTCTTTTTCTTTTTCTTTTTCTTCTTCCTCTTTTTTGATAGAAAATTTCTTTTCTTCTTACGAATAATAAAACCATATAAGTGTATCGAAATAATTAAACACATGTAATCTCAATTCAAAAATATATAGATAACTCGAGTTTATAAATGAAAAAGTTAATACGTGCATTGATGTACGTCGACAATTAATTAGAATAAGATAAGGATAACTACCATATATATCAGAGTTGCTTTTTGATTAATTACTCTTGTTGCAACCTCTTTGACATAGATTAGAACTATTGTATAACATATATTATATTAACAAAATATTAGATTGCCAGAGAAAGTCTATGATGCAAAGTGAAATTATTGCACCCCATCCTGTTTAATATATATGTAGATCATGAAAAGTACTATATAATTTAATGGCTAGCAACCAAACAACTACATGAATCATTCAACACTTTGGAATTCTAAATTAATGTACATTACACTGAAAATTTTAGAATATCAAAAAATTAAGTACTAACATATTTATATATATGATGGCTCCAACCTCTAGCCTATAACCTCTTTGAAAATTCATATGAATTTTAGGCATTACTCCACCTAATTATACAAAGGCTCTCTCTCTCTCTCTCTCTCTCTCTCTCTCTCTCTCTCTCTCTCTCTTTGTGCATATATATATCATATGTGATATATACATATGTTTTATGTATAAATGCATAACCCCATTTAAAAAGAGACTAATACATATTACACATTGATAAGGTTGAAAGCTATTTTACTGAATTGGGGTAGTGTTTGGGCTAATTCGACCAAGTGGTTGAATGATCCAACAATGAAATCTTTTGAGGCTAAGATTTGCAACCATTAGCAAACGTCAGACTTGTCGAGGTGCCCCCAACAAAGACACTCTAATGCTCAAGTTAGTACTAGTCAAGTAAGGTAATTGAGCAATAGGGTAAGAGCATATAATGAAAATAGCATATATGGAAGGTAACTGGCAATGGGGTATTTATAGCCTTCTCCAAATAGGTAATATGTCTGAAATGCCCCTATCAAGTGTAAAGGGCTTTTGTTCTTACCTAGGAGCAATAGGTCATTTCTCATCTTTGTACTATTCTAGGTAGCACCAACTCCTGCTTTCCTAGGAGAATAGTACTCTAAAGGTGCGCCTCCTAATAGAGGTAGTGGCAAAAGTGGTACGGGGCGGCATGCGCCATTAATGCAAAGATACGCTGACTGTCAGAGCATTAAATGCAGCAGAGATACAGTTTGGCATTGGAGTGAGCACTCTGGTCGATAGTAGTCGACTAGAGAAATAGTTGAAAGGAATAGGCGGGCTAAAGCCTACCGTCGGGTAGGGTAAAAAACAATTCACTCAACCTAGAGGTTATGATCGAGTGGCTCAACCTAAGTTATTGCATAGGCAAAGAGGCGATGTTCAACGGCCCAATTAAGTCTAGGAGCGTAGTTAGAATTCAGATGCAAAGTGGTCCTGAAAGCATACTCTGGAGTCGATAACTGTTAAGCTATCCCATATCATGAGTCCCTCCCACTTGCGGTCCTAATCGAGCTTGTCGACTAGAAGAAATAGAGAATAGACACAGTTGATTGACGATTCTGGACATTTAATTATTTTTGAATTCTTGACCAGGGTTTTTAAATATTCGATTTAGGTTTGGTGCATTTATTGCATCAGTTACATTGACGCATACGAAACACCAAAAGATGGCTATGCAATTATTATTTTCAATTGCATTTTCACATTCGAGTGCCTATAAATAAGCATGGTGAAATTACTCATTTTAGACTTTTACTGCATTTGGTCTGGTTGAGCTTTGAATTTACAGAGCTTTCTTTCCATTCCATTTCGAGCTTTTATTTTTTCTTTGGTTACTTGTTAAGCAAGTTGAATACTTCAGAAAATGAGAACATTAGGTCCCAGGGGGCACAACTCCATGGGAAGGGTGAGGGTGAAAGCACATTAAGTAGTTCGTCAAGTTCAAGCTTGACCTCTAGTAGCTTAAGTGATGAAGGGCTACTTCGGGGGGTGAGGTAGGCCCAAGTGAGGTGCCAGCGTCACGTGGTCAACTTTTTACCTTTGATCACTACCTTGAGATTGCTTCAAAAATTACCCCCGTCGATTTGATGCGCATTGAGGTGCTCTATCATATCGTTGTAGAGTATGAACTCTTAGCTCCTGATCCACATGATAGGATGCATTAACCTTTGAAAGGGTGTATTACCATTTTTGAGGAGGGGTTCAGGTGTGGACTTAGGTTCCCTCTTATGCTAGCTGTGGTCGACCTTCTAGGTGGTCTAAAGGTCAACATAATATAGCTCATTCCCAATTATTTTTCAACCATATATAGTTTTGTTGTGCTAATGCACCTATTTGACCAGTCAGCTTCCTTAGCCAACTTTTCCAATCTCTTCCATCTCCTAATATCCCTAAAGTTAGATAACATCAAGGAATACTAGTTTTATTACCTCACGGCGCGGCTACATTGAAAGTTTTTAGTGACCCCATCCTCTTCCTACAGCTAAGAGTAGAAGAAGCATTTGCTTTACATTCGAGGGCTTAGGGGGTTTAATATATCAAGAGGTAGTGGAGATGCCGAAAAATCTGACCCCTAGCTGGCCGAACACCTTTATTTGAGATCTTATCGAGTTTGGCCCAATAAAGGCTTCAGTTTTAATTGAGGAGAGGTGTTTGGTGCTGGTTGGCTTGTCACCGGCTGAGTTGAATTTTCTGCAAGTGATCGACTAGGTAGTTCTCTGTTGATTGTTACAATTCTATTTCATGCATCTTTCTGCTTAAGTTTAATTATTTTCCTTTTATATTGTATTGGGAAATCGAGGAGAAATAATGAGTAGAGCAAGATAGAAAATGATAGCCTATACTTAAAGAAACGAGGAGTACTGCTAAGCCACTACCTCAACTATAGCTTTAGTACCTTCGACCGCAGCCCCCGCACCTCATACCGTGGAATCGACCCAGAAGGCTTTCACCTCTCGATCAGTAGTGATGATAGGTAGCAACCCCACCAATTGAGGTAAAAGACCTATGGTTGATAGGGAGATCCCGTTTTAAAAAGGCCGATGGGCAACAAATAAGGGAAAAGAGAAAGCTGCCATTAGCTATGACCTGTTTGGAAAGCGTAGCAACAGAGTGCTATTTCAACTACCTCAGCTATTGTCACATAAGTTCGAGATAGGGTCGAACAAGGCCATCCACAACTTAACTTTCATAATAGCATCGAGGTTGATTGGGGCCATCGTGGTCAAATGCATGGTGGTCGGGCTCTTCGTGTTCGACCTAAGAAAATTTATGGGCTTAAGCCAGGTCTGCGCGCTCAAGGCTCTAGCATACCATGAGCAACTATAACCCTATCCCTCACCTAAGAAAACTGCAGCTGAAGAGGGTGCTGAAGGAAATATCCTGATCGAGGCTATGACCGCTGATTAATGGAGATAGGTGAAAGTATCAAGGAGGTTTGCCATCATGGCGAAAGAGTTCAACTTTGCCAACAACTTTGCCTTTGAGATTCGAGATGCTGTGGTCGATGTAAGTGAGTATGTGTTGTGCTTCGAGGATTTTCTAGTAAATGAGGTTGGCCTTCACAGTCAGCACAAGCCATTCTCCCCATTGCGTTAACAATGCCTGAGCCAGGGACAATGGTGCCAATTTCATCAAGCGATGAGCTTGATGATTCTATCGAAGAAAGCACACAGACAGCTTAAAAATGTGCGGGGTTGAGCAACAACTAAAGTGTCTACCTGCCAAAATTATAGTCACCCAGTATGGGTAATGTTGCACATTTGTACTCTCTTTTTTTTTTATGAAAGTTGTACTTAAATTGTAATGAAGATTTTGTTTAATGAAATAGAATGTTATTTTGATCGATGCATAGCTAATTCTTTTGCACTTTCTTTATTTTATGCCAATAGTTTTGTCGAATATGGATGGTTGACAACCGAATTAATTAACTTAACTTAAAACCCCATAACAAAGTTTAGGGTCGATTACAGTTATTACCTTTACAAGAAGTTTATGTTCGAATTTTACAGTCATCATTTAGATAAACACGACTATATGGGAACAAGTTCACACTTAATTGTGTGGTCAATATATAAATGACCTTTTTAGGCAAAATATCAGGACTTGACTTAGTTCGATCGATTATGATCAAACATGAGCGCTAAAAGGCCTTCAATCATTGGTGCGAAGCTATTGACTGGGTCAACTGCAAGGTTAACCATTACTTATGTCTGTAAAAATTTTGACTCCTCAATATGGTTGTTAGGGACTACTTCATCGATCGACTGTAGGGTCAACTGTGAATGTTGGGCTGAAAGCCTTAGTTTGGTAGCTTGGAGCTATTTCTTAGGTCGACTATGGAGTTGACTTGAAACTTAGGTTCAGAAGCCTTGGTTTAGCAGCTTGAAGTTGCTTCTTAGGTCAACTACAGGGTCAACTTGAAATTTTGAGTTATGGGAGGTAGATAGGAGTGTTTGCAGCTGTAGCATTACAAGTGAATAATATTAATGTTGCTAAAATATTATTTATATCAAGAAATACAAAGATGATTATAAAGCATTTTTATATATAGAATTTCTTCAAGTTGATGGCATTCCATGGGAGAGAAAGCTCATCCCCGTCGATGTTGGCAAGTCGATAGGCATTGTACTTTGACACCTTGACAACAGTATAAGGCCTTTCCTATTTGCAGTCAAGTTTGCCGATATTTTTTAGTACTTTCATCTTTTTGAGAACCAAATCTTCGACCTTAAAATGGCACTATCTGATACCTTTATTGTAGTTCTCTGTCATCTTTGATCTATAGCGTTGTATGGTGTTATAGGCATCTTGTCTCCACTCATCGATTGTCTCCAGGTTGCATTTTCTTTTGGAGGTGTTTTTAATCAGGTTGAAGTGGATCACTTGAGTTGTGTGTTGTATGAGTTCAGAGAGGATAACTGCTTCAGAAGTGTAAACCAAATTATAAGGGCTATGACCCGTAGTTGTATGCGGGGTAGTCCTGTATGCCCATAATACCTCAGGGAGGTCGTCTACCTAGCTCAACCTTATCCCTTATATTCTAGCTTTCAAATGATCAAGGATTATTTTGTTTGTTACCTTTGGTTGTTTGATTGAGGGGTTCCCCACTAAGTTAAAGTGTTGGATGATCCCTAATACCTCGCACCAATTTCGGGTGTTTCTGCTGTGGAACTATATCCCATTATCTGAAATGAGGATCTCAAGGAGACCAAACCAGCAGATAATATTTTTCCAGATGGAACTTTTGATGGCCGCGTCAGTTATTCTTGGGACAGCTTTGGCCTCTACCCATTTGGTGAAGTACTCAACTGCCACAATTATGAACTTTCTTACACATGTTGTCTTTGGCAATAATCCAAGAATGTTGATCCCCCACTAGTCGAATGGCCAAGTGATCTGAACATTGACCATGGGTGCAGTGGGTTAGTGCAGGAGCTTCGAGTGGACTTGGCATGATGGACACTTTCGAGCAAAATCAACAGTGTCTTTTAGTAGAGTGGGCTAAAAGTATCTGTCTTTATTGATCTTATGAGCAAGGGATCTTTCTCTTGAATGGTTCCCTCACATGCCTATGTAGATATCCTATAAGACCTCATGAGCCTGATCAAGATCCAAGCACCTCAGAGGTGGTCTAGAGATCGACCTTTTGTAAAGCTGGCCTTGTTCGTTGAGTGCAAACTTGGTGGTTTATCCTCATAGTTGATGTGCCTGATTTTTATCTTTAGAGACTATGCCATAACTCAAGTAGAGCTTTATTGAATCTTGCCACGAAGAAAGTATCCCCTCGATGCTCCCCACCAAATTCTCTTTAAGGATGCCTATTGATGGTTTGTTGGCGACCAAGAAAGTCATTATTCTATCTCTTGTACCTCTAGTAAAGCTAGCAAATTTGGACAAGGCATCCATTCGCTCATTCTCTAATCAAGATACTTGGCTGAGAGTGAATTTTTTGAATGACTATTGTAGTCTTCTAACCTCTGCTAATTATTGACTCATTGTCGAGTCCTTAGCTTCAAAATTTTCTTTGACCTATTCTATGACTAATTGAGAGTCTGTGATTACTACCAGGTGATCGACTCCTCAATTAAGTGCCATCCTTATCCTAATGAGGAGGGTTTTGTACTCAACCTCATTATTGATGATTGCATAATCAAGTTTGATTGCAAAATTATATTCTTTTGCTGATGGGGAATGGAGAGCCGCTCCTACTCTACCTCCTGAGATGGTTGATGATCCATTGATGTGCAAAGTCCAAACAAGAGGGGTTTCGCTACTCTTCTGGGGAAGATCGATCCATTTGGTGATGAAGTTGGCCAAAACTTGTGCTTAGATGGCTTGAAATGTGATGTCAAACTCTCCCAACTCAATGGCCCATTTTGTTAACCTCCTTGACTTGTCTAGCTTTGAGAGTACTTGTTTCAACGGCTAGTTTGTTAGTACTATCATTACATGGAACTAAACGTATGGTGGCAGCTTTTTAGCCGCAAAGACTAATGCTAGGGCAAATTTCTCAATCTCCAAGTGGTTATGTTCTGGACCTCAGAGTGCCTTACTATAATAATAAATTGGTCGATGATTTTTGTCTCTAATTGAAACAAAACTGAGCTGATCAATGCTTAAAAAATTGTCAAATAGATATGTAGTACTTCTTCGAGCTCCAGCTTGGTGAGCATAGGGGCAAGGACAAATACAATTTTAATTCAACTAAAGCCCGATCACACTGTTCGTTCCATTAGAAACCTAACTTCTAGGCATTTTTGAGAATCTTGTGGGGTGCTTCCCCAAATGATGTAAAGAGGTTAATGGAGCCTTCTAGTGTGATTTTTGATGCCCTAAATACACATAGGCTTGAATTTTAGCTGGCCTAAGTTTACCCTTTTTAGTGTTGAGAGAAAGATGATGTTGACAGAGTTATCATTGTTGACCAAAATCTTCCTAACTTCAAAGTTGGCAATCTCGATGGAGACCACTGTGGGATAGTTAAATTTATGGTTGATGTATTTTCCTTCGAGATGGGCTAGATTGTCGTTATTAAAAGAGATGGGCTTTGCATTGGTGGACAAATGGAACATTGTTTCAACTGGGGAGGTTTTGGTCAATTTTAGCCTCTTCTGCATCTGTCTCTTCATTGATTTTGAGTCCCCCTAGTGGGATTTGCCGTATTCATGTCAATTACTCCTCGAATGGGTGGGCGGGCTTATTTTCTTTATCGTCTCTCCTTGGGCTAACCAACCTTTCTTTATGGGGAGTCTGGTCAGTTTTGCCCCCTTTAGTCTTGGTGTCTTCAACAATATATTGCTTGAGATGGCCTTGCCTAATTAGCCTCTCAATTTCATCATGGAGATTAAAGTAATCTTTTGTGTTATGGCCTTTTTACTTGTAAAAGTGGCAATATTTCTTTGACTTTTTCGTTACCTCGTCTCAGTAAGCTTTCTTGATTTCTTGAGGAGGTTGTCATGCTAGATAGTAAACAACAACTTCTTCCTCATGTGGTTTAGCGGAGTGTAATCATGAAAGCATTTTATTAGAGATCGACAACCCTCTCTTTGCTTCTGGTTATCTTTCTCTTTATTTTTCTTTTTCTCAACCTCAAGGTTGTCAAATTTTAATATGTTCATTTTTTCCCACGTCATATATCTCTCCACTAGGTTGAGCAACTCTTATATCGATCGTGGGTGTTCCTACACCAAAGCGTTGGTATGCTCCATGTGTTTAAGCCCCAAAAAAAGCACATTGATCAAAAATGTAATCCTTGGATTGTCGATCTTTAACATCTCTTTGTTAAATTGTTAAAGAAGTCAAGGAGGGACTCCCACTCATTCTTCTTCACAGTGTGGAGATGGGTGTGGGGGAGTTTCACCTTTCGTCGACTGGTAAATTGGTACAAAAACTTATCACATAGTTGGTCTATGAATATATCACATAGCTGGTCGAAGGAGTATATTGAACCAATCAAATGCAATACCTTGAAAAGTGGTAACCAGCATCTTCATGTGTATGTATTCATTATATCCATGCAGTTACATCATATGCTCGAACTGCATCAAGTGCTCATTAGGGTTGATTAAGCCATCATACCATGGGAGTCCGACCAGGACCTTTGCGTCTACGACAATGCGCTCACTGATTATTTCCTGTATAAATAGTGACCTTCTTTCACAGTGAGACCTTTGTGGGTTATCATAGTTGGGCATCCTCTCCGTGTTTCTCCTTGAGAGCTCATTGAGGCATTTATTCAACTACTGTACTTGGTGAGAAACTTTTTCCTATTCCTCTCAATCCGCATAGGTCATGTTATGGTCAAATTGGGGCCTTGTGCGCTCGGCCTATTGTGTTACAGGGCTTGAATAGGCAGAGCCACACGATCTGCTGATTTGCCAATCTCTTCACACTATTTTGGTCTTGAACGTTCAACCTTATTGCATTACAAAGCTCGATTAGATTGAACATAATGGTCTATAGAATTGGCAATCTCTTCCCATGGCTTCGATCAGCCCCTTTCTCCGTGGAAGTACCTGGGGCTAGCTTCTCATCTAGTTGATGGGTGCCTGGACTCTAGATAATCGTGACTATCCCTAAGAGACCTCTCTTTTGGTGGTGGTGGTTGCAGGGTTGCACTAGTAGTTGGGACGGGCACATTTGTATGCCGATTCCACGCGGTAAAAAGCTGAGCAAAAATGTAGGCAGAATTTGCTCACTTATTAGTTGCATTAGTTAGGGTATGGTCAGGGTAACAACTTACTTCGGTGGGGCGCTGGGGCTCTGGGCATGTGATTCTTGTTGAAGCTGAGGGAAAAGTAGAGATGTTGTCCTTCTATTTTTCTCCCTCTCAGTGTAGCTTGCCTAGTGTTCACCATTCTTTCAGTTGTAATCTCAAGTTTCCCACAGACAGCGACAAAATGATGAGGTTGAAAGTTGTTTTACTAGATTGGGGTAGTGTTTGGGCCAATTCGACTAGGGTGGCAAATGATCTAATAGTGAAATCTTCTTGGGCTGAGATTTACAACCATTAGCAAATGTCAAACTAGTCGAGGTGTTCCTGGCTAAGATACTTCAACGCTCAAGTTAGTACTGATCGAGGAAGAGAATCGTGCAGCAAAGTAAGAACGTATAGTGAAAATGGTATAACTGGAGAGTAGTTAGCAACATGGTATTTATAGCATTCTCCAAATAGATGATATGTCTAAAATGTCCCTATCAAGTGTAAAGGGCTTTTGTTCTTAACTGGAAGCAATAGGTCATTTCTCATCCTTGTACTATTCTAGGTGGCACCACCTCCTATGTTTATAGAAGAATAGTACTCTGAAGGTACACCTCCTGACAGAGATAGTGGCAGAGGTGGTACTAGGGCGGTATGCCCCATTAATACGGAAACACGCTAATTGTCAAGGCATTAAATGCAATAGAGATACAATTCGGCGCCGGAGTGAACACTCTAATCGATGGTGGTCGACCATAAAAAGTCTTTGACCAAAGAAATAATTGAAGGGAATAGGCAGCCTGAAGCCTCCCACTGGGTAGGGTTGAGAACAATCCACTTGACCTGGAGGTTATGGTCAAGTGGATTGGCCCAGGTTATTGCATAAGCGGTCTAATTGGGTCTAGAAATATAGTTGGGCTTCAGATGTAAAGTGGGTCTAGAAGCATACTTTGGAGTTGATAACTGTCGGGTTGGGCCTGTTGAGCTATCTCATATCGCACACGCGCGCGCACACACACACACACACATATATATATGTATGGGTAATTATTTTACCTATCATTTTATTAGTTATTTTTATTTTCAAAACTGAGAAACAGTATGTTTGGTTTTATTTTCATTTTCATTTTCATTATTTTCAAAATATGAAAAAATAATTAATGAAAATAAGTTTATATTTAGATAAATTGTTGAAAAATTAATAGTTATGTTGTGTTTAGTAGGTTGTAGGTGGAGAAGATATTATATGTTATTTGGAAAAGATACATAAATTATTAAAAAATGTGTTTTGAGAACAAAAAATAAAAATGATATTTAGTGAAGATGTGTAAAAAAAATGATGTGTTTCAATATTTAAATAATAAAAAATATATAAAAATAAAATTTGAAAATAAAACCAAACGGACCGAATTTGATAGGACGAAAAACACGTAGCCCCCTCAAATTTGCAAACTTTTGCCGTCTCAACCCCTTTTATAAAATACGAATAAAAAGAAGAAAAAGAAACATTGAATTTGGAAAAAGAGGGTATTTTACGGAAACTTGGAAGCATGCCAAAGTTTGTAAGTTTGACAATTTCGAGCAATGTTTTCATGTTTCTAGCCTTGTTAGGTTCTATTGGAACTTGCTGGAAATAATCTTGCTGACGTGTTTCCTTAAATATGGAAATACAAAATTACTTTGGGTTGCATGTTTCAAAAGATTAAAGAAAAAATAAAATAAAATGCCACCTAGCTTTGATTCTGCAATGTAAATAAAACAACACTATATATATATAATATTAGTGATAAAACAGTAAAAATAAAAAATTATTATTAATAATATATATTAATTATATGACAATAACTTTTACTTTGTAACTATTGAAGCACAATGGAAGAAATTTAGGCACGGGATTTAATTTGTCAGGAATTCACAAATTAAACTTACAAAGTTGATAATAAAAAATAATCCCCAACAGATATAAAAAATAAAACAGATACAAATTTACAAAATTTGGCAAATTTCGCCTACCTTCATGGGAGTTTTCTTTCTTCAATTATAATAAAATTTCATCAGTACAAGCCAACATTTGAATTTGACATGTCCAAATTCAAGCCAAAAAATCCCTTATACAACCCTTATCATAATTACCAAAGAAATATTCACTCCACCCCTTTGTATTGCTTCACCTGTACTCACAATAATTACTCCATCAATATCATGAGTTCCACGAGTGTCCTCTCTTTCAAGTAATCAAATAAATACTTTTATTTATAATAGAAAATTACTTGACTACTTCATCTAGAACTAGAAAACCTAATACAAGAAGGAGTTCTAATTCTAATAAACTTGATCGCCAGACAACTAAGTCAAATCCCAACAATATCCACCTTATTAAGGTATCTCATCTTAGCAAAATGTTCTAACTCCATCACAAGCCAAATTCCATTGGCCTTCAAAACCATTGCGCATGCCGAATTAGTAAGGGCCTGGCCCCAACTAACTCAACCCTGCCAATGTACATGTACAAATTAATGTGTGACTTTCAGGACTCCAACTCCAGTGAATATTCATAGCCCTTGGAATCCAACCGGGTTGAGGAAATTAGATTTTTTTATATCTTTAGGACATAGGTCACACCACATAAACTACGAACCGCTCCAACAATTATTTTGATTTTCACCACTCTAGTACCTAGGCTCTCCAAGTAAAATCGTCGCACACAAAGACAAATTACTTGTCCCCCATGATTGAAGTGAATCAAAGATAATCCTCTACGGAACAAACATGCATTATGCATCCAGAATTCAAAATCCAAATCCAATCATCTCCACAACATCAGTGATAATATTGTCCGCAATACAAAGTCCAATCTTTTCACTATAAATCCAACTTTTCTTACGTACCTTCCCTTCAATGCTACTGCTAGGCTTTGTTGAATTAGGAGATCCTCCACCCTTCCTTGCCAAAGAGTGAAACTCCCTTTGGCATTAAGTTTTTGAATGATGAAGTAATTTGCTAATGATAGTACCCATCCCCGAAAAATTAAATCTCAACTTGCAGCCCTAACCAAAAGCTCCAATACCAATTTGTTGGAGCACAACGGAAGCAATTTAGACATGAGATTTAATTTATTAAGAATTCACAAATCACACTCATAAAGTTGATGACAAAAATAATACCCAACATATAGAAAAAATAAAACAGACATAGATTTACGTGGTTCGGCAAATTCCGTCTAGCTCCACAAGAGGTTTTTTTCTTCAATTAAGATAGAATTTTACCAGTTCAAGCCAACCTTTGAATTTACATGCCCAAACTCAAGCTAAAAAAATCCCTTATACAACCCCTATCAAAACTACCAAAGAGATACTTACTTCACTCTTTTGTGTTGCCCACTCGTACTCATAGTAACTATCTCATGAGTATCATAAGTTCCACGAGTGTCCTCTTTTTCAAGTAATCAAATAAATACTCTATTTATAATAAAAAATTTACTTGACTACTTTATTTAGAATTAAAAAATTTAATACAAGAAAAAGTCCTAATTCTAGTCAAACTTGATCTCCAGATAACCAAGTCAAATCCCAACAGTAACTAATTATCACAACATGACATACATAACAATGACAAAAACTAATATTTTAAGTTTTCATTATTAACAATTAGTAACACTTTTATACTCACAACTTAATTAAAATAAAAATAATTATTATAATTTGTCTAAAATTTTCATTGTTACTATAGCTATGTTACTGAATATAATGATAACTTAAAATCTATTCCTATCACTATCACTTAATACATATATATAGTTAGTGATAATTTTGTCATTGCACTAACTATTTTATTGTTAATTTTCCTTTTTCTTATAGCATAAATAATTAAAAAAGATATAACTAGAAATTGTTATGACATATGGCTAATGATTACAGTTATTATTGTTACAATTGTATTATACTAATTATTTGCCTTGTATATTATTGTAATAATTGTTTAATTAGTTATTTGTTCCATTTTTATTTTTAAGTTGAGTGATCATTATCTAAATTCTCATGCATGATTATTACTATACTAATGCTAATAGAATTATTTAGGGTTGTAAAATAAGTAGAGCCGACCCATAAACCTTACTAGCCTGCTCAATTATAGTTTCAATTGAACTTCTCAAGTTCGAACTTGAAAATGAGTCGAGCTAAAGCCCTTATTTAGTTGTTCGCTTGTGAGCATTTTTTATTTTTAAATATTTTTTATATATTAAATAAATAATTAGTATATATATTAATAATTTATTTATTATTTTTAAATATTTTCATATATTAATTAAATAATTATTTATATTAATAATTTTTTTCTTTTTGAATATTTTATATAAAATATTAAATAATTATTATATATTAATAATTAAATGTTCTATTGAATTAAGTTTGAGCTCGTGCTTGACTAATATAGAGCTGGCTAGCTTGGGCTCAAGTTCTTTTTCCTTACTTCAAGCCTGAGCTCGAGCTTTTAACAGGAGACTCATTGAACTCCAGCCTGCACTTTTATTGAGCTTAACTCATTTATACCCAAGAATTATTATTTCCAAATTTTTTGAGGATGGCATTTGATAAACATAAAAATCTAGCAAATAATTTCCAAATTTTTGTTTTTCCAAACATCTTGTTTCCAAATTTGTTCCCCCCACCCCAACCCCCTAAATGATCATACAATGATAAACGAGATAGATTTGCAAAGACAGTTAAGAGGTTTGGTTTGAAACAACTGTACTTCAAAGGTATGTATAACTCATTGATTGAATGCTCTTGCATAAAAGATGAATAGGGCTAAGAGATCTATTATAAAACATAAAAAACGTAAGCTACCAAACAGTAGGAGGAGCAAGAACTCTAACCACGTGTTTGTTAAAAAATGAGCTGACAAATCATAAGCAATGACTTAATTAAAAAAAACTTATTGAAATCGTAGCAAAAGTGAATTTTCATAAAGTAATTACGAGTGCTTATGGATCCAAGCCTAAAAAGAAATGCTTCCTTTCATCATGAAATATTCACAAAATTGTTGTTTTCCATGTTTTTAATTTGAAAATGAAAAGGCGCCAACAAAATATTAATGCATAAATTTATTGAAAATGCTTGTCCTTGTAAATATTATTTATATCAACTCAGAATATGAATTTCACGATCATTTTTTATAACTAAATTATTTTCATCATTTGATATTAAAAACATTTTGTGTAAGTGAGAAAATCCCAATTTTGCTGCTTGTTCGGAAAAGCTGAGTTTGGAAATTCGGACACGCTTCCAAACATTGATGTGTCGAATTGGGAATATTTGCGTCAGTGTCAAGTTCTGTATATTTTCTGCAAATCAAAATTCCCCAATTAAAATTGTTCAGAGAAAAGTACAGATGATATATAAACCGCAGTCCTCTCCTTTAATGTTTTGAAATTAGTTAGCGAAGTTAATGCTCCCCACTGGCCGCCGGCTATGGCAGTTTTGAGTAGGTTACATTTTTGCAGAGTTACAGTAATTAACGAACCTATTTAATCTTCTGAAACGCTGCTGCCAAGAATTTTTGCTTGTTTGACCACTCTACCCTTCAATTGTAAACAATTTTAAATCTTTTATGTTGTTCTCTATTTTATTTCATAGTAAACAATTTTAAATCTTTTATGTTGTTCTCTATTTTATTTCATAAACATATAATATGTATATATTAAATATTTTTTTATAAAAAGAATTGATTAAGAATTAGCTATATATGGCATATAAATTAACTTGGAATAGGAGATGAAGTAATAAATGAAATAGAGGATTCAAAGTGTATTTTAGGTTTTGAGGAGAATTAAATACATTTAATATATATATATATATTAAGTTGAAATAAAAAATAAAATAATAAATGAAATAAATAATTCAAAGTGTATTATATACATATTTACATGTAGAATTCTGTTTGGTCATGTAAATTTTTCTTAATCCGAACATAAAATAAGTGAATCTAGCTAATTATATTGTGAAATAAATCATATTACTATAATTGACGTGGATTGGTTCAAATTAGATAGGTTTGAAATGAGAATAAGTTGAAAAACACTAAAAATAAATTACTATATTTCCATCTTTTTTTTTTTGTTTTTTCTATCATCTTGCTATTATATAATTTTCCCGTCTTTCAATGCTATATTACATGCTTATATTTTATATTTTTCTTCCAGTAATTCATTGACATGTACAGTGTGATTTAGAGATATAATGAATCAAATTTGTATCAAATCAGTGTTATTTGAATCTGAATTTATTGACCAAATTTGATCTAAATCCAACCAATACTTTGTACGATTTATCTTAGTTAATACCATTTGAGTCCGATAAATATCTAAAATTTGACAAAAAATTTGTATCCGATTTGATATTTTTTTCTTTTTTGCTTTTGGGTTGCACAAAGATATTTTATTTATAAAAGCAACTTGGGTGAAATTTGAGCATTTGACAACTTTTTATCATATATTGCCACAAAAGTTAAACATTTGATTAATAAACCCGTATTTCACATTACGTATTGATTCATAATTTTTTTTTATTTATACATCATACGCATGCGTATTAAGAGTCCGTGAAGGCCACTAACCTTTCAAATTATGTGAGATACATATATTATTGGGTCATAAACTGCTTAGCATATATATATATATATTAGTTCATAGGTATATAAATCATTATATACTATTAAATTTGACATTTTCTTTTTTCTTT
>JACGDI010001921.1:1044832-1071088 GCA_014898725.1 Jacaranda copaia
TTATTAATATGACACGTAAGAGTATTAATTTATTAAAAACTATTAATATTAGGATTCAGATTTTTAATAAATAGAATTGCCCAATTTCATATTTGACCCATTTATTTTAAATTACGGACATATATAATAGAATATATGTGACTCATTAAATTTTAATCAATTAAAAATTTTAAAACTTAGATCACACATATCGATCGAATCCGAATTAAAATTCAAACCCATCAACATTTGTAATATATTTGAACAGAACAAAACCAACGAGAAATCTGCTCCAAACAACTTGGTCCACAGCTAGTCTTGTTTTGTTTAGGAAAGAAAAACGCCAATATTGTCACAACCTTGTCATGTTGCATCTTACGGCCATACATGGCCCTGCGGCCAGCAGTCCTCAAAGCGTTTGTTTGCGGCAGAGCCACAAATCTATGTAACTCTTATCACTATAGCATATGCTTGCAAGGATTTTTATTTCTAGGACTTTCAATTCATTGTTTCATTTGTTTATGTTTGAGTGGAGTTTAATTAAATATCAGTAGAATTAAGTTTCAATATTTCAATTCAACCCAATAAATTTACGAGGGAGTTTCAGCTCATCAAATGACCCCATATTGTTTAATATTTTAGAATAATTTATATAATCATTACTATTTTATAGCTAACTTATTGTGGATTTAGTTGAATCTTATTGAGATAATGAAATGTGCATATCAGCATATTCTCTTAAAAAGAGATTTTTGGAATACCTCTCATCCTTTTATATCATCTTATTATTATTACAAAGATTTTTTTACATCTTGTGTACATAATTGTATAAATTTATGACTTGTTTTAAAATTCAAAATTTTAATTAAGGTTGTATATTTTGGATTATAAGTTTCAGATTCATATATTTCCATAAGCATAAACTTTTATTTTTTGTAATTAATATTCATGTTGATTTTGTCTTGAAATTTGAGCTAAATTGATGAGAATCGGAAGAAATGGAGTGAAACGGAGTCAAAAGGGTGAAATGGCGCATGATGAACAGTAACTTCGCGTTGGACCACAAGTTTTCATGCCCCAACACAAACTTTCTACCCAAGTTTGTAGAAACAGCAGAACTTTTGCACTGGGGCGTAAGTCATGCGCACCATGGCACGCAGCGCAATTTTACATGAACTTGGACTCTAATTTTTGCAAGTATTTAATCAGTTCTCTTCTAGGAAAACAGATAAGACACATACATGATGGTTTTTAGACTATTTTTGAAATAGTTTCTTGTGACGAAGTTTAGAACAAAGGTGTCGAGTGTTCATGTAGATTTGTGGGATTCAACTTTGTACTTACACTTTGATTTGAGATCAATAAAATTCTTTTTTTGTTGGTAGCTTAGGCACATCACCAAACTATGTTAAATCTTGTTGTTCTTCATTGAATTAATTTACTATTACATCTTAATTTTATTATTTGATCCGATTAGGTTGCAACAAATCGGCATCGGAGCAACATTATCATTAATGTTGTGAAGATGGTTGGATTTTGGATTTCAGATGCATAATGCATGCTTGCTCCACGGAGGATTATTTTTTACTCACTTCAATCATGGAAGACAGGTAATTTGTCTATATGCAATGATTCTACTTGAAGAGTCATAGGTATTGGAGTAGTGAAAATCAAAATAGTTGTTGGAGCGGTTCGTACTTGAAGTGGTGTGATTTATGTCCTAAAGACACAAAAGAATCTAATTTTCTTGAGCCAGTTAGATTCCAAGGGTCATGAATATTCACTGAGTATTGAGGAGGAGGTGGAATGCATGTCTAATGTGCCGTATACTAGTGCAATTGGTAGCTTGTGTACGCCATAGTGTGCACTAGGCCAATCATTTCACATGCAATCAATGTTGCAAGTAGGTACATACACAAGCCAGAAAAGACTCATTGGCAAGCTGTGAAATAGATCATAAGGTATTTTAGAGGCTCTGCAAATAGATGTTTAAGGTATAGTCAATTGAATTTTACTACTAAGATTATTGGCTATGTGGATACAAATTACATAGAAGATTTGGATAGCAAAAGGTCCATGACGGGGTATGTATTTTGTGTTTTGAGTTGTACAGTCAGTTGAAAGGCGACTTTACAGTCATTAGTTGCATTGTTTACAATAGAAGCTCAGTACATTGCTTTGGTTGAATGCGTGAAAAAAGGCATTTTGCTAAAGGGGTTGATTAAGGATATATGTATGGATTCTGAGATCACTTCAATATTTTGTGACAGTAAGAGTGCTACACACTTGTCAAAGAATCAAACTTTTCATGAGAGAACAAAACATATTGACATGAGGTATCACTTTGTCTGGGATATGGTATCTCAATGTGTCATTTTGGTAGACAATGTTAGAACTAAGGATAATCTGGCAGACATGTTGACTAACGCTTTTTCAGGAATCAAATTCGAGCATTGCTTGGATTTGATTAACGTTGTAAACTCAGATGAGAGGCCCTTATAGGGGCAAGGACAAAGAAGAAGGATAGTGAATTTCAAGTTAAGGTGGAGAATTGTTGATTTTGCTTTCAAATTTGGGTTAAATGGACGAGAATCAAAAGAAATGGAGTGGAGTCAAAAGGGCAAAATGGAGTGTTATGAACTATAATTTTGTGTTATAAACAATAACTTTGCGCTAGGGTGCGCAAGTTTTTTGTGCCCCGATGCAAACTTTCTACCCAACTTTGCTGAAACAACAGAATTTTTGCGTTAGGGCACAAGTTATGCATGCCCCAGCGCGTGGCGCAATACTACTAAAACTTGGACTTTAATTTTTGCGGGTATTTAATCAGTTCTCTTCCGAGGAAAATCAATGAGACACATGCATGAAAATTTTTAAACTGCTTTTAAGATAATTTCTTGAGACGGAGTTTAGAACAAAAGTGTTGGGTGTTCTAATGAGATTTGTGGGATTCAAATTTGTACTTACAATTTGATTTGAAATAAATAAAATTCTTTTTTTTATCGAGTGAATTAGGCACATTACCGAATCATGTTAACTCTTATTGTTCTTCATTGAATTATTTTACTATTACATCTTAATTTTATTATCCGATCCAACTGGATTGCAACAAGTCAAGATTAATCTCTTTTATGATTTTAAGCTTGAACGTTGTCTAATGAAAGTTCAACTTGACAAATAGCAATACAACAAAGTGTCACGATGACAAGAAATTCCTTCATCATCAATGCGTGGTATTAGATAACTAGCAAGGAAATTAATACTCCACCTTACTACTAGTTACATTTTAATAGCAAGACGAATGAATTAATATCAGTGATTTTTTTGTGGGGGTGGAACTTTAACTTTTGAGACTGCGAATTAAATAAAACCACGAAGGGGTGGAATATGTTGAAAAAAATTCTACATGTATAATCATTACATATATCCTGAGTTATTATATAAATATAAATTAAATATATCAAATATATATTTTATTAATTAAAAGTATAAATTTATTAAAATATATCATACGAACTAAATTTTTTATAACTAAAATTAGTCTCTTACCATTATAGTTGGTGCTGGAATTGGCCAACCGACAAATTTAACTAAAATATATCGTTAGTACTTTTATCCAAGACACTAAAGAATATAGCGGTAAATAGAGGTTGGCGCAGGCATGACAAAAAATTTCTCAATTTCAAGGTCTCCGCAGGGATCCTCGAATTCAAGGAATTTTTCCCCGTGAGGATGGGGATGGGAATGAAATTCTCCTTGAAATCAATTTGGGGATGGGGACGGGAATCATACTCTCTGCCCCATAGAGTCTCCGCCCCACCATATTAATTAAAAAATATATATATTAATAAAATATATTAATAGAGACTTAATTATTTTTTATTTTTTAGTTATTTTTATACACACATAAAATTAAATTTTTATAAGAATTTTTTAATAAAATATATTTTTATGCACACATAAAAATATATTGAGAATCCTCGCGGGAATTCGGGGAATGGGAAAAGGGGGTGAAGTTTTTCAACGGAAGAAATTGAAGACGGGGAATAGGGTGGGATTCGAGGACGGGATGACGGAGTAATTCCCCACTCCATTCCTCGCGGGTGCCATCCCTAGGTTGGCAAGGTGAGCTGCCTGTGGACAATATGAATCACCATAGCCTGCCATGCAGTTGACAAATTAATTAAAATTGTTGGAACAAATAAATTAATAAACTACCACGATTAAGGAGAGTAATATTGGTAAAATCAATATACTAAAAGGTCCTTTGTTTGGTATGTTTGCATTAAATTTGGCATATATGATTAGAATAAACAGTAAGTTATTAATTATCTTATTAAATGACTGTTCATATATTTTAAATAATTTAATATGGAATCTTGATTATTTGTTTGATAGGATTATCCTATTTATTAAATTATAATTTATTTTTAATTTGGATTGAAAAATATATTATACTTCAAGGTCTTAATATCCAAATTAGATTTAATTTTAAATGTATGTTGAGCCTTAATTATATCAAGAATTTTTAAAAATAAATTAAATTTAATTATGTATTTATTATGCAATAGGAAGAAAAACAATCCCGTTATGGATAAAAGCTGCTGAAAATGTGATTCCTTTCTTAGGAACATGTGACATGTCTAATCTCATCTACTCTCAAGTGACCGTTGATTGCCCATTTTATTATCAAAATAAACCGATCAGGTTATTAACAAATAAACAGTCGTGGCTGAAATTCGTAGAAGAATAAAATTATCAAAGAAACTATACTGTGCCAAATTTCACAATTATAATTTTTCTTCGTACAGTGCAATGTTAAATTGTTTATTTTAAACCAATCCATCATACTAATTTGTCCTTAATTTTAATATTAGTGAAACTTAAATCATCGTATTTTATTATATCATTCAAAGTAACTTAACTAGATTAAAGATTAATTACAATTTTAAATTATTAAACTTAAAAACAGTTAAATTAATTCATCAACAACACAAAAAAAAGAACATATATTTGAAGAAAGAGGGAGACGCTACAATAATTCATACAAAATTAGAGAAATAGACTTTGTATATACATACGCACATGGAGTATTTTCATAGAGAAATAATTGTACATAGTCCTTTATTTATTTATTTTCAGAGTGATAAATGTACGACTATATTATCTAAAAGTGTGTTTGTTGAGGAAGAATTAATTAGAACTGGAGGCATTAGCATAGAAAACAGAAGAGAAGGCAGCGCTCTCTCTCTCTCTCTCTCTCTCTGGGGCTATGGAGAAGAAGCCATAGAAGAAAAAAAGAGAAAAACAGCTACCATTGGATTCTCTGTAATTTTCATCTATCATCCCTTGCTCTCATTTTGGTTTCCTCATTCTCATTCCCAAGCCTTCATTTTTGTGTGTCAGCTGCTATCTTCTTCTTCTTTTTCTTCAGATCCATCCCGCAATTTCTCTTTCAAGTTTCCCCCCCACTTCCTCTGTATAATAAACAGCTCCATAATTAGCAATATAATTAGGTATTCTTAAGAAATGGGCACTGGTTGGAGAAGAGCATTTTGCAATGCTGTGACGAAAGACACAAGGGACGCCGCCGCACCTTCTATTACGGTTATGGATAAGCAGCAGGGCCGCAGTCCCAAGCTAGCCGGAAGCAAACCGGCCACTCCTCGCTTGCACTGCAAAACCACCATTACAGATAATAATCATCGTGAAAACAATATTAGTGGCAATAACCCGGTAAGTGCAAAATTCCAAAGCAAAATCATCACACCAAAATCTCAGACTAACAGCCCCAGAACTCTTTCTGGTTCTAATACATCTTCTCCGAGATCCCCTTTCTCAATCCTCAAGAACACTCTCCGTCTGTCCAAAGTGAGTTTCTTCCTTCATTTCACATTTGAATTTTCAAGATACAAATGATTCTGTTTGGTGTGCTGGTCCTGAAAATTTTATTATTCTTGTTTCGGTTTTAATTTGTTTGTGCAGAATAGCTGTGGATTGTGTATGCAGAGTGTGAACAGAGGTCAAGGAATGGCAATATACACTGCGGAATGCTCCCATGCTTTTCACTTCCCTTGCATAGCCTCGCACGTCAGAAACAACAATAATCTCATTTGCCCTGTCTGCAACACCACTTGGAAAGACATCCCTTTACTCGCCATTCACAAACAAAACCAGAACCAAGAACCCAAGCAAGAAGATGAGAAAACAGTTGTAATGGATTCTAATATACCTTCCAAACAGACCCCAATTTCCAGTCCTAAATACACCAAATTTGGAACTGGAAGTTATGCTGATGATGAACCATTGGTTACGCCAAAAGCTGGAGCAAAATTTGTTCCCATTCCAGAAGCAAAATTTGAAGATGAAGAAGAGGTTGAAGAGTTTCAGGGTTTTTTTGTGAATTCCATTTCCAGCAGTGATGATGCCTTTGCATCCAACAGGGATTCAAGAAATGTGGAGGTGAGTTTATCTCCGGAGGCTGCCGTTATTTCCATGGGCCGAACCCATGATACGTACGCTGTCGTTTTGAAGGTCAAGGCGCCGCCTCCATTGCCGTGCGGCGACGCGGCCAACCGTGCGCCGATTGACTTGGTGGCAGTTCTTGATGTGAGCTGGAGCATGATCGGGGTTAGGATGGAGATGCTCCAGAGAGCCATGCGGTTGGTCATTTCCTCTCTCGGCTCTGCTGACCGCCTTTCCGTTGTGTCCTTCTCCGCCACTCCCAGAAGGCAGTTGCCTTTGACGAGGATGACGGCTCAGGGTCAGCGCTTGGCTCGACGCATCATTGACCAGCTCGCTTGCAGCCAAGGGACTAGCATGGCTGAAGCTCTTAAGCAAGCAACGAAAGTGCTTGAAGATCGGCGCGAGAGAAACCCAGTTGCAAGCGTCATATTATTATCCGGCGGTCAAAACGACTGCGTTCCGGTCAATAATGAAAGCAGTCAGCGGCTTGGATCATCCCACGGTTCCTCGACCCGCTTCGCCCACCTCGAGATACCCATACATTCATCCGGATTCAGCCACGACCCGGCCCAGGATGCCTTTTCCAAATGTGTTGGTGGGCTGTTGAGCGTGGTTATTCAGGATTTGAAAATCCAGCTCGGCTTCGCATCTGGCTCTGACCCGGCGGAAATGTCAGCCGTTTATTCCTTCAACGGACGGCCTACAGTTCTTGACTCGACTTGCATTAGTCTCGGTAATCTTTACGCCGACGAGGAAAGAGAGTTACTGGTGGAAATACGGACCCCCGCTTTAAGTATCGGGTCGCACCACGTTTTCTCTGTCAAATCCAGTTATAAGGACCCGGCCACCCGCGAGTTAGTCTACGGAAGGGAGCACCGGTTGCTCGTGCCGAGGCCACATAACGTCCAATCAGGACTGCCTATGATCGAACGGCTGAGAAATGGTTTCATTACAACGCGAGCCATAGCCGAGTCTCGGCGATTAATTGAGCACAACGAGGTGTCCAGCGCCATGCAGCTGTTGTCATCGACTCGGGCTCTGTTGTTGCGGTCCATATTGTCGGACCCGGCTGGCGATTGTGTAACAGGGTTGGAGGCTGAGCTGGCTGAGCTACAGTGGAGAAGGCAACATCAGCGGCCGAGAGAAATAGGGCTGTTTTTGGATGAGAATGGAGAGCCTTTGACGCCGACATCGGCTTGGAGAGCAGCTGAGAAGCTGGCTAAAATGGCTCAAATGAAGAAGTCCCTGAATAGAGCCAGTGATTTGCACGGCTTTGAGAATGCAAGATTTTAGCTGCTCCTTTCCATTCACCATTTTTTTAAAAAAAAAAAATTTCCTTCTAATGGGCTTTTGAGGAAATAAATAACATAAGAAATTAAATTTATTACAACAGTCAATGAATTGCATTTGAATCAAATCAATGTCTTTCGAATTCAAATATGATTATCATAAATTTGATTCAATATTTCATAATTAGTTAATACTATATTCAAATTTAATGAATATATGAAGTTTGACAAAATAATCCAATTTGATTAACTATTTTTTCTTTTTCTTTTAAGTTGTATATAATCTATAACATTCACAAAATATTTTGCTCAAATTAAAGCTTTTTATAATGTTTTATTATATGTTAGCCTAAAATTTAAATATTTGGATCATAAACTCTTGTTTCACATTATGTAATGGTTCACAAGTAAATCATTATATATTATTATATTTGATGCTTGTTTTTTTGTCTTTTTTCTTTTTAGTACCCCTTTTATTTTTGGACTACTATTTTAAGGTTAAGACCCAATGTCAATGGCTAAGTATATGTACCAGGGCAACATAGTATATTAACATTTTATTTAAATTCTTTTATAAAGATTACACATATATAATATTATTAACTAAATAAAAATTATTGTTGAAATTTAAATTTGGATCTTTAATGATCGAATTGCTTAATTTTGTATTCGATCTACTTATTTTATATTATGAATATTTATAATCGAATCGAATTCATTTAGTATTTTGGTAGGTTAAAAATCTTAAATTTTGCACTAAATTTGAATTGATTTTAGATTAAAATTCAATGCACTTACAAACCTAAAATGGATAAACAAGAATATAAGATAAAGAAAAAGGGAAAAGAGTGGCGATCCATGGGCCATTAGGATCAATTATGGCCCCAGCGTATTAGCGGATGCAAGCGATTGTAGGAGCTATTATAGGAATAAGCAAATAAGGATACGCACATAATATATGGCAGATTCTTTTCTATCTTTGATTGTGTTTCATATGTTAATTGATTTATTTCCATAGTTGTTGTACTTGCATTGCGTGCTCCCAGAGAGGAGACTGTAGGAGCTGGATCTGTATATTCCGCTATATGCACAATCAATTCAATTAAATCTTTCAGGACTTTTTATTCTTCACCGTATTGGAGCATGCAAAACCATAGCTCCCCTTTTGATATGGCACTAAGTGATAAAAAAAACACAAAAAGTGAGTAAGAAGAAAAATGGGGAAATGTAATTTTAGTTTATCAACTATTGTCCATTTTAATTTTATTTTACTTTGATTTGAGGTTAGCATATTTAATCCATTCTTTATTGATTTTTAGCACATTGAATTTAAACTTTTGCAATTTTGGCTGATCGAGCTCAAAATTCTTCAATCAAACTTGTTGATTGTACAATCAACTCCAATTAGGCCGAAATTTTGGTTTTTTCAAGCCATTTGTCACCCAATTGCCAGGTAAGCTTACAAATAAACTACCACGTCACCCAAAAAAAAAAAAAAACTGCTAAATTGGAAGGCAAAAACGATGAGAAAAAAAGAAAGAAAAAGAAAAACCAACAAAATTTTTGAAAAAATAAAAATGATGAAAGAAAGTGCTAAAATAGTAAAAATAAAATAAAATTCCTTTTCCCAATTTATATGTCTGAAATTCATCACTCTTCTCTCTCTCTCTCTCTCTATATATATATATATATATATATTCTCCATTGTTTTCCCATGACAGCTTTGTAGACATATCAATTTTTGCCCAGTTGGAGAGTAACATGTATAAAATAATATACTAGTTATTAATTCAAAATTTTTTATTTATCTTGAAATTTATTAAATATAATTCCAAAAGATAAATAGTTAATTTTAATTAATACTCTAGTATTTATTTTATGCTCAAATTAAATATTGATAAATATCAAAAGACAAAGCGTCTATGCCTATAGACCAATCAAATAAAAGATATTTAATATTATGTTTTGATATTTGATATTATCTTATCACAGAAATAACCCTCAAAGAAGTTTAAGTCAATCTGAAAGTCTCCTATCAAGCATCTATCTAAAGGGAGGTGACCAAAGCTAATTCGACATACAACACAAATTCCAGCAAATGAAATTTTTTTTGAAGGAGTCCAGCAATTCTCTCAATTAAATTTAAGGAGATTTATGATATTCAAGGCGTTCTTTGTGAAGTTCATATATTTTGACATTTGATTCTAGATTAAGGTACGTGGCCCTTGGATTGATGTTATTTTTCTTCAAATCAAATTTAAGGAGATCTACAGCGTTTAAAGCGTTCTTCGCGAAGCTCTTATATTTTGGTGTTTGATTCGAAATTAATGTGTAAAGCCCTCGGATTGGCGTTATTTTTCTTCAAATCAAATTTACGAAGATCCAAGACATTCAAGACATTCAAGGCATTTTTTGGAAGGAATGAATCAAAGGATTAGGTTTGATATTAAATCCATAATTGGTAAGTTTCAATTTCATTCTTATTTGTACAATTTTTCTTATCTTATAATTTTAATTTTGCACAAAAAGAAATTTGCTTACAAGCTTCATTGATGGCTTCTCCTTGCAATGGCGATGGTAGAATGATGGTGTTCTAATGAAGTTATGGTAAACTGATTTCCAACTTATTCGGACTATTTATATATAGGAGAGGGAGGGTATGCCATGTGAGGCAGGGAAGGAGGCCATGGGTGGCCACTATGCCATGGTTATCGGCTTGTGGGGATTTTTGGGGGGAGGGAGGTAAGTAGGAGGAAGAGTGGAAGATGATAACTGTTTAGTGTATTTTTTAATATTATTAAATACATTATTTTTTTAAAATTTAATTATTTCAAAAATTATTTATATATATAATATTATTGAATAAATTATTTCAAATAATGTTATTATTTCATGTTATTGAATATTATTTTTAATTTTTTATTCTTAAATTACTTATTTATATTATTTTAATTAATAAATAATTTGACTAAATTTAATTAAATTGTTTTCAATACACTTATTATTTTAAAATTATTTAATATGTAATCAACTAATACATATATTTAGTGTTTAATATTGTTAAATAAAATTATTTAAATAAATTATTTTAGATATGAAATATTATTAAATAGATTATTTTAGAGATGTTTATTACTTAATATTGTTGAATAGGAGAAATTACTTTAGATTTTTATTATATCTAATTATATATCATTTTTATTTATTAATTAATTAATAATTATTATTAACTTTGAATAAATTATTTTATAAATTTATTATCATGTTATTAAATATATAATCCAAAAACTATTAAAATTATATTATTTAATATGATAAAGCTATTTTTTTTTGGAAAAAAAATTAATGCTAGTGTTTTATCATTTTTTTCATTTTAGAAATTGTCTTTTAATTCTTAATTTTGTTGATTTTTTTATTCTTTTTCCCTAGCATCTTTTGCCTTTCATTTTAGCTCATTTTTTAGCTCCTTAATTTAGATGATGTGGCAATAAAATGGAGGGTAACTTGGCCTTAGGTGACAAAGGGCGAAAAATTCCCAAACTCTCAACCCAATTAAAGCTAATTGGTCAAATTGCAGGTTCAATTGGAAAATTTTGATCCAGATGGACAAAAATTGCAAAAATTTGGATTGATGTGTGAGAAAACAATGAGTAGCGAACTAAATGTGCAAACCCCATAATACAATGGACTAAAATTAAAATAGGCAATACTTAAGAGATCAAAATTGCTTTTAAGAAAAATGGTAGTGTAAGTCGTGGCCGATTTCCACATTACACTCATTGAGTATTACACTACTAAAAAGGGCATTTTATGATGGAAATTCTGTCAAAAATCCATCGCAAAAAGAATAAAAAATTGAAAAAAATTTGATTTGTTGCAAAACTGCAACTTTTACGATGGATTTTTTAGTCACTAAACAGAAGTTTTGTGATGAATTTTTCTATTGCAAAAGTGGTAGTTTTACAATGGATTAAAATCTGTCGAAAAATCAAAAAATAAAAAAAAATAAAATAGTTTGTGATGGAAAATTGTGTCACCAATTATTGGGGTTAAATAAAATGCCCTAATACTTTTGCGGCAGAAACATCCGTCGCAAAATTGAAAAATTAAAATAAAATAAAATAAAATAGTTTGCAATGGAAAATTCTATCACAAATTGTTGGGGTTAAATAAAATGCCCTAATTTCCTCTTTCCCCACCTATATAAGTTGCTTTTTTCTGTCTAGTTTTTTTCTACCCTTTCTTCTTTTTCTTCTTTTTTTTTCCTCTTTTAAAATTATTTAAATGGTTGGTCAGCAGGCACTGTCACCGATCGGCCAGCTAGTGTTGGTGCGACCAACAAGCCTACTGGCCGCACCAGCATAGCAAGCTGTGCAGGTCTGGTGTTGCCAACGGGCTACTAGTCACACTAGCACCAGCTATTGGCCAGTGGCCAAGGGGTCGCTTGCCGCTGGCCGGCTGGATTTCAAATTATTTTTTTTAAATTAGTTTAATTTTTGTAAAAAAATGCTAATGGTTGTTTGGGTTATTGTTTCGGGTTTGAAGAGTGTATACTTGTGTATTATTTCTATTGATTGAGGTAATTTTCTTAATTATGTTAAAATTTAATTATGTTTTACTTATCTTCATTATGTTTTAGTTAATTATCTCCATTAGTTAAAATTTGAATATGTTTTAGTTAAAATTTGATTTATGCTCTAGTTATCTTCATTATATTTTAGGTAATTGGCTCCATTAGTTAAAGTTTAATTATATTTTAGTTAAAATTTGATTTATGTTTTAGTTAATTGTCTCCATTTGTTAAAATTTGATTATATTTTAGTTAAAATTTGATTTACGTGTTAGTTAGACTCAAATAATAATTTATTATTTTTGGTATAATAATTTGATTTAACAAAAATAATGATTTATGTATTAGTTGAAATTAGAGTTACATTTTATATTCGTTTTAAATGTTGTTATATTTGTTAGAGTTATGTTTTTGTTTGAATTAAAAATTTTATTAGAATTTTGATTGAGTTAAATTTTCTGGTACTATATATTAAATTGTATTAAATATTTAAGTTTTCATTTAGTTTGTGGAATTGTGATTTATTAATAAATATGTGCACTTGTAACATGTGCCTAACGATGTAGGCTATCTTAACTTGGTGAAAAAATTTTGTGAGTGTTGATTTTAGTGGAGCATTTACAAATAAGTTTGGATATCTTTTTTAATTATATATATATATTTATAGTATAATACATTAGAAATATTTAAAATTGGTGGAATTAGGAAAGAGGATGAGATGTTGGGAGAAGGGGTAGAGCCTTCTCATTTGTTGTTGATTGATTTTTAATTGCTTGCATGATGATGATCAACATCAGGGGGAGTGTTTATATGCCATTATGTATTTATTAATGTTATTAATTGTTTTCAATTAAAAAGATGCTATCATTATGTTTAGTCTTAATTATTGGGCAATTTGGATGTCTTATTTTAGGGAGGTGTTTGATACACATTATTATCTTTGTGATGACAAAATAGTTTTGAAAAATTCTTGCTAGAGGAGTCATGAAATTAATGCATAAATGAAATAATATATGAATTTGAGGAATAATTTTCTTATTTACATCCAAATCAAATTTCAAGGAGGATTGAGATCGCATAATCTCACCCCCAAACCCATTACTTCAATAGCTATTAATCGCATCTATAGTATGGACTTTGGACAAATTACGAGCCAGCCCGCAAATATCATGTTTCATATCAAACAAGAGATTACCCTATATTAAAAGTCATAGTAAATGTTAATTTCCCAAATCAAACAAATCCAAAATAATTTGTTTACCTACTTCATTTGTTAGGTCATCCTTTAATCTTTTGTCAAAAACAAAATATTTATAATAAAATTACTTTTGCATCACTCAGATTGAGATCATTTTTAATGAATTCACTCCTTTATAGAATATTGATATTCATGATGAATGTAGTTGGATTTATAATAGGCTCTTGCTAAATCAAAAAGATTATAAAAGAGAGTTTGTTGTTGGAGTGAAAAATTTTATTGACTATGCATCCATCCAACCTCAATGTTTGAAAGATGGAGGAATAAGGTGTCTTTGTTCAAATTGTAAGAATCTAAAAATTTTGATAACGGATGAAACACATTTGCACTTACTAAACTATGAGTTTTAGCCTAATTATTGGTATTGGATTGCACATGGAGAGATTAAACCTTCGGATTTCAATCTATATAGGGGAGCTCCTAGTAACTATGAGTTTTATGACATATTGTCTGCTACCCAATGACCATTGTGGTCAGGCTGTGAAACTCATTGTCAGTTGTGTATGACTCTACAAATGATGTACTTCAAATCTAACTACAATATGTCTCAAGGATGTTCTAATCGAATGGCAGAACTTATTAAATTCTCAAATCCCTTAGAAAACCATGTCCTAAATAACTTTTACAAAGCAAAGAAATTGGTTTCAAAATTGGGGTTAAGTTCTATAAAGATCAATTGTTGTATCAATGGTTGTATGTTGTTTTACACAATTGATGTCAATCTGAATGAATGCAAGTTTTGCGATCATCTCTATTTTAAACCAATTGTAAGGGATCATCAAACGTGAAAGTGAATTCCTTATAAAATGATGTATTACTTACCCCTAATTCCTTAGCTTAAAAGATTATATATGTCTTTGAAATCAGTCGAACATATGAGGTGGCACTTTGAAAACAAAAAAAGTTATGGTATTTTATATCATCTTTCTGATAGGTTTGCTTGGAAGCATTTTGATGAAATTCATCTGGATTTTGCATCTGAGCCAAGAAATGTTAGGCTTGGATTATGTGTAGATGGATTTAACCCCTTTAGTCAATCTACTGCTCCATATTCATGTTGGCTGGTTATTATAACCCCATATAACTTGCCTCCTGAATTGTGTATGACAACTCTTTACATGTTCTTGACTTTTATAATTCCTGGTCAATATAATCCTAAGAGCAGAATTGATGTCTATTTATGATCTTTAATTGACGAGTTGAAGTAATTGTTATGAGAAAAATGGCATAGAAACTTATGACATTTCTAAAAATAGAAATTTCAATTGAGGGCAACTCTCATGTGGACAATCAATGATTTTCCTGCTTATAGCATTCGATTAGGTTGGATAACTGTGGAAAAATTAGCATATCCTATTTGTATGGAGCGAACTAAGGCATTTAGATTGAAGAATGGTGGAAAAGTGTCTTGCTTTGATTGTCATCATCAGTTCTTACCTATAGATCATATGTTTAGGAGGAATAGAGATGCATTTTATAAGGGAAGGATTAAACAATCAGAAGAACTTCCTAGATTAACCGATCAACAAATATGGAAGAGATTGTAATGATCCCAAAATCACTAACTTGTCAGTAACTTTTAGTAAGTTACCTGGATATAATGTATTACATAATTGGACAAAACAAAGTATATTTTAGGAGTTCCGTTATTTGAAAGATAGCTTGGTTTGTCATAATTTGAATGTTATGTATACCAAGAAGAATATCTTTGAAAGTGTGCTTAACACCTTGATGGATGTCAAAGGTAAGACTAAGGATAATGAGAAGGCAAGACTTGACTTGGAGGAATATTGTAGGAGACTAGGGTTACATTTGAGACTTTTACCGAATAGGAAGTACATCAAACGGAAAGCTTGTTTCTCCTTAACTGTAGATCAAAGGTGGGAGTTGTGTAATTGGCTAGAGGATCTCAAAATGTTAGATGGGTATGCTTCAAATTTGGCAAGATGTGTTGATAAAATAAAATTGAAATTGCATGGATTGACGAGCCATGATTTCCATGTATTTATGCAATGGTTGCTACTAAGTGCCTTCAGTTTGCTACCATAAAAAATGTCGAGGCCCTTAATTGAATTAAGCCAATTTCTTTTAGAATTGTGCTCAACAAAATTATGTGAAGATAATTTATTGCAATTGGAAAAAAACATCCTGCTTATCTTGTGTAAGTTGGAATGCATATTCCCACCAGGTTTTTTTTTATTCAATGGAGCACTTTACGGTACACCTACCGTATGAGGCACTTATTTGTGGACCTGTACAATATATATATATATATATATGGATGTATCCTTATGAGAGGTAAATAATCAATCTAATGTGTAAATACTATAAATATTCCATACATATTAAACATTTATAATTATATGTCTTCATTTTTCAGATTCTTACATGATTTAAAAGGAATTGTCAAAAATAGAGCCAAAGTTGAGGGATCTATATGTGAGGCATATCTAGCCCAAGAATTAGCATATTTTCATTGTATTACTTCAAGTCTCACATTCAATCAAGGAGTATGAGAAGTAAACAAAATGAAAAAGAGGGATATATTGATCAACAACCACGTACTCCGTCAATCTTTAATCAAACTGGACAACCTAATGGTAAATGTACTAGTAGATGGTGGAATGATATTAAGTTGAAAACTGCCTCATTGCAAGTTCTTTTAAATTATGATGAAGTCGTGCCTTTTCTCGAGTAAGCTTAATTTCCATTTCAATATAAATTCATTTTTAATTAATAAGTTTGAATTGAAAAAAAGAAAACTAATGTTCAAACTCAATATATTTAAGGATGTATAAAGCAACCCTTTGACATTGTTGGCCCTTCCTCAGTGACCTTCAAGTGGAGTAATTTGTTGAGGATCATTTTGTAAATTGGTTCCAAGAATATGTAAGTATAAAAAAAATTAAAATAAATAATTCTCTTTGTTAAACAATAAAAAAAAATTAAAATGAATAATTCTTTTTGTTAACCAATAAAAACTATATCAATTATTCAATTCCTTACTATTATTTATAAGTGAAAACTCTAGAAAGTATGGTATAAAATCAATATTTGAAGGATATAGCATGGGATCATATGAGACAAGTCAAGACATGGCGTCATTTTTTTGTTAACAAATATGTATTTCATACAGGTTTGTTGGCGAACTATAAAAAAACATGCAATTTTGGGGTGTGTCTCAAAGGTGAAGGATAAGGACGAGGATGAGTATGAGGATGATAAAATTTTGGACATGTATTATCATCTTACACATAACTCCACCCATTTGCCATAAAATTTTATACCTTAATTTTTTGAAGATGACAAGTTTTAATCCCCCTAAGGGTTTTTTCCCCCCTCAAATTTATAACAATGTCATCTCAAATTAGTCCATATCTGCATGTACTTTATTAATTGCAATCTTTATGATTGTTTCTACATTTATGATGGTGATTTATTTAATGTCATTTATATATAATAATTTACCCAATTAATATTTGTTATAGATGTAGAGTAATAGAAAAGGAAAAAAAAGACTATTCCATCTAACACTAGATCGGAGTCATATATCCCTCCACACACTTATCCAGATGTTGTGTTGGGTAGTTTTCCATTAGATGCATCACCTACTCTCTCATTTATCCCATTTGCACTGGTATTTGCAGATATTGGGAGTACAGATGTTGCTTAGAGGATATTTATTCGGCCTCGAAAGAGAGAATAATTTTTTTAATCTTTTTTATTACAGTAATTTATAATTTTATGTGTACTACTAAATTATATTTTATCTTTTTAATATATGTTATAAAAATATCTTGTGAAATAGGTTCTCTGAAGAGTTGTTATGTGCCGAGGGAGGAAGTACTATTAGTAAAAGGCACTTACAACAAGTTTGGAAATCATGACAAAAAATTCCAGATGGAGTTAAAACGATGTGGTTTGGGGAGTTTGAGGTAAGAATTATTTTAAATATCATATATTTGTTTCTTAATTAGATTTCAAAATGGAAGAGTTCTCTAAATATTTTAAATTCTTTTATGTGTCTCAGAAAAAAATTACTTGGTATGATCATGAGAGTACACTAATTCACAAAATATTTGAGCATTGTGGCTCGAAAATATTGAAAAAATAAACTACACCAAGTACATCAATTCAAAAAGAAGCCCATTTGGATGGAAGATGAAGTTTGGGATGGATTGTTTCAAGAATGGGACAATGATGGATTCCAAAAATAAGTACTTAAAATAAAGCGAATCAGGCATCAAACTGTGATGGTGTTGAATTTTCACTTCATCAAGGTGGATGTATCTCATAGCTATCACACAAAGATAAAATGGTAATTTTTATAAAAGTAGTAATATTTAATTTTAATTATAATTGATTCCTGATAAGTGTGTCTAGATGTAGGAGAAAGAACTTGGACACTCACCTGGACTTGCAAAATCATTTATGCATACACATTCTGTATGAAATGAAAGAAGTGAACACACATGGGTTAATGAACGTACATAGAATACTTATGTAAGTAGTATGTTCTATAAAAACAAAGAAAGTTTAAATGTTATAAATTTTATGTTAGAAAGTTTAAATGTCATATATGTGTTGATTTTTAATGTAGAAAGTTTAAATTTTTACATATGTTGATCATTTTATGCACTTCATGTATAGAATATGTTCAACAGTCGACTGAAAGATTTATCTAGTTAAAGTTTAAGTGATGGTGTTAATATTTCTTCAGTACTCATGTCATCTCAACTTCAGGTGAAAGTTCTAAGTTATTAATCTATATTTTATCTTATTTTCAAATTGAATTATTTTATTTTTACTAATTTGTGGTAATAGTATTTATGCAGGTGTGGAAAGATATAGTAGGCAGATTGAAGAATTGGCAAATTTTTGGACTTGGAAGTGAAGCTTCCTTTGTTGCCTCAGGTCACTTATCTAGAGGACTTCCAAATAATCCGCCGTATGAAAGTGAAGAAATTAAGACATTGAAAGAAGAAGCGACAATGCTGAAAGATCAAATGACAATGTATAAAGAAGAAAATGTGATGTTATGACAAAAATTCATAGATATGGAGGTGATGATGCGACAAATGTTCATGCAGCAGAATATACATACCCCATCACCATCAGTCCATCTTCATACATCACTATTTTATTTGCCTACAAATCACTCCTTCATGACACTGGGCTTACATTTACCTCAGTCAAAGATATCTCCTGCGCCATCCTTGTCTAGATCTCCTAATGGATAGCCATGAAGAAACATAGATGATGAGGATGACGATTAATTGACTTATATATGAATGTTTAGGTATATATTGTGTTAAGATGATTATTACACTTTGATAATTATATTTTAATACTTTTATATTGTTGAATTTATAATTTTTTTGTTTATCTGATGTTATATTTAGATTTTATAGAAGATTTGTTGTTTTATCATTTGATAGTTATACACATCATTAAGTATGGTGATTTTGGATTTATGAATATACTATTATTGATTACATATTTTTAATATTGGAAAAATTTTGCAAAATATAAAAAATAATATATTTTGAGACAAAAAAATTCTTCAAAAATTGCGTTTTGCAACGAAAAAATTCATCGCAAAAAATACCAAAAAACTAAACATTTGCGATGGACAAAAATCCATCGCAAAATTACCATTTTGTGATGAAATTTGCCTTGACAATTTCTATCATAGATTTGTGATGGAATTTTTCATTGCAAAATCTATCGCAAATAATTGCGACCAAAGATTTTGCGATGGATTTTTTTCAATGCAAAATGCCACTTTTTTAGTAGTGTTAGATGCCAAGCAACATGCATACCATCAAGCTAAAAGCGAAGAAGAAAATATTATTCTCTATTGCTTAAGGGAAAAAAAGAAATACATAGGTACATTATTTATAGATACAAATGAGATGCTAACTAATTGGAAACAGAATTTGGTAGCACTAAATCTTAATAGACTAATTAATAAGCTAATTACTATAATTAGAAATTGACCAAGAGAGGGGCAAGAGATGTTGTCGGCAAAGCATTGGTGAAGAGATCAACTAGCTGATTACTAAAGTGAATAGGAAAGAGCTTAATCTTACTATTTATCTTTTCATGAAATTAAATCAACTTCAATGTGCTTAGTGCATTCATGAACCACGAGAGTGGAGGAGATATGGACATCACCTAATTGTCACAAAAGATAAGAGCAAGGGCAAACAAGGTGATGTGGAAGATGCATGTAAGTTGTTGTAGCCAAATTATCTCACTAGTGGTGGTTAGTATAGGCACTCAGCTTTAGCTAAGGATCAAGCTGCAATTTCTTTCTTTTTAGACTTCTAGGAAATGAGAGAACTTTCCAAAAAGATGTAGAACACAATAGTAGACTTGCAAGTATTAACACAAAAAGTCAAAATAACATCTTAAAAAGTAAGGATTTGATGCTGAGAGTTGGATGGAAGAAAATTCCTTATCTCGATGTGGTTTTCATATAGCAGAGAAGACATTGAGCAGCAAGGAATTAACTAAGTCTATGCACAAAAAAAAAATGATGTCTGGGCAAGATAGAGTAAGGTAGAAGAGCTTTCCAACCAGGTATCTATACTATAGAAAATTAGGGAAGTTGGAGCTTAGGATTAAGGGGAGCTGGAGTAAGTTTGGGTGGCCAAGAAGCCAGCTTTTTCAATAATCTACATTGCACAGTATCTTTAAGAGAGAAAAATACCTGAAGGTTATTTGGCTATTTAAAAGCTAAGAAAGAACTTCATGGGGCCAACATTTTTAATTTAAACTATTGTTGGAGTGATGCTTTTAATTTTGAGATGTTGGTGCCAGGAAGGACCTACAAAAATTATGTCATCTACATAGACAATGAAAGCAATAAAGGATGAGCTAAAACCATAAGTAAATAAGTTATGATTAGCTTATGATTGGTCAAAGCCAAGCTTAAGAAAAGCACTAGAGAGCTTGGAGTACCATTGGCGGGATGCTTATTGAGGATCGTATATATAAGGACTTATACAACCTGCAAGCCAATTTAGAGTTGTTGATATATGGTGATGAGAATATAGCAAGGGGAGAGCTCCAAGTAAACTTCCTCAAAGAGGTCTACCTTTAAGAAGGCCTTGCCAATGTCTAATTGAGCAGCAACTAGGTGAAGTAGAAGTTCTATAGTAGTGAATTTAGCAACGTAGGAGAAATGTCCAAGAAATCAACCTATTTTTGCTAATTAAACCCCTTTGCAACTAATTTAGCTCATGCTTGTGCAAGAAGCCATTTGCATAGAACTCTAATTTGTATATCCATCAGCATTCAATGGTGTGTCTACTTGGGGAAAGGGAACTATTGTCCAAGTATTATTAGAGATTAAGGTATGAAGTTCAAATTACATTACATCATGCCACTCAGGTATCCTTGATGCTTGATTGTAAGTTTGTGGCTGATTGTAGGATAAGATGTTGAGCAAGAGGTGTCTATGTGATGGAAAGAAAAAAAAGTAGGAAAGGTAGTTAGATATGGGATATGTGTACTGATCCCGAGTGTGATGGGAGTGCAAGAGATTGTAATGATAACCTTGTAAGTAAGAAAGTTATTTCATGACTATGCTGGATCTTCTAAGAGGAATGCTATGGTAAGGGGAATGAGATGTTGTCAATGGCTGATAAATAGGAGATGGTTGAGAATAAATTGATGATTTAATTGTGGTAGAGCAATCATGGAAAAGAGCGAAAAGCATAAGATGCTAGAATAGATCATTGAGAGAATCGACAACAGTTATGTGTTGGAATGGAAATATATGCTCGTGAAATACAACATATCTTAAGATGAGCAAATATTTGGTGGCTAGATTATAGAGTTTGTACCATTTGGTGTTAGTTGGATATTCTAGAAAGATGCAAGGAATTGCTCTTAGATCAAACTTGGACCTTTGTGCTTGAAAAGTTGAAAGCCTAAATAAGATAACCAAAGGTTTAAAAGTGAGAGCATTTTAGTTGAGAGTTATGCAATAATTCAAAGGGAGACTTATTTTTGAGTAAGCGAGATGGAGTTCTGTTGATGAGATAACAAGCAATAAGGATACACTTAGTCCAAAAGCTAAGGAGAATATAGGATTGAAAGTACAAAACTCAAGCTACATTCAAAAGATATTGATGCTTTCTTTCAACTACAACATTCTGCTAAGGAGTTTCAACACATGACAGTTGGAGGATTATCTTATGAGAGGTATAGAAATCTGGTAAGGGAAACTCTCTAGTGTTATTAGTTCTAATTTTCTTGATATGAGAATTAAATTGTGTCAAGATAAATGTGACAAATCTAGAGAATATTGTTGCAACTTCAAACTTGTGTTGAAGGAGAAAAATCCATGCGTACCTTAAGTAGTCATCTATTATGGTGAGAGAAAAACATGTCACTAGTATGTGATATGGTGTGAAATGGCCCCCCAAATGTCAACATGCACATGGTTAAAAGAAGATTGGGATAAGTGGCTGTGTGATACAAAAGCTAAGCAATGTTATTTAGCTATAGGTATAATCTTTTTTAATTAATAGCATCACATTGAAGAAAAGGGTGCTATGTCTAAGCTGAAATCTTATTCAAATAGCCTATAGTTTGAGCGAAATCATGCTTAGATTCAAGATGTAAAAATCAACATATCTCTTACCTTTGCCAATCATAGTTGAGCTCTTAGCTTCCTAGATTGTAAAAAAGGTGATCACAGAAAAAAAGAAACAACAAGATGAGCATAATTGAGAATAACATTGATAGATAACAAATGTAATTTAAACTGAGGAATGTACAAGATATTTTGCATAGTAAGAGTGGGATTGAGACATATAAGTTTTGTATAATGAACTGAAATCCTCATATTATTAAGAGAGAGACAATTTAGTACTGGATATAAGCATCATATGTTAGAAAAGAGAGGCATAAAAGCATATATGTCTTGAAGCTCTGGAATCTAGAATCCATGTGCTAAAGGGAAGACATGAGTGAAGAGAGTAAGGAAGGTAAGTACTTACAGTGTGAGAGACTGGTTATTTTTCAAGATTAATAGATATGATAGGTTGTTGATGTGAACAGAGAGGAGACTGATGAGTTGATTATATTGGCTGAAACTCAGTATTTCAAAAATGTTGCCAAGACCATTAGTTTGTGGGTGATCTGACACTCGATTTATTATTGGAGAAATAGTATAAGAGGTTGCAAGTAAGTGGATGCTAGAGAGGACACACAATTGGACTGAAATCTTGGCTTAAACTTGAATCCAGGTAGCTAGTCATGTAGCTTGTAACAAATGTCGGTGGCGTGGCCATAGCAGGAGCAATGCATGCAGCATGGCTTGTCTTTTCTTTGATTATTATAAGCAATTGTAGCATATGGCTTAGTGGCAAGTTTATGTTGAGCCCTAAAGCTATCTGATGTGGTTCCAAATGCCATAGTAGTGCTCAGATCATAAGATGAACTGGTACTAAAGCTTCTTTGCTACTCTTCTGAAGAAACTAGGGAAAATACCTTGCTGACGGACAATAAGAGATCCATGAGCAATATTTGATTGTGAATTTGACAAAATGTGTCATTGTGGCCTATGAAGAATGCTAAAACATATTTTTTCTATGTTGATATGTCAATTCCCTTACTCCACCATAATTATAACGATCATATGTGCAAATAAGCTTGTATTTAGAGAGTTTCTCCCAAAGAGTTTTAAGCTATGTGATATAGATATTGACAGTATTTTTTCCTTAAGTATAAGTAACAAGCTCACAATGAAGTTGATAAAGCCATATGCCAATACTCTACTGAAAATGATACTTCAAGTAAAGCAAAATCTCATGAATAGTATTTGAGTAGATTATACCTACTGAGATGTCTTTCAAAAATGGAATTTAACAGTACCACAAGAATACTATATTGTTATTCCTTGTCCAAACGTTAAGGAATAGTGGATCATCTGCTATTGGCTTTTAGATTGAGCTGTTGATAAATCCAATTCTATTTTTGATAGAGAGAGCAATCAGCACAACAAGCTCCATGAGGAATGTTCTCTCCAACAAATGGTTGAGAAAAAAAGAGAAAGCTTAGATTTTGAATTTGAGGTAGCATCTATATTGAAAGTACCATTAGACGTGGTTAAGGTAAAGGACTGGAGCTAATCCAAGGGAGAAGAGTTAGTTGAGAAAAGGAAAATGATAGAAAAAAAGATCAATAGAGAGGACAAGTTAAGGAATGGCTACATGCATACAAGCAAGTTGAATAACTCAATGTTACCACATTAAAACAAGCAACAAAAATTGAACATGTTGGAACATGCATACAAGTTGAATAAACATGAATCACTTATGATACCACATCAGACAATAAGCAACATGCCTAGAAGCAAGCTAAAAATGTTGAAAATATTGATTAAAATACACGTTAAAACATTAAAGAAATCAAAAATAAAATAAATTATTAAGTGGGAAAAGGAATAGAAATAAAAACCTACTTAAATGTATGGAAAAAACTGCGATTACTTTAGAGTAAAACTCGTCATTGACCAAGCGCAAACATTACTCGACATATACTCTCAAGATACAATGAATGTTTAGAAATCCTTAACGTGCACTTGAATAAAAATTACCACAAACTCAAATTTTTCCACAATTGCCTTATCTGATAGAAATACTCAAAATATTTAAAGAGACAATTAAATGTGTGTAAAAGTATATTTTTCTAGTAAATTTTGTAGATTTTTTCTATCTTTGTTCTTTCAAAGTAACAAATAAGTATAGTTTAGAATCATACACACCCCTTTGAAGAGTTTCATTTCTTTTTAGAAGAGACACCTTCTCAAAAGAAAAGATACAACTTTTAGGAAATAACTTTTAAATTTTTCTTGTTTTTCTTTTGTTTTAGAAACATATTTAATGTATTACTATTCCCCCACATGTTTCAAAACAAAGAAGCAACAATAAGACAACTCTTCACTATGCAATAGGAGAAAGCGTCTTGTGGACTTGAACTTTCACTTAGTGCTAGGAAGCTTCCATTTATAGAGTTCATAGTAACAATAGGTCTTGCACTAGAACTCTTTATTACAAATATCGGCAAGCTACACACGCAATGTGGGATTTTGAAGTTATATCTGGTTAGCACTTGAATGGTCGTGCACCAATATCTTATCTTGTGAGTACTCTAGAAATAAGTCTAAGTCTCATAGATTACAGCCCCACAACCACACTTGCCCATGTGAGTTTTTCAAGGGTACTCTACAATACAATACCCTAGTCATTAGCTATAAACTTATTAAGAGTAGTTTGCTCAAGCTTTATTGTTGCAGTGCAACACTTGGTTACTTCTCCGGATATGATAAAAATATTTACAAAGTGTTATTTAATCACTCAAATAACTTGTTTTTACCTGTTGAACTTTCATATTGGGATCTCCAATAAATAAAATTGTGTTTCCATTGTCAGTGATTCATTTAATGGACTTTGCTTTGTCCCCTTTACAAATTATTGAACTTCACCTCCTTGCAAACCTCTTTGTTAAAATAACTCAATTATTAATGAGATACCTTATTGTTTTCTGCCTCAAACATAGGGTGTCTCTTTTGCTCATAGGAATTTCTTTACTTAGACTTCAGTATAGATATTTAGCTATCATAATATATAGACATTGCCAACAATAACTTTTCACTAATGGAAGGTTTTGTTAACAACCATTTAAACCATTTTGCATGTTGGCCACCAATATCAAGTGTAACACTCCAGCTTCCGTGGATAACCAAACATTTTCTTGGAACATCTCCAAAACACTAGTGCGCCATCAAATGTACAAACAATTAATCGTAGCTTTGATTTCATCTAAATCAGAAACTCAAAATAAAATCACTATTTCCTTCTCGAATAGTTGGATACTCGAAATAACATTACTGTATCCTTATCAAACAGTGGGATATCCAAATAATGTAACAATGTGCCTTTTACACGTATCTTAATATTCTCTCTAAGGCAATCCAATGATTTGTATCCAATTTGTAGTCTACCTATTAAGTCTCCCAACAACTTTTAAGATACAAAATTTAATAGAGCTTGATAACTACATTAAGTCTCTTATAATTTGGGAGTATTTAATTTAATAATCAAATATCATTGTTTTTTGCAAATTTGATAAAAGGAACATAAGGTACTCTTACAACCAAATTTAGTAAACTTACTTTTCCTTTTCTTTTCCAACAAGAAATGTGTTCTTAATACATACAAACACATCTAGCCTTCACAATTTTATTTAATTATATGTACATCACCAATATCAAACTTTATAATAATTTTATAAATAGGACTATTTAAAAATACATATACAATAAATACATCCAAAAAATATCAAACAAACATTGTACCAATTGAGTCTTATCCTACTTATTTCTTCTTATTTTCCAAACTGACTTTGTTTAGGCATCCCCACATTCTAAAATATTTTAGATTTGATTTGTGGCATTTCCATAGTTCAAAAAGTGGCCCTTTACATGAATTTCAAAACAAAACATTAAATTTTCATGCATTTCAAAATAAAACTTTAAATTTTCATTTTTATTTAATGAAAAATGAAGAAATCATTACATAGTTTTTGCCAGAATTTGTATATTAAAAAGTAAATTAACCCAAAGATGGAGTGTTTTTTCAAAATATTATTCTAATAAAGAATAATTTCCAAACTAT
>JACGDI010001921.1:1071379-1085709 GCA_014898725.1 Jacaranda copaia
ACGCATCTCAACATTGGCAAAATAAGAGCCAATCATTATTTTTTTTCCTGTCTTTTAGAATATCACAAAATTATAGTAAAAGTTTGTAAATAAAATTTTATTCATGTTGCACTTCTTTTAGGGTTTTAAATCTTGTTTCATTTGTAGGATTGATGTAGTTAATAAAATAATTTGTTGAGATATTAACTTTTATTGTCCAATATTTTTTATTAATACAAATAGTGTGTGATTTGTTTTTTTACTTTCTGTTTTATTTTTTAAGAATTAGTTTTTTGGTTCATTTTTTTTTCTCTAATTTCATGTATTTATCTCTAAGTTCTATTGGTAGAATTTTTTCCCAAATACATGGTCACATTAGTTTAAGTGTGTCTAGCTATGTGCTTTTGTTTGATTTCTTTTTGTTAAACTTTGTTGTTTGCTATTGAATAAGATTCTATATTCTAGACTTTTTAGTTAATGTGATTACTATATTGTTAATAAAGAAAAAAAAATGAGGTGGAAACACAAGTGCCTCATTTATGTCTCTTATTCTGTCTCCCTCTCTTTGGGGAAGAAAAACTAAATCATAGCTCCAATTAATTTTAGTTAGTAAATTCTTATTGTCCTATTAAAAAGAAAAAGAAAAGAGACATGAATTCCAACTAATTAATTTTTGCTTAACATGTGACAATAAAAAATAATGTGGAAAATAATTTTGAAAGAGTGATAGTTTAGGAATTATTCTCTATTAGAATAATATTTTGGAAAAATACTCCCCAAAGATGCTCTATTAAAAATATTATAGAAGTTTTTTAAAAAAATATATATTTTTAGGTCACATTTTAAATGAAATAACCAATGAAATTTTAGAGAATTAATAAAAATTTGAAGAAAAGTTTTGAATTAGTCAAAAAATAAGATTGAGTTTAGATAAAGTAAGTCATAATTAAACCCAAGATTCATTTATATCTATGAAATCAAAACACCATATATAGATTGATTTATTTATATACCTATTTGAGCCATGAGATTGAAGATCAATTATTCCTATAATTTCATGATTGATTGATAAATCTTCCTCTCTTTCTCATACAAACTATTTTACAGCTTTAATGGGATAGTAATATCAAAACATAGAGAGGAAAGCAGACACCTAGCCACAATATATATATAAGATAAAACCCTGGAAAGCCATCCCACCATGAGCTATTAAGTTGGGCCTACACCAACTATCATACCAAATCTATTTAGAAAAAGGTTTTAACAATATTGGACCAAAATATTAGGCCCTATAAGTCTATCTCATTAACTATATTAATTTAGCCCATTTTTATTTTATTAGAAAATAAATCCAATTAATAGAAGTTCACATATTGAAATGAAATTCCAACATTCTCCCACTAGGACAAATATTAATTATAACTTTAAAACAAAATAAAAAGGTTAAGTTTGAGTAAACGACTCTTGGGCCAAATTACAAAACAATTTTGACTGTGGCCACAATTTAAAGAAAAAAAATATGGCAATGAGACAAGACAATCAACACAATCCAGTCTAGTAAAAATTATTAATATTAGATCATAACAATGATTGCATCTTCATTAACACAAAACCTTCCATGGTCATATATACCAGCAATTCCACCAACATAGATTTATACATGATGGTGTAGCAAGAAATAGCAACTAAAATATGACCCAAATATTTATGGTATTTCATTGTTGGTCCTCCATTTTTCTTGTAAGACATGAATTTCTAAAATTATATGAAATCCCAAGAAAAACTGATTTTATATGAAATCCCAAGAAAAATTGATTTTCTTATAAGATATAAGCCTCTTGAGCAATAGGAAACCCTAAAAAAATTCATGATTTTCTTTTAAACATGAATTTCTAAAAACAATATGAAATTCCAAGAAAATTCAACTTTAAAAGAAGTCATGTATGCCTCGTTCAATACTAAATACAACATGGTGTTATTAATGAGACATACCCAATTCTCAAGATCAACATCTAATCTCAAGATACATATTAAGCGAGATATAACCACAAAATATGCACACAATTATAACAAATATATTAAAAGTTGAAAATAGAATCTCGCACTAATGGAAGCCTAGCAAAACAATTTGTTCAATGTGACAAATTCAGTAAAGAAACATATATCACCTAGCTTAATATATCAAAAGACTCAATTACACCAATGTGTTCTACATGTCTTTTGAAAATAATAGGTCTTAGTCCCTTGGTCAAAGGATCTACAAGCATATAGTCCATACTAATATGCTCTATCATAATGGTATCATTGTTAACCAAGTCTCTTAGAGTGAGATATTTAAGCTCTAACTATTTAGATACACTAGAGAACTTGTTATTCCTTCAAAAGAAACACAACAGTAGCATTATCACAATAAATCCTCAATGGGCCTAGAAATTGAATCATCAACTAAAAGCCCTAAAATGAAGTTCTTCAAATTTTTCTTAAATATCTCAAAACGTTCTTAACAACTACTCAATGTTCTTGTCCTGGATTAGAAAGATAGCACCCAAGACACCAATAAGAAGCTATATTAGGCCTAGTGCAGACTTGTACATAATTAGACTACCCACAACATTGGATTGAGGAATATTTTTTCATTGACTCTTACTCGAGTTTATTTTTCTTTAGGCACTGTGCAATACTAAGTCTATTACCTTATTATAGGCACATCACCAAGTTTACAATTCTATATGTTAAACCTAGCCAAAACACGACCAATATAACTTACTTGAAAAACTTCTAATAAGCATCAAATTTTATCATGGTAGATCTCAATGCCAAGAATAAAGGATGCTTCATCAAGATATTTCATATCAAAGCTATGACATAACATTTGCTTAGTCTCATGGAGCAAACCCAAATCAATATTAGCAAGTAAAATATCATCAACATAAAGCACCAAATATATGAATTTGCTCCACTAATCTGAGAAAAATACAATTGCCCACCTTATTTGCTTTAAAGCCTAATGAAGTCAATACCTTATTAAACTTAAAGTACCACTAACGAGAAGCCTGTTTAAGGCCTTAAATCTACTTATTTAGCTTACACACTAACTATTTCCTCTCTTCTTAAATAAAAACCCTCGGTTGAGTTATATTGACTTCTTCATCAAGGTCACAATTAAGGAAAGTTGTCCTAACATCCATTTGGTAGAGTTTTAAATCTAAATGAGCTACTAAACTCACAATAATCCTAAAGAAATCTTGAAGGAAACTAGAAAGAAGGTGTCACCATAATCAATTCTAGCTCTGTTAGTAAAGCATTAAGCTACAAGTCTAATATTAAATATTTCAATCTTTTCTTTCAAGTTTTATATAGTCTCAGACACCCATGCAACCTATAGCCTTTCGACCTTAGAGCTAATTAACTAAGTCCCACACATTATTCCCTTTCATTAAGTGAATTTTATCCTTCATAGCACTAAACCCCAAGTCCAATTGAGGATTAGACATAGTAGTAGAATAGCTTATAGGATCAACATTCAAGTCTCCCTCCATGTTAGCATTAGGTGTAGACATTTGTTCATAAGGATCCTAATTTCATGTGCAGCAAGGAAGGAAAATGGGAGAGATTCAATACAATCACTAGCAATTATGGAATGGGAATCACTACAATTAGGCACATTATTCTCTAAGAATTTGGCTTTTTAAGACTCAACTACTTGAGATTGAAGCAAAGGACATGCCAATTTATATCCTTTAGAATGATTTGCATATCTAATGAAATAACTATGAGTAGATCTAGGATTAATCTTTTTCTCAAAGAGGTTACAATAGACTCTAACCCCGCAAAATACATGAAAATAGTTTAAGCTAGGTTTCCTACCAACCCACAATTCAAAGGTGTTTTAGGAACAAATTTAGTAAGGAAATGATTAAGAATATATATATATATATGGCAGTTCTTATGACTTCATCCCAAAGAAACTTAAGTGACATCAATTCATCATGCTCCTAATCATTTTAGCTAAGGTGCGATTATGCCTTCAACTACACTATTTTTGCTCAGGACTCCTAGGTTTAGTATTTTGAGTAACAATTATAGATTCTTGTAAATATTTGGCAAGTGGTCCCATATGTTGCCCAATCTCATCATGTTTGCCATAATATTCACCACCTCAGTCGGACCTTACAATTTTAATGACCTTTCCCAGTTGTTTTTTAACTTTAGTCTTAAAAATTTTGAATATTTCAAGAGAATCAAAATTTTCTTTAATAAGATAAATGTAACCCTATTAGGAAAAATCATCAATAAAGGTGATAAAATACTTATTGCCACATAAGGTAGAAATATGTGGGCCAGAGTTATTCGTATGAATAATCTCCAAGATGCCAAAACTACAAGTGGAACCTTTTTCTTGAACTTAGTTAATTTTTCCCTAATACAATCAACACAAATCTCCATGTCTACAAAATTAAGACTAGGAATAATGCTAGCTTTTATTAGTCTTTCTATTCTATCTTTAGAAATATGGCCAAGACGTCTATGCCATAACATGGAAGAGTTGTCATTACATAGAAGTCTTTTGGACATAATATTTTCAATATTGAAGGACAAATAAATTAGATTAAAAGCCAAGGTCAACATATACAAGCCATTGTATAAGATACTGCAACCAATAATTTTAGAGTCTAAAATCAAATTAACCTTTCCTTTTCCAAAGGAAACATCATAACCCAAATTATCCAAAATAGAAATAGAAATTAAATTCTGAGTAAAATCAGTACATAAAAGACATTTTCCAAAACAAGCTCAAAACTAGATTCTAAGTCAAAATGATTGTTCCTACATATTCTACTACTGCTAGGGCTTCGATAGCTAGTCCAATCTTAGACTCTTCTCTACTTAGCTTCCCTTTTTTATGAATCCCTGAAATGAAATTGCAACATGAACATCTGCCCAACTTCAAGCTACCAAGAATTAATAGGAACAATAACTAAATTTGACTCAAAACAAACTAGGGCTAATGAGTTACCTTCTTGCTTCTTTTTCTCTAACAAAGCTTGGAAATCAGGACACTCAAACCTTTTATGGCCTAGCTTTTTACAAAATTAACATTTTACTTTCTTTTAAGGACCATCTCTTAACTCCTAAGTTATGGGTTTGACCATTACCATGCCTGTTAGTATTCTAGGCCTTCTTATGAGAACAATAATGAGGTTTCTTAAGATTGGAGATATTTTGACTCTTTTTAGATTTAGGACTAGGATGTGAAATTAACAACGTTATCTGTCCACTCTCCCTTTTAATTTTCTCTTCTTCGAAGACACATTTGGAGATAAAATCAAGAATGCTCCATGACTCATTTTGAGTTTTATAGGTTATTTTGATTTGATTGAATTCCATAGGCAAGTAATTAAGAGCTGTGTGAACAATATAGTTATCAAGGAGAATAATATCAAGATTCTTGAGTCTGGATTGGATGTGAATCATTTTCAAAATATATTCCCTAACCCCTTCAGAGTGATTGTATTTCATACTTGCCAAATCACTTATTAGATTCCCAGCCTCAAACTTATCAGACACTTGATACATTTATTCTAATATGTGGAAAATTTCCTAGAATTATTAATATCAAGATGTGCACTAACTAAATGCTCTCCAATTTAATTTCTCATAGTTATAAAACTTAGGCAATTGGATCCCTCCCACTAGGCATAAGCTCTTTTCGCAGCGTCAGAATCATTATCAGAAAGTTGGGGAGGTTAATCCTCCTCGGGAGCTATATTAATATCAACTAATCCTAGAACAAATTCAATTTCATACTTTCATCTTTTATAATTTCCATCATTCAACACTTCAATAGTAGCACTACCATTGTTCAAATTTATAGTAATTGTCCAAAACAACAAGAATGCAACAAATCATTATCAATAATAGGCAATTAACAAAAATAAGCTTAAAACAATAGAGTTTAAGTCCTCATAAAGTTCTCGTGAGTCATGAAAAACTCCCCTTTCAGTAGAGAATGCCACACGCACAAGGCCTCTCATGCAAGAATGATACAAAGATATACTAATTGTTGAAGAGTCATCTCCTCTGGGAAATAAATCTTCTAAATTAATATATCCCCATTAATATGTTTTGCACTAATAAAACTAATTATCACATATATCTAACCCCCTTTGGGTAGGTAAGAATGCATAATAATACTAACTCAAGATATACAGGCCACAAATTTTACAAGTCTCAATAAATAAAACACTTTGGTGTAACTATTTACTTCAACACATAAACTAAGTGCATGACCGAGTTCAACAATTAATTTCCCAACTTGCAGACATGCAATATGTATGAAGACTCCCATAAAATTAAGCACTAGAACAATATGTACTTTGGAGAGTTATAAAGAAACTTCGCAACATTCAAATTGTTTCAGAATTTAATTTGTTTGACTACATATATTCCATAAATATATTTTATTTCTAAAACATCAATTAAAGTCTGAACCAAACAAAAGGCATAATAAGACATTGTTTGAATGGTTCAATAAAACTCAACAAAACAGAAAACAACAACAACAACAATAATTAACCAATAACCAAGTTACTGTGATCAATCAGTTATCATGATTACTTACTACTTTACGTTATAATTATGCTTACAAGTAATATTTATAGACATAGTAATATAAGTGTAAATTAAAATGAACAAAGCATAATCAATTGAATAGAAAGGTAAATCATAGATAAAAAAGAAAAATAATCTCATGACAAACGCCAATTTCACGTAGCTTTTGTTACCACGAAAAGTAAACAACCAAAAGGGACACTGTTTGATTGCGTGGTTTGGATTGAAAAGAATATTATTCCATGATGACAACAAGGACAAATATACGCACGCTAATTTGTTTGTCACCGAAATTGATATTCAACACTTTAAACGTTCATTCTAGCACGCAAAAGAAATATCAGGAATTTTCCTTTATAATTTGAAATAAAAATAATAAATAAAATTAGATTTTTGATCCATAAATATATAGCTCTGATACCAATTGTAAGTCATAATTAAACCCAAGATTCATTTATATCTATGAAATCAAAGCATCATAAATAGATTGATTTATTTACATACCTTTTGAGCTATGGGATTGATAATCAATTTTCCTATAATTTCACAATTGATTGCTAAATCTTCCTCTCATTCTCATACAAATCACTTGATAGCTTTAATGAGATAGTAATATTAAAACATGGAGTGGAGAGGGTACCTAACTACAATATATATAAGATAAAACCCTAGAAAGCCCTCCCATCACAAGCCTCTAAATTTGGGCCACACCAACTGTCATACTAAATCTGTTTAAAAAAGGGCCTTAACAACATTAGGTCAAAATATTATGCCCTATGAATCTATCTCATTAACCACATTAATTTAGCTCATTTTTATTTTATTAGAAAATAAATCCAATTAATAGAAACCCACATATTTGAATAAAATTCCAATGGATAACACATATATAACACATCTAGATTCTTTCAAAAAGTTTAAAAAAATCATAAATATGTACATTATAGATAAATATATTATTTAAATCTATAAAATAATTGCTACAAAAAGCACCTCTTCACTAAATGAAAATTTGTGGTGAATAGGGTCAAACCGAAAACAATTGAAATAAATTTTTGCTAGGTTACTAATGAATATATAAGAGAAGCATAAACTTATATTAGTTATAACGCTTGTGAGGGATATGTAAAGTTTGTTTTAATGTGAAGAGTATGTCACAAATTTAACAATTATAAATATTATAATTGACTGATATTTCGATTCGTGATAGAAATTACATTACAATATTAATTATATGATGCATTTTATTTTTTTCATAGAACTAATTAGTGATAAATATAAAATAAAGGATTCATGAAATAAATCCACCATAAAATTATTTTTGTCATAAATTTTATTAAATTTGTGAAGAATTTTTCAATTAGCAATGCGGTGTTTTTTTGTAGTGAGTAAATATTTAGCAACCAGTAGATATTTGAATATTTTAATTCTAGAATCAACATAAAATAAGCGAAATAATTAAAAATATATATTATCTAACATACAAATGAATAAATATTCTTAATTTTGAAATTTAAGCACAAACTTGAAATGCCACCCAATCCGCAATTTCCACCAAATACTCATGGCCGACAAATAATTGGCATTTTGTACACTGAAAACATATTTAAAAGCCACTTTGCACCCTAAAAACATAAAAATGGCCAAATGCACCTTGAAAATATATTTTCTTTAGCAAGTTGCACCCAAAAGTGATTTTTATCAAAATAACTCAATTTATGCGAGAGTAAAAATGTCTAAACACCTTCTAGACAACTTTCTTATCATTTAATAAAGCAATTTTAGAATTTTATGTGGATAGTCAAAACTTCTATATAAGTCCAAAAAAAATAAAAACAAAATGAAGAAGACAAACAATGGAATGACCAAACTTATGCCAACAATTAATTTATCCAAAAAAAAATTGAAAAAAATCATGCCATCATTTAATCACTTTTATTTTCCCTTTGTTTTAAACTCAATTTCAAGTCTTTTTCCTTCTTCTTCTTATTATTATCATCATTTTTCAATTCAAAATTAGTACTTTAAAATGGCAAAGAGAACACTATTTCTTACTAAAAGATGGTTTCAATATAAGAATTGCAAGGAAAAAAAATTCCATGCCATAATTAGAAGGCTAAAGATTATTCCACAATTTCCACACCATGGCTTTGATAGTTATCGAAATTTAAGGTTAATTTTATGATTTTTTGAGTTTTGAGATAGTGATTGAATGATTATAAAGAAACCACTATATGAATTTGGAAATGAACAACTCTCTTTGTTCTTTTTCTACACAAGTTAGTTTTTTAGAAGAAAAGTGAAGTAAATTTAGAAAGTTTAAATGAGAGATTAACCCTAGAAAGTGTTTGAAAATTTTTGCCATCGCTTAAATTGAATTATTTTGACAAAAAAATCACTTTGGGGTGCAACTTGCCAGAGAAAATATATTTTCAAGGTGCACTCTGCAATTTTTGTGTTTTGAGGGTACAAAGTGAATTTTAAATATGTTTTTAAGGTGCAAAGTGCCAATTAGCCATGGCCAACACAAAAATTGCATAATTTCTCATGTTATAATTAAGACGCAATATGATGTACTCAAAAATATTGAAATTAGGTGACCAAAGAACATTATTTTCCCCCAACTTTCTTAGCCATAAAAAAAATGGGGAAGGAACAAGTTGGGATGTAGGATAGCAAAGGAACTTCTTTTAAAATCTTCAAAGAGTAAATAATACTTAATTGATCATCTCTAGTAAAATGGGCCACACTTTTCAGCCATATGGAACAAATTAATATTAACATTTGACAGCAGGCCATGAGAAATTTCAGTACCAAGTGGGAAAGAAAGTCATGTGACAAGGGAATGTATGGCAAAGAGGGAACCCTACTTCACTGTATGCTCACTAATGCAACAAATAACAACCCACCCTCTTTCTGCATTCCTGTCCCTGTTGGCCTGTTACGTTATACTTATGATAAAAATCTGGACAGAAAAAAAGGTGTACTGTGTGCTGTGTGAACTTGTACCTTGTTATGTATCTTTCCTTCCCTCCAAAAACTGCAGTACTGGGGCAGAGAGTACATATAAAATTAATGGTCCAAGACTGCTTCGATCTGTTGCCAACCAAAATCCAACCCAATAATTTGTGTACTGTACTAAGACAGTCGATTGGTATTAATGTAAATAACTAGTTGAAGATTATGCGAAGTTCAAACGTTTGGCACGTGACAAAAATTTTGGGAGTTTAGTCGTTAGTAGTACAGGCCAACACTTAATTTTAGGGCCCTCTTTTTTATGGTTTAAAACTGGTCCACGCTCCACTGCATGCATGCAGACATTTCACTTATTTAGAAACGAGCACGCAAATTTATCTCAATTAGAGTTTTTCTGACATAGACTTTAAAGAAGATTTATTTATTCTTATTTTTTTTTCTGCTCCAATCCATTAATTAGGTTACAAGCAAAAAGCGAAAAGATATGTTTGCTGAAATATAACTATGAATACTGAAAATAAAAAGAAGATAGCAAAGAGGAACACACACACACACACATAATATATATATATATATATATATATGCTTGCTCAGCCGCTGAGTAAATCTTTACACTACCTCATAAGCTGATGTGGTACAAGCAACAAAAGAAAACAAAATAAAAACACTAACACTCTCTCCGGTTTAAATTAAGGTTTTGGTAGAGAAAGAAAAATTCCAGGGAAAAGGAAAGTAAAACTAGAGAGATATAAAATCTTAAGTTTTTCAGATTATTTAAGAAAAATAGAAGGAAAAGAATTAAAAAAAATTAGAGTTGATGAAGATGTTAAAAAAGGAAAAGAGAGCCGCATAAGCTTTTCTCTCATTTTTCTCACTTTTTTTGGAAGGAAAATGAATTTTTTTCAGCTCTATTATGTTTTTCTTAGAGGTTTCTTCTTCTTAATTCTTTTTCTACCAACCGAACAATCAAAATTATTTTTTTAATTTTTTTTTTTCTTTTCCTCACCAAATTCTCTGTACCAAACATAGCGTAGGAAGAAAAAAGACAATAATATTGAGATGGGTTGCTGAGCAGGTAATGACTGTTTACATAAATAGAAGATGGGTTGGGCAGTAATCCATGGTGGACGAGTAGACCTCAAAATGTTGGGCTCTAATATGGGCCTCACATCGAAAAAACACATGTGAAGGCCAGTGGAGGTTTTCAGCCCAGATTTTATCAGCAGCCAATCTTCAGATGGATTAATCAGTCTAAGATTACGATTAGCTTCTGTTTTTCTTATCGCTCTTACTGGCATCTTGTTTCTTTTCTTAAATAATGACACTAAGATGCATATATCTCCTCTATTATTTTTTTATTTATACACATGTGCATGATTTTACAATATTCAAACTCTTAACCTAACACATAATGTATAAGGCTAACGTCATTGGACCAAATTCATATATATTCCTTAAATTAGGGAAATTTCTAATACAAGGATTGCATAAATTAAAATAGATATATAATTTAATGTAATTGAACATTTGAATGACATATTGAAAACCCATGATTAATAAAGAATTCGGTATTTTATTATGAAGTATTAGGATTATATATCCACCCTGTTGGCTTTATTAGTAATCCTGGGATTAGAATTATTGGAATTAATAAATCAGATGAAGAAATGAACCTTACATATCTTTAAATATTGAATTATATATATATATATATATCAATACTATATAAAAAAATGAAAAGGACCCTTACACTCAAAAAATAGTGGTTTTTACACCACTATGCCGAATTATGGTATAGGGGCCAATTATACCTTTATATGTTTTATTGGTTAGGAAAAAAGGTTAATTAGGATTAAATCCCTTTACCTACTTTCATTTTATATTTTACTTTTCACTTAATTTTTTAAACACTAAACTCTCTATTTTTTTCAAACTTTAGAAATCACTCCCCAAATTTTTGAAAAATACTTAAATACCCTTACACCTAAACAAAATAACAAAAAAACCATCAAATGATAGTTTTTTTCTCCCCACTCTATCAGATGACAACTTTCTTCAAGCACAAGTTTTTTTTTTTTTTTGTTTGGAAACTGTCTTCTCCTCTGTAGAGCAAAAAAGCGCGAAAAGGGCCTCTCGTCTGCTAACAAAAGGGCGCAAACGGATGAGAGAATGGAAAAGTAAAAAAAAAAAAAAGACCCTACTTCTCCACAACTGTGCGAAAACGAAACAACCAAAAACACCAACGAGCAAAAAATAGAAGAGAACATGGTTCAGAAAAGTATGTTTTCTGCTACTAATTTTGTGGGCTTTGGTTTCTTTCAAAAGTGCGTATTTTTCAGTTTTATATGTTTTGCAAGTAGATTTTCTCATATTTGTTTGTTTAAACTCTTTTTTAATTGTTAAAAATTTGAACTCGTTTGTTATAAATATGATTCTTGTTGTAATTTTTGAAAATCTCTAATTTATACTTAAAAGGCATGAAAGTTATATTTCACTTTCTTGGGGTTTGTGCTTCTTATATATGAATTTGTACCTTAAAATTATTTGAAAATGATAATATATAATCTGTTTATATGAAGTACATTTTAGAAGCAACTATAGTACAAAATATTCAAGCTTGCAGTACACATTATCGAAAAGTATAGTATATAATTTGTTTAGCTAAAGTACATTTTAGAAGCAACTATAGTATAAAACATTCAAGCTTACAATACACATTATCTAAAATTGTAGTATATAATATATGTATTTGAAGTACATTTTAGAAGTAACTGTAGTAGAAAATATTCAAGATTTCAATACACATTATCTCCAAGTGATGATATATAATCTGTGTATATGAAGTACATTTTAGAAACAATCGTAGTACAAAATATTCAAATTTTTAGTACACATTATTATAAGTGGTAGTTTATAATATATTTATCTAAAGTACATTTTACAAGCAATTGTAATACAAAATATTTAACCTTTTAGTACATATAATTATAAATAGCAGTATATAATTGGTTTATCTAAAGTACATTTTACAAGCAATTGTAGTATAAAATATTCAATTTTTCAATACACATTATGATAAATGGTAATATATACTAATTTTTCTATATTTGATTGCAACAATGGCAAGATATAATGAGATTTGCTCTCGTTGCTCCTCCCAATATTTTCAGGCTACATTGGAGAATGTAAAATCCAAAATGGGGTCAAAATATTTTGATGCATTGAATATGTTGGAAATCAAGTACATAAATAGAACAAAGGTTTTATCATATTTTAGGTTGGCACCTACATAGGTTTTTCTTGCTATGTTGGCAAAAAAATACTTGACATGTTTAAGATTAGTTGGCTTATTTTATTTTTTTTTATTGCTTAGCTGGCAATATGATATATATATATATATACATATTTCCTCTAAATTATATATAATAAAGAAAAATAAATAACTAAACTAAAAGTTTTTTAAAAAAGGAAAGAGAAGAAAAAAAATTCGTCCACCCCACCCCCACCTCCCCCCAACCCTTTGGCGACTATTTGGCCAAATCAGGTGGCTGCCATGCTACTAGGTGCCCGGCCAAGCTTCTAAGCGCCATATACATATTAAATATTATATATTTATAATCAAATTTATTAATATAAATATACATTTAAATTTGTACATATATGTGTATATATAATTAATTCTAATATTAATCTTATTATTATTTTTATTATTAATATTTAATAATATTTTAATATATTAATAGTAGTGCTATTATAATTAATAATATTAATTATATGATTAATAATATTATTATTAATAAATATTATATTAATAATAATTTAATTATATTCGTAACATGTAGTATTATCAATATGATTATAATATTACTAATAATAATACTTAATGCTAAGAAATATTAAATTAATTTTATTATTATTAACATAACTAATCATAAGAATAAAAATTTTACTATTAGCAATGATCATAACAATATTATTATCTAATGTTATTAGTATTATTATTAATAATATTATTGATAATACATTAACAATAATATTACTAACAAAATTCCAATAAGCAAAGCTTCTTCCAATAAGACAAAAAAAGGCCATGTCAGCTGAAAAATTGCCTACTAAGCAAAAATCCCCAAATTCAACAAATTTCGGCATGCCATATTAGCAGTTTTGATCAGTTTACGAAATTTCAGTGAGTTTTGGACTAAATATGCAAAACAAATTTAACTTATAGGACTAAATTTGAAATTGTGTAACATAAAGGAAAAAATTGAAAGTCAGAGATGAAAAAAATATTTTTTCCTATTGGATTATTTTGAAGTACACATTGTGCAATTGAAGAATTAGTTCCATTAAATTTGTAACAAGGTAAAGTATAATATCCAAGAAATCAAGTACATGAATCTAACAAATGAAGTATATATAGGGTTGTTTTAAAGTACACTTTGTAAAATTGAAAAACTAATATATAATAGTTGTAGTGAGGTTAAATACAATTGTGCGAAAAATCAAGTACAATAATCGAACAAACAAAGTATAGATAGGTTTATTTTGAAGTACACTTTGTGCAATTGAATAATTATTTTCATTAGAATTGTAGCGAGGGGAAGTACAATATATCGAAAATTAAGTACAAAGATCGAACAAACGAAGTATATAGAAGGTTATTTTGAAGTATACTTTGTACAATTGAAGAATTAGTTCTATTTAAAGTGTTAATAAGGTTAAGTACAATATTTTTGAGGCTATTACATCAATTGCTCTAAATA
>JACGDI010001921.1:1092031-1118863 GCA_014898725.1 Jacaranda copaia
GGAATGGAACAACATAGATATCAGCAAGTTAATCTACTAATGTTCATGGCATAAGTCGAATGAGACTCGACGAACTCATTCATGGACCAAATAGCAATCAACTTTGATGTCTTTGGTTCATTCATGGAAAATAGGATTTGCAGCAATATGTAAGACAAACTTGTTTTCACAGAACATGAGACTAGGTAGCGAATGCAAAATATGACGGTCATGTAATAAGTAAAGCAATCATTAAATTTCACAATGGGTTGGTAGGAGATCCTTGTATTCGACTTTTGAGGAAGAATGAGATATAGTAGCTTGTTTCTTGGCCTTTTAGTTGATAAAGGATGAGCCAAGAAAATAATACCTAGAAATTGAGCAATATAAATTAAAGCATCTAGCCTAATTTGAATTGTTGAAACCTTTAAGCTGGAGAGAAGCCAGTGCAGGAAAGAAAATGTTAGAGCCTGGAATAGATTTAATGTAGCGTAGAATGCAATGTACAACAATTAAATGAGATGTGGTTGGTCGCGCCATGAACTGACTTAACTATTGGACAACAAAACTTAAATTTGATTGTGTAGATGTCAAATATATTAAGAAATCAATTAATCAACAATAAGATGGGGCATCAAGAGGTGTATCACCATGAGTGTCACTAAATTTGGTTTTAGAGTCCACCAACATTTTGGTTGGTTTTAATCTAAGAAATATGATGTCCAAAAGAATTTCTCATGTATACTTTCTCTAGCAAATCAAAATGCCTTTAAAGCTTATCATCTTTATAGACGAGGATCACTATAATCACGATAGTAGAGTGTTTCATAAATAAAGAAGAATCTGTGGAGGACCAAAGATAGTCAATTGATAATAAAGCAGTGGTAAACTTAGAAAACCATTGTTAGTTTGTCTACTCAAAACTGTGGAGGTATTTGTGGAGTCAACAAACATGATTAGGAACTGGACTAAGAAACCCTAAGAGATGTCATATCCATCTCTTTATGTAAATCACCATGTGAAAAGACATTGTTGACATCAAATTGGTGGATATACCAACCATTGGAAGTGGATAAAACAAGCAATAACTTAACAGTAGTCATTTTTGCAATCGGCAAAAAAGTGTCAAAGTAATCAACACCCTTATGTTACATGTACTCTTTCGCCACAAAGTGGGCCTTATATTGCTCAATTGAACCATCAGCCTTATGCTTGATTTGAAATCCCATTTACAACTAATTGGGACCTTGCTAATGGTCAAAGGGGTGATACCTCAAGTCTAATTTGCTTCTAAAGCCACGAGCTCAGCTTGCATAGCAACTTGCCAACACTAAAACTTAACACCTTGAAAGTAGGATTTAGGCTCATCATGAATAGAAATATTGAGAATGAATTGTTTGTGTGAAGTTGAAAATTTAGAATAAGATAAGACATGAGAAAGAGAATGAAAAGTACCTAAATGAGGACGATTTGGAGTAGAACCAGTTACAAGATGGCAATGGTAGTCTTTAAGGTAAGAGGAAGGCTGGCAAGGCTGAGTAGAATGCCTAAGAGGTGGAACAAAGGTAGTGGCAGGTGGGAGAAGGTTAATATCAAGAAGGGCTGGTGTCTGTGCTTAGGGTAAGGAAGGTTGTTAGGGGAAATTTTTGAAAGGGAATATGGTTTCATAAAATGTAACATTCCTAGAAAGAAAATTTCATGAGAATTAACATCCAATAGAATGTACCCCTTAGTACCCAAAGAGAGTTTGAGGAAAATGTATTTACGAACCCGAGAATCAAATGTGTGACAATCAGCAACTAAAGTACTAGCAAAACAAAGAGAACCAAAGATTTTTAAAGTGGTGAGGTCAGGTTTAGTTTGGAATAATATGTGAAACAGTTATTCATTTTAAAGTAATGGTGTGGAAAGACAATTGATGAGGTATATGGAGTGTAAACTTATATAGCTCCAAAATTGTTGAGAAAGGTTTGATTGAAACAATAAAGTACGAGCAACGTTTAAAATATGTTGATGTTTTTGTTCAATGACACCATTTTGTTGTGGGGTTTCTACACAAGAAGTTTGATGGATTATATCCTTTGAATTGAAAAAATTGGGAATTAAGAATTCAGCTCCATTATCACTTCTTATAATTTTAATGGTAGTAGAAAAATTGTGAGGTAAAGAGAGAATGAAAACTTTCAAGGAGTTGGCGTGTTTCAAATTTTTGTTTTAGCAAATAGACCCATGTAAAGTGATTATGATCATCAACAATAGATTTAAAAAAAACAAAAACAATGCCCATGAAATAAGGGAATGGAAAATAGACTCCAAATATCCATATATAATCATTCAAAACTAGCCTTAGTATAGAAATTACTATCAACAAAGTGGATTTTTCCTTGTTTTGCAAAATAACAAGCATCACAAGAGGAATTATCAATGAAGCTAAAAATAGGTAAGTTATTAGCTAATTTCCATAAACAAGAATCAGATGAATGTCCCAATCTGTAGTGTTAAAGGTTTCATTGAGAACAAGAGGCTATGAGAGAAATAGACAAAGCGAAGGAAGAAACAACTTTCATAAAGTATAGGCCATCTTATTCCTTAGCTATATCAATCATCCTCCAAGGGCTCAGGACTTAGATGAAACAAGAAGAAAAATTATGTGGTAATGAGAGAATGAAAACTTTCAAGGAGTTGGCATGTTTCAAATTTCTATTTTAGCAAATAGACCCTTGTAAAGTGATTATGATCATCAACAATAGATTAAAAAAAATGATGCCTATGAATTGAGAAAGTGGTGAAATGACCCCACATATCAATATGTAATCATTCAAAACAAGCATTAGTATAGGAATTACTATCGGCAATGAGAAGTTTTCCTTGTTTTGCAAAATAACAAACATCACAAGAGGAATTATCAATGGAGCTAAAAATGGTTAAGTCATCGGTTAATTATCGTAAGCAAGAATCAGATGAATGTCCCAATCTATAGTGTCAAAGGTCTTACTGAGAACAAGACGTTGTGAGAGAAATAGACGTAGCAAAGGAAGAAACAACTTGCATAAAGTATCAGCCATCTTGTTCCTTAGCTACACTAATCATCCTCCAATGGCACAAGACCTAGGTGAAACATGAAGATGAATGAAAAATAAGACAATAGAAAATAGAACTAATGAGCTTAGAAATAGAAATGAGATTAAAAGAAAAAAAAGAAATGTAAAGAACATTATACTGTGAAAGAAAAGGGGATAATATCATAATGATACCATGCCAGAATATTAAGCCAAAATTTTGTGGCCGTTAGGAAGTGCAACATAAATACGATTAATATAATGATAAGAGGTGAAAAAGGAAAGAGAAAAAGTAACATGATTTATTGCACCTGAATTTAAAATCCAAAAGTTAGGGGAAGATAAACCCGAGGTTTTAGAGAAATTAGAAGTGAGCTTAGAGATAAGGGAAAGAGTTGTTACATTATTGGTGGAACAAGATAAAGAAGCAGTAGTAGAGGACTATTGTAGTAACACAATAACACCCTTTGATATTGCTCAGGAGTCAAGGATGTTGCAGTGGTGAGAAAAAACTTAGAAGCCAAAAGGTGCACAAAAGCATCCAAAACAAGAGGCTTCCCAATAGTGATGTTGTGCATAGGTGAGGTAGGGAAAAAACATCCCTTAAACCTAAGGGGAAAATCGTGCTTATTGTAATTGGGCCTTGCCACAAAAAGTACAAAAACGTGTATCACTGTTAAAGTTGGATGGTGAATGCGAAGAAAAATGATTGAAGGGAGCTCCTAGTTTAGTGACTGAAGGTAATGATAAAATTGGTTAGGACTTATTGGCAAACACTTTATAGGTACCAATAGAAAATTGCCTTCTTACTATAAAACCAATGAAAAAACCTTGTTGATTGGTGACTATGAATCAATAAACAAAACGAATAGTTGAAAATTGATCACCCAATGCCTTTAAAAACCTGATAGCATGATCATTATTGTAATACTTGCGAACAATGTCCAAAACTCCGCAGTTGAATGGAGTGGTAAAAGAACAATGAGGTATCGGTCGAAATTACAACAACTCATCCCAAAGAATCTTCAAAAAGGTGAAATAATCTATGATAGACTAGCCACCTTGCTTGAAACTATAAATCTTTGCCTGGAGGTCAAAAATATGAAACATGTCCTCCTGAGAAAATTGATCATGAAGATCAATCTAGACATCCGATGCTTTGTCAATCCAAAGTATACTCTGAGTAATATATGGTAACATAGAGTGGATTAACCAAGAAGGGACCATGGTATTACATCTTTGCCATGCTAGAAATAGAACATCAATGGTGGTGAGAGGTTGAATGGACCTATCAACAAAACCCAGCTTATTGTTCAAGAGAGGAGCCAACCATTTTCATGGCACAACACCAGGTATGATAGTTGGTGCTGGTAAAGATAGGGGAAACAATGACCGAAGTAGGGTTCTCACTAGGGAGAAAGTAGGGGCTGGAAGGAAATTGAGAAAGATCAACTGGGACAGCCATGAGAAATGATGAGGTGGAAAAGAATAAAATCAAAAATAAGCTATGAGCTCTAGTACAATGTGAAGAAATGAAGAAAGTAATTAGGAGGATAAATATCTCATTTCTATTGTATAAGAGATTTGTACTAAAAGTTACATTACGCTAGCTATGCAATTCCTATTTATACAAGAATATAGCCCTAAATCAACTAAAAAGAGAAAAATAATGAACCAATGAGAAATGTAGAAGTGTAAAGTAAAATAACAAATTGTTAGAATGGTGCCAAGTTCATTCAAGGTGATTTTTGGTGTTGCTCTTGTGCCAATAGATGTCCCCTTTTGTGAGTCTAAAAAAATTTTTTAAAACTCATTTTATGGAAAAACAATATATTGAACATTCGGGATACTTTGATATATTTCAACCAAGAAATACCATATTGATTTAAGATGGACATAATTTGTTCAAAAATACAAAATCTAGTTTCTAAATAATGGAAATTTTAGTCAAATCCCATAGAGCCAACTAATAATCTTGATAGAACTAACAGTAGAAAGATAATAGCTACAAAAGATTTTCTTATTTATTCATGGAGAAACAAACTCAAGGCAATAAATCAATAATGTCTTAGATCTCGTCCAAAATTTGATAAAAACTCTATTGTAATAATTAGGTGATTCTTACATTAACCAATCACCTAATTACCAGTCTATTTAATCTAAGTTTAGCTTTTTAGATTTTCATGTTCTCACTACAAATTCAACGAGTGTTAGACTTTTACATGTATCAAACACCCATATCAATTTTTTTTAATTACAGAAATTTATCACCTGTCATCTCTATAATTCATGATTCATTAAAAATAATATAATAATACCCTAATTTTCCTTTGAAATAAACTTTAAAAAAAATTAATTTATTTTATTTTCAACAAATATCATTTTATTATATGTTTTTAATTCCACATTGTGTCTATTTATTTTGTTTATTTTATATATAAGGCCCCATTAATCATTTTATTATGAATTTTATAATTTTTTGGCCATTTTTATTTCATCATTAATTGGCCTAATTATAATTAGTTCATTTATGGTATTTTTTTTAGTGGTTTAATAATTCTTTTTAATGGTCAAACTTTTTACTCTTATATATGTTATTTTGGTAGTAGAAATTTGTTATTAGCTGATAGTCAAGGCAAAAGTGGAGCTCTCTACCTTTAAGATGAATTAACACTCTACTGGTGCTAACACCAACTAGCTATTGTCTCTCAAGATACAATGACTATATCAAACAGTTGCAGCACTATACACTATTTGATCACTCAAACTCAAGCATACTGAAACTCTCTTTTGTTACTGGATAATGCATAAATGTTGTATGTAATGAGTCCTTTTTTTTTTTTTACAATGAATGATGCAAACTCAAGGAACAATTTATAAAGTTGAAAGGTAGCCTAAAGAGTGGCAATCAAAAATGACTTTCCAAAGCAGCAGTTAATTTTCCAATGCAGAAAGTTTGAAGGATGAAGTTCAAATACATCTTTTGCCTTCTGGCAGCACCAGCTGAAGGAGTTATTCTACTCGTTTTCAAATTTCCCATAAGTTGAAATTAATTCCCAAAAATTTTGATAATCTGGAAAAAATTGAAGAGTTTGGAGAATTATTTAGTCATGATAAAAAAATTATACAAATCCAACCCAAATTGAATTTGGTCCAAAAAGTTAATATTGCTCAAAGCTCATTTTAATTTAATTGAAACCCAATCTCTATCTCAATCTTAATCCAAAGCCCATGACCACACCACAACCATAACCACAACCACACTACGCCTAAGCCTAGGCCTAAGGCTAGTCAAGCCGAGCCAGTCGGACGGGCGGGCGGATGACTACGATAGCTTGCAACATGCGTATGGCTTCGAATAAACCTACAATCATGTAGGTCCTCCTACCTCCAAACACTTGTAGTGTCCTAAAGGTCTCATCCCTTACCTCTACACTTGAGCTATTTATTTTGGTCCAACTTTAACTTATCTTCCAATGTGGGATAAAGTTTCTTTTCCCAACCCATTAGCTTATTTCCTAGTTTTCTTAGTTAACTATCAAGTAACTCATTTTGACCATTAATTTTTCATTCATTTGAAATTGGTTTTGGCTAATTAATCACATTGCTAATATCTACCTACGGCATAGTTTACCACAATGACCAATTTCTTAGAAATTAATGCTTTGAGCCCACTTAAAATTTAGTGACAGAAGACCAATTTCCAACAATCCCCCACATGAATAGAAATTAATGCAAGTGATGATACATATGTTTATGCAGACACAAGAGAGTTTACACGACAGCTATTACATTAGGATAAGTTCCTTGTGGCTTTAAACCTTTCTTAGTGAAATACTATCAAGTTTACTTAGCTAATTAATGAACACAACATTCTGGAACTATTCAGCCATTAGGGTAAACTAAGACAATAGTACCCATACAATAGGTGTCCTTATGCTTTCAGTTCTTTTCAATTGTGTTGTTTTGACCATAGAAACCAATCGTGGATTTGTAAGTGTTTACGATGAAGTGGCCAGTCTTCACATATATAGGTGATCTCCCATAGAGAGTATTCTACTATATTCTGCTATACTAGCTCTAGGAATCATTAAAAGTCAAAACTCAACCTTGTATTCACATAGCAGGTAGCACTTCTTGTCATTGGAATAGGTTGAAGTACGCACATGAACTCTCATAGCTTAGTTGTCCCATTAAACCAAGTTCTTGGGATCTCCAACCATCATGGTTGGGTATCCACAATGTCAGTTCTAAAACTTATGGGTTTTAGTCTCATTCCTCTTAGCAGGCAATTTACTTATTCTTTATGTAGGTCTTTTGTTAACTGATTTGCTAAATTTTCCTTGAACTTCACATATTTAAGTGAGATTACCCCATTTGTGATCAATTGCCTTGTGGTATTATAGCCTCATCTTATATGACAAGATTTACCATTGTACATAATGCTCTGAGCTTTTTTGACTACTAATTGACTATCACAGTGAATTGTGATGGCAGAAATTAGGCTAACAAGGAATATTCTCTAGAAAATTTCAAAGCTATTTTGCTTTTTCTCTTACTTTGTCTAAAGTAATAAATTCAAACTCCATAGTGGAAAGAGTTGTCCATGTTTGTTTAGAGGACTTCTAAGATACTGTGGTGCCATCTAGGTTGAAAACATACCCACTTGTGGACTTGTTGCCTTTTGTATCCAATATCTAGTGAGCATCAATGTATCCTTCCAATATAGTTGGATATCGAGTGTAGTGTAACCCATAATCCATTGTGTATTTAAGAAATCTAAGCACCTTTATCAGTACCTTCCAGTGATCATTGCTAAGATTACTTATATATCTACTCAACTTATTTATTGAGTATGCAATGTCATAGTAAGTACAATTTGCAAGAAACATCAAATTGCCTATTATTCTCAAATATTCTACTTGAGATACCAGTTCACCAATATTTCTGCTTAAACTTTGACTAGATCCATGGGTGTTTTACAAAAGTGATGTCATACACATCAAATTTCTTCAAAATTTTCTCAACATAATGTGATTAAGTTAGAATCAGTTCGTCAGAAGTTCTAATTATCTTGATCCCTAGTATGGCATCTACAATGCCCATATCTTTCGTGTCAAAATACTTCACAAGCATTTTCTTGATAGTCAAAATGATAGCTTAATTGCTATCCATTATCAGCATGCTATCAACATATAGGCATACCATAACAAATTCACTTTGAGTGCCTTTGATGTATACATATTTATCACACTCATTTATCTTAAATCCATTTGACAATATTATTTTGTCAAATTTTCATGCCATTGTTTCAGGCTTGTTTAAGCCCATATAATAACTTAACAAGCTTGCACACTTGCTTTTCTTGTTCGAGGATAACAAATCCCTTAGGTTTTCTATATAGATTTCTTTGTCTAACTCACCATTTAAGAAGGCTATTTTCATATCCATTTGATGTATTTCAAGGTTATTCATGACTGATATTGTAATGAGTACCCTAATAGATGTAATTCTTGTTACTGGTGAGTTAGTATCAAAAAATCAAGTCCTTCTTTTTGTTTGAACCATTTTGCTACCAACCTAGCCTTGTATTTGTCTATAAAGCCATTAGCCTTGTATTTCCTTCGAAGAATCCACTTGCAGCTCAATAATTTGTGGCCTACTAGGAGATCAATGAGCTCCCACAAATGATTTTGCATAATTGACCTTATTTCACTTTTGAAAGCGTCTTTCTAGAAAGGTGCTTCTGGATTAGACAATGCTTCACTAATTTGTCTAAGGATCATTTTCTAACATGTAAGTTAGAAAGTCTAGGCCAAATGTTTTTTTCCATTCTGACCCTCTTACTTCGTCTTCATTCTTCATTAGTTTGAGAACTACTTGTTAATTCCAGAGTTCTTTTACAAGAACTCATTTTTCCTTATTTTTACAAGGATAAATATTTTTGAAAAATACAACATTCCTGGATTCAATGATCATTCTTTCATTTATATCAGGAATTACTAATTTATACACCAAGAAATTATTGACACTACTATTATGTGCATATCCGATGAAAATACAGTCAACAATTTTAGGCCCTATTTTTAGTTGTTTGGCCTTGGATATTTCCACCTTAGCCAAGGATCCCCACACTTAGACATATTTGTAGGAAGGTTTGCGACCTTTTCATAATTCATAAGGGGTTTCACTTTTCCCATTGTGGGGCATTTTGTTCAAAATGTGGTTAGCTGAAAGAATAGCTTTCCCCCACGTGTTTTGAGGTAACCTAAAGTTAATCAACATAGCATTCATCATTTTCTTGAGAGTTCAATTTTTACATTGAACAACTCTATTTGATAGAGGTGAGTATAGAACCATCATTTAATGAATAATGCCAGAATTTGAGTGAAAAATTTCAAATGATGTGCTATATTCTCCGTCTCTATCACTTCTGATTACTCTTATTTGTTTGCTAAGTAGATTTTCGACCTCAATTTTATAGTACATACTTCTAGTGCTTCATCATTACTTTGTAAAAGGAATACATAGCAAAACCTCATGCACTCATCTATAAAATAATGAAATATTTTTTCCACCCCTGGTTTGCACAAATTTCAAGTCACAAAAATCACTGTGGATTAATTCTAGAGGCATCGTCCTCCTTTCAACCAAATGAAAAGAAGCTTTAGCCATTTTAGCTTCAAAACATATTTCACACTTATGAGTTGTGTCAATTTGAAATAGAGACAGCAATTTTAAATTTACTAATCTGCACAAAGTGTTGAAATTAACATGTCCTAATCTAGCATGCCATAAATCACAACACCAATCAAGTAAGCAAAACCATAGGCTTTATTTTTCACTTGAATATTTTTTATTACTGACATTACATAAAATTTAAATAGCCTAATCTGCACATAGCCTTTACCTAGAAACATGCCATTCTTAGAGAGCACAAACTTGTCTGACTCAAATACAAGCTTAAATCTATTTTTTCACTAATACTAAGTTCATGCAAATGTCTGCCACATGAAGAACTTTATTTAGCATTAGCTCCCTACCAGAAGTCATCTTCAAAACAATCTTGTCCATTCCAAAAATGTTAGAGGTTGTCGAGTTTCCCAAATACAGTTTCTTTTTGGTAAAAAAAGCATAGGTTGAGAACATTGACTTCTTAGAGCAAATCTGCCATGTGGCACCAATGTGAATCCATTATTTTCTCAAATTATCAAGGATGTAAGCTTCAAAATCTATTATTAAGAGATGTAGTTCAGATAAATCCAGAGGTACAGTCTTTTCCTCAGTCATATAGGCATGATTCGATTTGTTTTTCTTTAGAAACTGATAATCTTTGGCCTTGTGGTTCTATTTTCCATGGTTATAGCAGTTCCCTTGGAACCTCGCAAGTTTCTTGCCTTAGCCAGTTTGATCGGCCCCCTAACACTTCTTCTTTTTTTTTTTTGCTTGCATTTAAGCTTGATTCAACCAAGTTAGCTTTGGCCTTATTTTGGTCTTGCTTGTCTTGACATTAGACATCAAATTGTCCTCCTCAATCCTTAGTTTGACAATCAGATCCTCAAGACCAATCTCTTTTCTCTTGTGTTTGAGATAGTTCTTGAAATTCTTCCGTGATGATGGCAGCTTTTCAATCATTGCAACCACTTGAAAGGATTCATTTAAAACCATATTTTCAGCATGAATTTCATGCAGAATAATCTGTAGTCCTTGGACTTGGCTCATTAGATTTGAAATCCACCATCTTAAAGTCCTAAAATTTGGCCACCATAAATTTATTCAAATCGGCATCTTGAGTCTAGTACTTCTTATCAAGTGATTCTAGACATCAAAAGTTGTCCCTTTTTTAATGTTTGTGTACTTTTTAGGTACCACAAGTGCATCTTATTTCAAGAATATAACAAAGTTCAAGGTCATGAGGTAAAACAACATTTTCTGCTACCACCTCTTAAAATCGATCTCGGTGAATTTTGTTCGTCTCTCTCCATGAGTTGGAACAGGTGCAAGAACTGATGCAATGATAAGAGCAATGATGGCAGTTGGAGAAATAGAAAGCTGATTGAATGCCATGATCACAAATATAGTAATTCTCTTAAAATTTTTATTTCGATAGTAGAAATATGTGATCAACAAGTAGTCAAGGCGAGAGTGCAACTCTCTATCTTTAAGATGAATTAACCCTGTGCTATTACTAACAAAAACAGGCTATCATCTCCAAGATACAATGACTATATCAAATAGTAGCCGCACTACATACTATTTGATCACTTAAACTCAAGCATGCTGAAACTCTCTTTTGTTACTAGACAATGCAGAAATGTTATATGTAATGAGTTCTATTTTTTGTGGGGGGAGGGGGGTTGATGATGAGTGATGTAGACTCAAGGAACAATTTATAAAGCTAAGTGGCAACAATTTTTCTAAAGCAACAATCAATTTTCTAATGCAAAAAGTTTGAAGGATGTACTCCAAATACATCTTCTGCCTTCTGGTAACACCAGCTAAAGGAGTTATTCTACTCATTTTCAACTTTCCTGTAAGCTAAAATCAATTCCTAGAAATTTTGATAATCTAGTAAAAATTGAAAAGTTTGGAGAATTGTTTTGTTGGGCCAAAAAAAATTAGATAAATCTGGCCTAGATTGAATTTGGTCCAAAAAGTTAATATTAGACTAAAGGCCCAATTCAATTTAGCCCGAACCAATCTCAATCTCAATCCTATGTTCACAACCAAACCACAACCACAACCAATCCAAGCCCAAGCTTAAGACTAGGCCCAATCGAGCCAAGCCAGCTAAACAGATGGGTAGCGATGATGCACGTGTGACTTAGATTGAACCTACTATTGTATAGGTCATCTCTCTTGCAAACATTTGTGGTGCCCCCAAGGTGTCCATCCCTTACCTCCACACTTGAATTATTTATTTTGGTCCACTTTTTACTCATCTCCCAATGTGGGATAGAGTTTCTCTTCTCGCAACCTATTAGCTACTTTCCTAGTCTTCTTAGTTAATCATCAGGTAACCCCTTTTGACCATTAAGTTCTCATTCATTTGAAATTGACTTTGGCCAATTAATCACATTATCAATGCTTGCCCACTGCATAGTTTACGACAATCACCAATTTATTAGAAATTAATAATTTGAGCCCACTTAAATGTTTGGTCAAAGAAGACCAATTTCCAATAATATAACGGGGCCATAATCCCTTTTTTTGACAGATAGAGTTTGTGAGTTTAGATAAGTTTGTTTTACATCCCCACAAAACTTTTGTATTTTTGGCAACCTAACTATAAATTGATTCCTAGTCTCCTCATGGTCGTGCACATGAGATAAGACAACTGTGAGCTAATAGGATTTTGTCTTAAGTCATGATCAACCATCAAAACCTATACGTAGGGAGGCAATCATAGCTATAAAACTGTGGCAGGTGTCATAACTCTCCATTGATCTAGTTTCAATTTTCTTTTTATTTTATGCGGTTTGAATTATTACTTATGTGTATTATAATTTTACATATTTATATTTATGATGATGACAAAAGTCTATCTCTGTTGTTTACACAAATCACACAGTATCCGCAACAATATTTCGCCATATGTATCCTCTCACATACAATATATGGTAAAAATTTGATAAAAAAGATGAGAAGTTCTGGATTAGTTTTCAGATTCTATAGTTACTTATGATTTTCCAACACAAACAATTAGCTATGCGCCTCTGCCAAAAGTGGTTATTCATATACATGTGAAGTTCCATCCATCTGACCAAGTTATCACATTCAAATTCCATTGTTTTTAATTCTGCGGTTTTAATTGAATGGAATAGTTTCTTTTTTACTAATCGACCGCAGTCAAAGAATTCCCAGCTCGCCGCCATTAATCATCGAGAAAGAAAGCATATAATTTGTCCCTGCAAGCTTGTCGAAATATCCAAAGATATTCATTTTAAACAAGAAGAAGAAATTATTTAAATTAAATACATTGGTAAACAGCGGTCAGTAGCTGATGATACTTCTGACAGATAAATAACTGAAATTGATATATATGAGGCAATGTTAAGAGAACGGCCAGACAGGAAGATGATCCTCTGGACTCATAGCCTAAAATTAGTATAAAATTGAAAGCAGAACTTATCCCTTTCTGAAGTCTTATTTTATCATATTATTCTTTCATTTCAAAAATAAAGAAAAAGAAAAACTCAAATATATCATGTTTTCTTTTGGTCCTATTAATATTTGGACTTTCCCATCCTAAATTTATTTGGGGTCTTTAAGTCCTTGATATCTTGAATTTGTCCGGACTAAAACGGATTGTCCTGATCTTTAGATTGAGTTGTCCATCCTATGTTTGAATATTGACTTGGGCCAAACTTAGGATCCAAGTATTCAGGACAACTTGGACCTTATCCAATTAAATCCAACGTGCAATTAAGCTGATGGTTACTATCACCAAAAATGATTAAAGTAGGATTTTATGGGAGTTGGAAGGTGTGCTATATGCCCTGATTTTACTGAATTTTTCTTAAAAAATTTAAAAATTTGAAGGTGAGCTATGTGTTGTAAGTTTATTTTCAAAAAAATTCAAAATTAACTTAAAACTCTACCACAAATAATTATGATACTTTTTAAAAATTTAGACTTCGGGATCTCCCAAAAAAAAAATCCTCCTATTGAATTCCAGAAATCCAAAAAATAAAATAAAATGCGAAGGCATATCTCAAATTCTGAGCACGTTCCACCGTTGGCCATCACCTCCCCATCTCGCACTATGTTCGTCGCTTTCGATACATCTCCACCGCCTGAGGTCCTGCCCGTCGCGGTAAGCTTCTTGTTTTTCTTGGTCTAACTACATAATTTTTATATTCAATAAATAGTATGGCAATCAAGTATTATATATGTAGTCTAATATTCAACAAGAATATTTTTAAGTTTACAATAAATTGAGTCGTCTTATTAATTCAATATCGGGAAATTTACTAAAGAACTTGTCAAGCTCCGTTTAATTAAGTGTCCAGTTTTCACCCATGACTTGTTTGCTTGTTATGATAGAATTGGTCGTGATTAATAAATATAATTATTATTTAAAAAATATATCACTATTTTATTTGCTTGATTGAATTACTAATTTGGATATTCTAATTTTAATACAGCCAATTGTTTGAATATTTAGGATTGTAACTTATGATAAATATGAAATTCCAATTTCATCCCGAATATTGCTTTAATAATTAAACTATCTTCATGGACAAGGTTTAAATATATGTAGTATTATAGTGAGCAAGTCTCTATTTTTAAACATTTTTCTCAAATAGTTTATAATTTATTATTACCTAAAAAAGAGTTATTTTTTATTTTGAAAAAAATAATTTAATTTCAAATTTTATAAAATCATTAACTTATTTCGCAAATTAAACTATTTATATTTAAAATGTTCATGGATATTATGTTGTAATTTTACAAAATAAATTCATGTCAAGTGTAAATTTATATTTAAAAATATTATTTACTTTTCAATTTACAAAAAAAAAAAATTCATTTATGAAATCATATTATCATGGAAGAAATAATTTTCATATAAAAAAATTTTTTAGATAAATATTGTGTAAAAGAATCTTATAAGAACAAATTTAATTGTGGAAATAATTTATTATTTTGTTAAAACTTAGTTCTATAAATCAAGTTTTAGTGATATATACATATTTATTGATTAAATTTATATTTAGTTTATATGCAGGAATAATTTCATCATTTGATATAGTAATATCAATGTTTGTAATTCAAGGATAATTAATCACACTAAGAGTGTGGGATATATAATCCCAACACTTTAGGATAAAATACAGAGTTTTTTATTAATTATAGACTTTAATTGAGACAATCAAACAATTAATTACACTAAATTATGTATCCATCCTACACAATCCTACCAAACACATGAGCCCCCATTGGAATCCATTAAAATGTTCTTTAGAACATCGTACTTCTAAAATAAGAACAGTATGATTTTCTTTAAAAACAAAATAAAATAAAAGTTTCCTTCACTTTCCTTTTTTTTTTTACTTCCATTATATCATTTTCACTTTATCATTTCAACCAAATCCAATATGCCACACTCACTCCTTTCTTGCCCGACCCACATTGATGGGTTAAAAGAGGATGACAAGAACCAAGGGCATCATAAAAGAGGTCATCCCACATTGAAAGAGAAGGCTAAAAGAAGCTATAATATATAACTAGGGTCTTGACTAATTATTTAAATTATTTTTTTAATTATGTAACCTTCCAAGATTTATTCTAATAGTCATATATCTTTTGATTTTATTTTAAACTCTTCCAAAAAATTAAAGAAATATGTCTCTTTTATCGAAAAGTGCCAATGGTGTCTTTTAGAGCTGATTAAACATGAATCATGTCCTTTAATTCAAATTTTGTCTCTTCATCTGTAGTTGCAATCTTGCATAAGATCATGATACAATGTATAAATATGAGTGCCTAGAACCAACCCAAACCACTAAAATTCAAGCATATATACATAGCATTATGTCCCACTATATTGCACACTTATACACTATTCATTAAAAAAGAGTTCCAAGTTAGTAAAGTTCATTGGTTCCACTCCATTAGAGTGCTACCTTAGACTAAAGGAGAACTATTATATCTTGGGAGATTAATTGTCAGCATCCTTCTAGCACCATGTGAGGGTAATGTAACCTTGAGGAGATTGTTAGAGTAATGGGCCTCAGCTAACACAATTTCTATCTTGCATTTAAGTTGAATTTCTATTTTTTTAATCAACAATTATTTTTTTATTTTATGTGTAAAATAATTTTATGTTAAATAGTTATATTTGTTGCATGTCTTATTTATATGCTCCCACAAAGCATAAGTACACACGATAATACTTTAATTTACTAACAAATGTTATATTCGTCTAATATATTTGTGCTAAGATTTGGTACAAAACTACTTGTTTAGAATTTACGAAAAAATCACTGTGAGCTTTTTGTTGGTTAACATGTATGCTCTTAGAATTTAATTTAAAAGGAAATTAGGTTATGTCTTCAAGCAAACAAGTGTCAGCAATTTATTGCAGTACTTAGCATAGCTTATATTTTCATCAATGAAAGCAAAACATTGTTTCGTTTGTTTCTAGAGTCTGCCCTTTCGGCTTCAAGAATACGCAACAATAATTAATTTGCTTGCTTGCTTAATCTATGCTCTAATTTCTAGATTTCTTGATAGAATCAGTGTCTGTATTTATTCTCAATTAGTTAACTAGCTACTGTAGTGTTTCATTCATGAGAAAACTGATTTGTCTCTCACATTGTAACATAATCATGTTGCTTGGTTTTAAGAAAGTAGTTTCTGCTTCCACACTTAGTGTGCCAGCTTGCTTAAACTCAATTTCTTGCTTGTTATTAATAATTTCTAGCCAAATATATATATATATATATATATATATATTCTGTGAATTTTACAACTTGCATAAGAGATTTTGTCGTATTGAGAAATTCATATTAAAACTTGCCAGATTCAGGTCCTGTACTTGCCTCACTTGAAGAAAATAGATCAATTTCTTTGTACCACTTGAAGAGAAAAAATCCTTTTTTATAAATGCAAATCAAGTGAAGTTTGGAATTGTGTAGTAATTAGTGTTTATTCAAGTTCTAGGCATTTAAATTATATATATTATTCTACTTTCAATTCTTGTCATTGCTTCAAATAATGATTATATTATTAGTGGTACAAATAAGGGTGTGACTTCTAATAAGACTACATCTGGTGTGGCTCCAAATATGACACACATTGGGGCACCTAAGGTGACTTCGACTTTGACCCCCCTTCATACCGAGTCCAATGCTAGATGCATTGGTAGTGCTTTGGGAGCGACTCCTATTCCACTTGGACATGGAGAAAAAATGGAAAAATTCCATAAGAAGGATTTCAAGAGGTGGCAACAAGATGCTTTTCGACCTTACAATACTAAGCTTGGATATGTGCTTGCATAAAGATCCACCAACACCTAGTGAGAACCCGAACATGCTAATTGCAGCTGCTATCGATGCTTGGAGTCATCACGGTAGGCCAAAGAAGAAGAATTAGGTTGTCCAAGCACATTTGATTGAAGTGGATCAAGTCATTAATGAGATGACAGAACTAAACTTGCCGGTTGTGTTGTCAAGAGTAAACTTGGTAGAAAATCCTAAGCAATGATGGGGGGTGGACACAGGGGCCACACCCACCATGTTTGTGCTTAGGAGAACATATTTACAACATACAAGGAGACTGAGGATGAGAATTTATTCCTGAGAAATTCCTCAAGCTCCAAGGTACATGAAGTTGGCAAGGTGATTCTAAAGATGACATTCAGAAAAGAGTTGACCCTCAACAATATGCTTCATGTGCCAAAAATTTGAAGAAACTTAGTGTCAGGGTCTACATTAAGTAGGAATGGATTTAGGATGGTCTTTGAGTTCGATAAATTTGTACTAAGAATAGTGTATTTGTCGAAAAAGGATACTTGTGTAATGCTTTTTTGAGTTGAATGTAATGACCATCATGCCAAAGGTTGTACCATCTGTTGTTACTAATAATAAAATGAGTTCTTCCTACTTGCTTGAGTCTCCTAATTTGTGGCATTATAGATTGGGTCATGTGAGTTACAAGTTAATTTCTACACTTGTAAATTTAGGCATTTTATCAAAAATAAATATTGAGTCAATTTTTGTGCATTGAAGCAAAAATGACTAAAGTTCCTTTTAAAACAATTGAAATAAGTATTGAACCACTAAGCTTAATTCACACTAATATTTGTGATTTAAAAATGGTGAATCTAGAGGAGGAAAAAAATATTTTATAACTTTCATTAATGATTGCACTAGATATTGCAAAGTTTATTTACTTTTAAGTAAAGATAAGGCCTTGCATGTATTTTAACAATATAAAAATGAGGTTGAGAATCGACTTGGAAAGAAAATAAAAACTCTTCGAAGTGATAGACGTGGTGAATATGTATTTCCCGTTGAAGAGTTTTGTGTTGAACATGAAATAATCTATGAAGTAACAGCACCTTATGCACCACAATCAAAAGGTATTGTTAAGCGCAAAAATCAAACTTTAAAAGAAATGATGAATACGTTATTAATTAATGCAAGGGCACCTCAAAACAAGTAGAGGGGAGATAGTACTAACTACAAATTACCTTCTTAATAAATTGCCCCATAAAAAACTAGAGAAAACACCATGTGAAGCATAGAAAGTCATCCACCTTCCTACCAATACCTTCGAGTGTGGGGGTATCTAGCTAAGATAGGAGTTCTACAACCTAAAATGGTCAAAATAGGACCAAAAATAGTTAATTAAATATTTATTGGGTATGCACAACATAATGCAGCCTATAGATTCCTTGTGTCAAAATCTAAGATAGATGACATACATGTCAACACTATCATTGAGTCAAGGAATGCTAATTTCTTTGAAGACATGTTTCCTTGGAAAAAGGATAACAAATAGACTATAGTGAAAAGACCTTGCAAAGCTCAAAAATTGGATAAAAAGAAAAATGAACTTAGACGTAGTAAGAAGGCTAGAATATCTAAATCATTTGGACCTAATTTCTAGACCTATATGCTAGAAAGTGAGAAGCGAACCTTTACTAGGGGCACAACAACACCAGGAGCTCTATTATGGAGAGAGGCAATAAATAGTAAAATTAAGTTCATCATACAAAACCACAAGTGGGAATTGGTAAATCTTTCTCTTGGAAATAAACCCTTATGATGCAAATGAATTTTAAAGTGGAAAATGAAAGCTGATGGTACTATAGATAAGTACAATGCGAGATTAGTAATCAAAGGATATAGACAAAAAGAAGATCGTGATTACTTAGACACTTACTCACTAGTGATGAAAATAACTTCTACTAGGTTATTAATTGCATTTGCAGCTATCGATAATCTCGAGATTCATAAAATAAATGTTAAAATAACCTTCTTTAATGGTAACCTAGACAAGAACATTTATATGGAACAACCTAAAGCAAGAGAAAAAAAATGTGCAAGTTGATTAAGTCGTTATATGCCTTAAAGCAAGCACAAGTCATGCTTGCAAATGGCTTTAGGATCAATGAGTGTGACAAATGTGTATACGTCAAGGGCACTGCTACCAAGTATGTTATTGTATGTCTATACCTAGACAACATGCTAATTAAAGAAAACAATAGTAATGTAATTAAGGAGACAAAAAAATTGCTAAGTAGCAATTTTAACATGAAAGATATGGGAGTAGTGAATGTGATCATTTTATAAAAACATCAAATGGATTGGTGCTAACACAATCTCACTAGATAGAGAAAGTGTTACAAAAATTCTTGAGATAAGAACATGGACTTGCAAAAACTCCCAATGCAAATCAACAGCTTACCAAAAACAAAGGTCAAGCAAAGGCTCAACTAGATAATTCGGAGCCTTATGTACATCATCAATTACACGAGACCTGATATAGCATATGCTATTGGTAAGCTAAGTAGATTTACTAGCAATCCAGGTTAGGAGCATTTGACCACATTAATCAAAGTCTTAAGGTACTTGAAGCATACTTTAACTTATGGGTTACATTATATAAGATATCCAATTATAATAGAAGGATACTGTAATACAAATTGGATATCTGACTCTAACGAAACTAATTCCTGAAATGGATATGCATTCACTTTAAGCAAACGGGCCATCTCATGGAAATCCTCAAAATAAACCCATGTAGCTAGGTCAAATATAGAATATGAGTTCATAGCATTAGACAAAGTAGGTGAGCAAGAACAATGGCTACACCATTTATTGGAAGATATCCCAAATTGGCCCAAACATGTGCCTACAATTTGCATTCATTGTGTAATTGGTAGGGCACAAAGTAATATATACAATGGTAAGTCTAGACATATATGCCATGGACATAATACCATTAGACAAACGCTCTCTGATGGGATTATCTCTATTGATTATGTGAGTTCAAAAGAGAACATGGATTCACTAAACAAAGGCCTAAATAGAGAGTAAGTCAAAAATTATTGAGGGAAGTGGGACTTATGCCTATAAAATAAATGAGACACCACAATGGGAACTGTACCTTTGTGACTAGAGATCCTAAGAAACATGATCAAATGGAAAAATAAATTGTTATGACTTAACATAGAAGCACCATGAGGGTCCAACCTCCATCTTATTTCTATGATAACTAGACAGTGCCATCTATAAAAGATTAAAGTTAAGCTTTATTTTTAATAGCTCTTATACCTTGAATCTTCAAGTGGGTGTGCAGCAAGAATCTCTTAATAAGAAGTCACCTATGTGAGTAGGGATTGGGCCAATCCTATGAGAATTTTTAAGGCTTAATTCAAAAAGGGTACTCATAAATCCTAAGAGTTGTTCAGGATCGAAATGAACACTACCGTAAGAACTTAAACTGATTATTGAGCAGAGTTGTGTGAATTTCTATAGTCATGGTGTACACAAAAAGTCAAACAGCTCAAGACTTCATGTTTACTGGTTAGCGAGTAAATCCCATAGTTCTCACTAGGGAAGATTTAAAATCACAAGCTACCTATCTCCATGCAATTTCATTCAAGCTAGAACTCTTTGTGTATGTGTGAACATTATTTTCACTACTAACGAGACAATTCCATTCATGTGCTAGATTGTGAAACTTTTGGTAAAATAAGAGACCCATTTAAGGACTGAACTTTAGCTCAATAATTGAGAATATTATACCTAGTAAAAGTTATAAATTCTTATATTAATTTGAACATATCATTGAGGGGATGTTCTAGTGTGTTTATTTAACAAAATTCATTAAGATTTGAATGAGAAAATTGAAACCAATGTTGATGGGTTATAAAAGGATGACAAGAAGGTTATCCCACATTACAAGAAGCTAAAAAAAGCTAGTATATATATCTTGGGTCTCGACTAATTATTTTAATTATGTAACCCTCCAGAATCTATTCTAATAGTCATGTCTCTTCAAATTTTATTTTAAACTCTTCTAGAAAATTAAAAGAAATTAAAGAGATGTGTCTCCTCTATCAACAAATGCGAATGTTGTCTCTTGAAGCTGATTAGACATGAATCATGTCTTTTAATTTAGATTTTGTCTCTTCATCTGTAATTGCAATCTCACATAAAGTCATGACACAACCTATACATAGGAGTGCCTAAAACCAACCAAAACCACTAAATTCAAACATACATACATAGTATTCTATCTCACTACAATCCACACTTCAAGAAGAATTCCAAATCTGTCTCACTATTGTCCATTAAAGAAGAATTCCAAGTCGGTAAAGTTCCGTTATACTGGAGTGCTATCTTAGATTGAAGGAGAGCTATTGAATCTTGGTAGGTTAATTGCCAGAAGCCTTCTAATACCATGTAAAAGGCAATATAACCTTAAGAAAACTGTGAGAGCAATAGGTCTCCGCTAACACAATTTCTATCTTGCATTCAAATAGGCTTTCTGTTTATTTTTTTCTTTTTTACTCAACATATACATAAGATAATTTCCTGTTAAATGGTTATATGTGTTACATGTCTTATTTATATGCTTCCACAAAGAACAAATACACACAATAATACTTTAATTTTCTAACAAAGCATATATAATTACTTATCACTACAATTAAATTAAACAATCAAAGGCAAATAGATAAAAACACACTTCAAAATAGTCATCAATGATAATTTAAGTGGATAATCTAATATTAATTGTCCATAAAAAGCATTGTCATATTTTTGAAGGGCTATGTATTGAGACATGTATTAAAATAACCTATAAATGATGATAAAATAACCTTAAAGTAGACCTGTCAATAGATAAGGTATAACCTAACCTAAGCCCATATCCTAATATACCCAAATAGTTAAACCATATATTTACCCTACGCTATTTAACCTATAAACCCAATTAGAACCATATCCTAAAATATCCAAATAATAGACCTTAAATTAGACCCTACCATATCAAACCCAAGACCCAATATTGGGTCCGTGGTTGAGTCTAGTTTATTAGACCAAATATTTGAATTGTATTTTGACCTGACAAATTTTTTTTTATTTCTCAAATTTTCTTATTGTCAACCAAAATACTAAAACTACCTAATATTTGAATACTATAGTAATTTATTAATATTAGCTAATTTTTTTGGGCATATTTTAAAAAAAAAAGTTAACTCAATTTTTTTAAATTAAAAAAAGTATACATTTAATTTTTTATTTAGTTAATTTATATATTTAATTTTTGGTAAATTAAACAAATAAAAACTACAAGAGTATGTATCACTTTTCTCTCTCTTCCTCATATTATGTTTTTTTCTCTCTATTTTTCCTCTAAGATGTTATGTTTTCTTTCTTTAACTTTATTCTTTTCTTTTTTTTGTTAAATATTATTATTTCATGTAATATATTCAATCAAATATATGTAAATAGTAGAAAAAATCAGTGCTATTACGTTTAGTAAATATTTTTAAATATAAATAAAAAAGAAAAAGGCCTTATTTTATTTAGATTGTTTTATTAATGTGTTTGCCACAAAATGTAATTTAATACATTGATTGAATAGTTTAATGCATCTATTATTAAATTAATTTGTAAATCTATTAAAAATTAATTATTGAGTACATTAATATGTGTTAGTAAATAAATCTTGATTTAATGTATCTATTTTATATGATTTAAGCAAATTCAGCTAGTCGGTGACAATAAAAGCTTGTTTGTAGGCCTTTTGTAGCATAATAATTGAATAAATTATAACACTTTGCTTATATAACAAACTGTTCATTTATTAAAATTCAATCACTGAATTTTTTTAATTAAGAAATACCCCATTAATATAATAATTTCTAATTAAGTTTTACAAAATTGGGTTATTCAATACAAACATGGCATACTAGACAATTTTATTAAATTAAATAATAAAAATAATTTTAATTTTTTTATTTTATATATATTAAAATTTTAAGTATATCCTTCGGGCATGTTTGGATATATAGATAGAATTGATAAAATTATAATGATATAATAGGATTATGCTGTTGAAGATAATATAATATTATGTTTAGTGACTAGGATTATGCATTTTGGATATATATTTATTTTATCAATCTCTTATGTGGATACAAGGATTAAATAATTGGGCCATGCAAAATTATCAAATTTTATGAGTTTCATGGGTATATTTGTCAAATAATTAGCTATTTTTTACCAACGTGATAAAGGATTACATAATATAGGTCAAATTGTGGCGATTATTTATAAATTGATTATTGGATTAATAGACCAAGCCCTTTATCCATTAGGGACTTATTTCTCCAAAAACAAATATTTGATAGGGATTAATAATATAATCCATCAAACCCAATTCATACATCCAAATGTGCCCTTCAAGTATGTCATGATTTTTAGTATAAATTTAATTTTGATATAAGTAATTGAACTAGTTAAATTTGGGTATTTAAAAAATGAGTAATTTCGAGGTATAGGAAATGATGAGGTTGAAAGTTATATTTAATAAATAGGGTTGTGTTTAGGCTAATTCGACCAGAGAGGTCGAATAATCCAATAGCAATATACTTTGAGGTTTGAGATCTGCAACAAACAGCAAACGTCAAACTAGCTAAGGTGCCCCTGGCGAAGGCACTCCAATACTCAAGTTAGTTCTAGTTAAAATAAGGTAATTGAATAGAAGAGTATGAGCGTGTAGTGTATATGGCATTACCTAGAGTGTGGCTAGCAGTGAGACATTTATAGCCTTCTCCTGGTGGATGATATGTCTAAGATGCCCCTATCAGGTGTAGAGAGCTCTTGTCCTTACCTAGGGGTTAATGGTCATTATCAATCCTGGTACTATTCAAGGTGGTATCATCTCCAATTTTTCAAGGTAAAAAGTACTCTGAGTAAGTGCCCCCTTGCTAAAGCTGGTGACAGAGTTGGTGGCAAAGACTATACTGGGCAGCATGCATCGTTAATGCGGAGGCACCTACTTGTCAGAGCATTAAATATGGCAAGGATATGAGTTAGCGCTGGAGAGAGCGCTTTGGTCGACAATCATCAAACAGACAAAGTGGTCGATCAGAGGGATAGTTGAATGGATAAAGTAGTTTAAAGCCTCCCATTAGGTATGGTCAAGAGTAATCCATTCGACCAAGCGATCGTGGTTGAGTGATCCAGTCCAGCTGAGTCCAAAAGTGCTGCTAGGTTGTACATGTTAAGTAAAACTAGAGGCCCTCTTTGAAGTTGATAGCTTATTAGGCTATCCCATATCAATAGTCCCCCTCACTAGCAGTCTTAATCGAGCTTGTCAACAAGCAAAAGTAAGGAGTAGATAACTAAATGACGATTACGGCGGTTGTGTGCATTCGATCAGGGTTTTTAAATTCTCAACTTGGGTTTTTAATAGTTTTACACATTTAATGCACCAGTTATATCACGAAATATGAAGCATCAAAGGACAGCAATGCAATTATTACTACCACTTGGGTTTTCATGTCCAAATGCTTATAAATATATGGGGTAGAGGTACCCATTTTTCGCTTTTGCTAAAATGTGTTCTGGTCAAGTTCTTGCTTTCAGAGTTCTCTAACTCCTTTGCGCACATTAGAGTTTTCAAGCTTCCTACTGTAAGTTCTTCTGCAAGCTTGTACTTTTCTTCATTTTTCTTTACAAAGATATCTAGTTTTTCAAATAATGAAAACACTAGGTCCAAAGGTGCACAGTTTTAGGGGGAAACTATGGTTGAAAGTGCGTCAAAGAGCACATGCGAGAATAATTTTGATAGTTAATCGAGCGATAGCTCGACCTCAAGCAACTTGAGCATGGAAAAGGCTATCTCTGGGGACGAGGCTAGCCTGAGTGAGGTGTCTGCATCATGCATTCAATTATTTACACCAGACCACTATAAAGAAATAGTCTCAAAAATCTCCCCCGCTAACATAGTTCAAATTAGGGAGATGTACCACACTCTTGGTGAGTGCGAACTTTTGGTGCCTGGGCTTCGAGGTAGGATACATCGACCTCCAAGAAGATGCATAATAGTATTTGAGGAAAGATTCAAGAGCAGCCTTAGGTTTCCCTTAGCGCCAGTTATAGTCAACCTTTTGGTGGGCCTTGAGGTCTATATAATCTAGCTCCTTCCCAACTATTTAGCCACGATATATAGTTTTGATGTGTTAATGCACTTGTTTGACCAACCATCCTTCTTTGCTAACCTTTCAAATCTATTCCATTTGCCAATATCTTGAAATTCGGATAGTACAGAAGAGTCTAGCTTCTATTATCTAACAGCACGCCCGCATCGAAAGTTCCTAGTAGCCCCTTCCTCCTCATATGGCGAGGAGTGGAAAAAATATTTTCTTTATGTTCAAAGGCCTAAAGAATTTAATATTCCTAGGGGGTGGTAAAGGAGGCATGTAGAAATTCCAAGGAAACAAACACCTAGTTGGCCCAACACTTTTATTTGGGACCTAGTCAGTTTTGGGCACATAGAGGCTCGATCCTAATTGAGGAAAGATATTTGATGCTAGCAAGCCTATCGCCAGCCTTGCTCAACTTGCCCACGAGTGACCGGCTAGGTAGTAATCTTTGTTAATTGTGATAATTGTGAATCTCTTTCTTGTTGCTTGATTTTGATGGTTTTTTATTATACTCTGTTGGCAGATCGAGAAGAGGTAATAGCCCGCAGCCAAGTAGAAGGTGTAGCAAGAGCACAAAAGAATAAAGAACGCCAACAAGAGGCTACTTGATGAGAGGCCTCCGCAACAAAACCTGACCCCACAACTCATTCAACCACCGCCCCCGCAGTGTCTCAAATAGAATAGGTGCCCTAACCCCAACCCACTCAACCAGATGAGCGCATTCAAAATGGATAGATGATCTAGCATGGAGGCTCAACACCTAAGAAGAAAGTGGGAAATAAGGGGAAATAAAAGGTAATAACAGTCTGTGACTTATCTGGCAAGCGTGGTGATACGGTGCTATTTCAACTTTCTTAGCTGGAATCACCCTGCTTTGGACCTAACCCCACTGTGGAGATAACTAATTTGACCTCCATCATATAATTGAGGATGATAGGTGGCAACGCCCTCAAGTAGATGGTAACTAGGCTTTTCTCCATAGACCAATGGAGACTCATGAACTTGAGTCAGGTTGGCACTATCAAGGCTCTGGCCTATAATAATAACATGGTAAGTATGAGATCAACTATTTCTCATCAAATTCTTATTTTAGAAAGTTGTATTGTTTACTGATATTTTGTGTTTCAAGTGAGCCAGCTGAGGTATAACATTTATCGTCAGTAGAAACTAGCCTTAGCAGATCGTAAGGAGCTGTGAAAGGGAAAGGATGCAGAGATCCTTAAGGTTTAGCTCGAGTTCTCCTAGCTTTAGGTTGACCAGCTAACAAAAGAGGTGGCTAACCTCTGGGAACAACTTGATGCGAAGGACTAGCAGTTCCTGTAGACGGTCGAGAAAAGGAGTCAAATAGACTCTATGCTGAAAAAAAACTTACTTAGATATGTAGGTGAGCTACTCCTCTGATCAATCAGCTGATCGCGTAGATTCACTTGATGACGCTTAGGAGGCTTCACTCGACAGCTCCCTATAATGTGGTGGGAGGCGGTGGAATAATTTATGTTGAGCTCACAAAGATAAAACACAATAAGCCCTGCTCTAGATGAGAAGCTGCAGCCTTATCCAAAGTTTGATGAGGGCACGATTGATGGGATGGGAAAAAGGACACCACAAAAAACACCC
>JACGDI010001921.1:1126783-1140372 GCA_014898725.1 Jacaranda copaia
AAATCATGCTAACATATAATGAAATAAATAAAAATTACTTTATAATCAATATATAGTCTAATTAGCATCACGCTGTAGAAGATAAGATTCAAATAAATGTTTAAGAAAATTACAAATATTGCAATTTGTAATTACAGAAAGTTACTACTATTACTTAAATATGCTTACAAAAGACAGAGAAAAAATAATTTGCCATAAAATCAAATGATAATATGTACCTCATACTATATATCCTTATAGATGCAATCTTTCGAACTTTCATTTGCAAATAGTGTATTTGATGCTTTTAAAAGCCATCATCTTAGTACTAATATTTTTTTATTTTTTTTTTTGAAGTAGAACAGTGTAATGTTATTTATTGGAATCAAAAGCAAGTGCCTTATAAATTACATTCAAATTGGATACAAGATTATGATTTAAAGAAAGAGCCTGTCGACTGGGTGATGTGCACAACGGTTGGCATTGCGCTGAACATGTTTGATTGAAACTTGGTTGATGATACGAAGATTTCTCTATGCATCTAAAATAACGGACCAATGTAGGAATAGTCATGATCAACTTCTCGCAAAGCCTTTGTAACAGTAAGGAAATCTGCTCAAAAATAATGTTATCCCAAGAGAATTGAACACACATTTTTGTAGTAGCTCTAGCGACCATGGCCTCCGCAGCACCCGCATCAACATGGCCGTGAAGTGACCGTGAACTCCAAACATGGCAAGTGCCCAAATGGTCCCGAGCAACCAAGCCACGGCCCATAGAGTGAGGGTCCTTGAAAGTTGCTGCATCAAAATTTAATTTGATCCGGCCTGTTGGAGGAAATGTCCAAGTGGAAACATCGCTGTCGCAAGGAATGGAGAGACCCTTAAATGCGGCTTGTCTGTAACAAAACTAGAAGCGTAGAGCAACATCAACAGCTCAACAATTTGCCAAAATCGTTGGTAGAATAAGGGTAGCATGCCATCAGGTCCAGGAGCTTTCAATGAAGTCATCAGCGACAAAGCAGATTTAACTTCCTCAGCCGTGAATGGTTCCAATAACTTTCTATTCATTAGATCAATAACACGTGGCCTGATGCACTGAAGAAGTGTAGCCATAGCATCATTTGAGGGGTAACTAGAGCTAAAAAGATTAGTAAAATAAGAAAGAATTAAAGATTCCAATTCCGATCTAGATTGGCAGAAAGCTCCCGAATCTGAATGTAACCTGGTAATGAAATTTGTAAGATGTCTGCTTGAGGCCTTAGAATGGAAGAACTTGGTATTTCGTTCCCATCTTTTAAGCAGTTCAGTTGTGATCGTTGCTGCCACATCGATATTTCTTCCGTGTCTAACGTGTTAGTACTAATATTAATAATCATTTTGACTTCAGAAGTAACTTTTCTAGTTAGATTTTTATAAATTTATGACAAATTCCATATGTTAGAGAAAAAGAAATCTCTATTTCAAATATTATGGGACAATCAAAATTTTCTAAATCAAAATTATAGTTATACAAACTAATAAGTAAATTGCAGTTTAACTTGTTAATTTGATTGCAAGTAGTAAGTAAAAATTTAATAATAATTAATTAATGTACAGTAAATTAAAAATAAAAGACTATAGTTTACCAAACAGAAAAATATGGTTTTGTTTTTATGCACTCGACCAATTTGAATTGAATCCGATTCGCTTTCAACCCAATCATTTTTAATCCATGGAAGTCACTTTAAATTCAATCATCAGCACATTATGGATTTAAAAAGATCATCTAACTTTGTAAACCCAAAGATCATTATTCAACAAGCAACCAAACTTTAGTTAAAAAATAAATGAGTTGAGTGTACCTCGAAATTCAAGTAGAAAATGGCGAGAAACGATGAAACGGAGAAGAAATTGTGTGAGACAATTCGAAAATGAGCTAGATGACGTCAAGAAGGCATGACAAAGTGAGCTCCAGCGCACATGGACAGAACACTCTGTGCTGAAGCGCAAGGGAGTCAAGCCCAGACACAAGAGCGCAAGCAAGCCGTGCCCTGGCACAAGTCATTCTGTAAACTTGAGCCCTAGCGTGGTGCAATTTGCCCAAACTAGGCACTTGCACACTGGGGTGCAAATTTTGTGCATCCAGACGCGACACGCCAGGCCAAAGGCCATTTTGCTATTTGTTTGGGTTTTTAAAATCTGTTTTTCATGGTTTTCACATAATGATTCCCATTAAAAGTAGTTCTAGATTGTTTTAGATAGTGTTCATTAGAATGGAGATTAAAACGAGGGTATTAAGTGCTTTCGTAAGATTTGTGGGACTTGAGTATATACTTGGCACTTGATTTGAAATCAACAAATTTATCTATTTGCCGGGTGGATTAGGCATATCGACGAACCATGCTAAATCTTATATTTTTTTAATTGAATTACTTTACGTGCATTTTTCAATTATTATTATTTGATATTTTTATATTACAGTAAGCTGAATTATTATTCGATGCTAACCGTTCAGAAACTAATTGTAATTTTTGTGGTCAAGTCCCACAGAAAATTTTCTTCCGAGTTTTCCTAGTCTGATGCGGATCAGAGAATGCTAAATTTATTGCCGGTAGCGGGTCGGGGTTGTTAGAATCCAACACACATACGTATACCTGTAATGCCGTCAAAAACTCCACATACTCATGCACATGATTAGATTTTATTGCCGAAGTTAAAGTTTGACTTGTGGCGATGCTTCATTATCAATCTTTAATTTTTTCATCGATGTCACGTTATGGATAACGCTCCCCGTGAAATACGAAACTAACAGTGATTTTTTTATACAAAATAACCAAATAAATTGGAAATTAATTAATTAAAGCTTATTTTGAGGGTGACGATGACTGGCTGGTTAGCTGGCATAAAACATAGTACAGTGTGTTGTTGACCAAGCAATGCACCAAGAGTCCATGACTAGCAGATTGAATAGAATGTCAAATGGTTTTTGAGTTTTACGATTAGATCACGATGTGTCTCGCATTTATTTATGTTACTAAAAGTCAGAAATGCAGCCAGCGTTTTTTAAAAATAAAGGCATGCGAAAATAATAAAGATCATAAAAAATTAACACTTTGTCTTGCAAGGGTTTCTCAAAAAAAATTCAAAAATTCTACATATATCATAAATTAGTTAAAAAAAACCAAAAATTTAGACATTCATATAGCTAACGAAATATTTAAAAATAGACATATAAGAGATAGATTGAACTTATATTATAATTTAATAACGAACTCCAAAAAAACCATTCATTTGCATTAGAAACTAAAATATCTTATGTTATAATGGCAAACCTAGTCCTTGAGTTGCATCACAAATTAACCATGGTTAACTTGACTAAGACGGACTCCTTGGCTAATTCTGGAGGCTATAAATATATATATATATATATATATATATATATATGACCACCTCTCCACTTCCTCAATCACCTTCATTCACTAGAAACCTTCAAATAAAGCACTTGCATGTATCAAAACTCAAAAATATTTTAATCCTTTTATATAATTCTGGAGCACCAGCCGTTCCTTATTCATTATCAGTTAGTTTAATTTCAACCTTTAATTCTTCATTCAGAATTTATCACCCTTAATCTGCAAACATTTTCGTAGTAATCATAGCAATAATATTGGTTTCCTGTGTTGCAGGGAAACGGGAAAATGGCATCGAACGGGACGGGAAACGGAGAATTAAGCTTCAGCAGCAGCGCGAAAGGGAGGAATGGACTACCCAAGATTCAGATGCAGAAGAAGAAGGAAGAGATTGATGAGATGATTTGCCACGACGACAGCGCCCGACCCGTCAAGGCTCAGACGCTTGACGAATTGCACTCGCTTCAGAAGAAGAAGTCGGCGCCCACCACCCCCATCACCGCAGCGCAGGGCCCCTTCGCCGCCGCCCTCTCAGAGGAAGAACGCCACAAACAGCAGCTCCAATCCATCAGGTACCTAAACTCAATTGATTGGCATTCTAAACTCATGCTGTAATTAATTTTTCATTTTTAACGTACAGTGCGTCGTTGGCGTCGCTGACGCGAGAGACAGGGCCAAAGGTGGTGAAGGGAGATCCGGCGAGGAAGGTGGAGACGCCGTGCATGAGCCAGCAGCATCACCACCACTTTGCTCCAACTCTTAACAATAGTGACAGTGCCCTCAAATTTACCCACATCCTTTATAATCTGTCTCCTGCGGGTAAATATTCATTGTTTTCTATTTTATCACTTTTCCTTTTGCTTTACAATATTTGTTCATCACATATTAAAGGGGTTAAAAAAATTTTACCTCCATGTATCATTTGAAATAGTCAATTTACTCGAAAAAATAATAATAAAACGCTCCCTTAAAAATATAATAGTCATTTTATATATAAAAAATTACAACCACTCTTATTTTTGTGCACATGTATTTCACTTATGATCTGGGAGGGTTTTCACCTATTTTTAAAAATATAAAAAAATATTTTTATTTTTTCACAGAGGTAAATCACCAAAATAATTTTTTTGAGGGGACTAAAAACACATTTTCCAATATTAAAGTTTTATGATTGAATTTTACACACAGAACTTTACGAGCAAGTTATAAAATACGAAAAGGGATCTTTCATCACGTCAAGTGGAGCACTGGCAACACTCTCCGGGGCAAAAACAGGGCGCTCCCCGAGAGACAAGAGAGTTGTCAAAGATGAGACCACCGCCGAGGACCTTTGGTGGGGAAAGTAAGTAATTTGTCCTTTCTGTTTAATTGATTATATAACATATATATATATATATAACTTTCTGATGAAAGTCTATTAATTGTATCACGAATTTTTATGATTATAAATAATAGGGGTTCACCCAATATTGAAATGGACGAGCATACTTTCATGGTGAATAGAGAGAGAGCCGTCGATTACCTGTGCTCTTTGGAGAAGGTATTAGCTTCCTACTTTTTTACTGTTTATTTACGGAACAACTGCAAGCAATATATTTACAGCCATCAACATTCTCTCTTCTTCCATTTTGTTTGTCCTTTTTCTTTTTCGTTCCCCATCCCCCTTTGCTTCAGTTTTATCTTGTTTTCTTCTTTTCTCACTTCATAAAGAAAAGAACCTTAAAATCAAACAAATTGCATGAGCTGATCCGGCATCATGTTTCATTATCCATTCTATCTTTAAATAGTAATTCTCAATAAGTGTGATGAATAATTATGGACCCCTTTTTCTCCATGAAAACGACTTCCTTTGAATAATAGCATGTTATATGGTTTAGGAATGCAATCCAAGTCGAATTCAATCGAGTTTGCTAGAAATTCTCGAGTTCGAACTCAATGAGCTTAATATTTTAAACTCAAGTTCAATTCGATGAAACTTCAAGCGTAGCTTGAAATCTATATTTGAGCTTGAGCTTGAAATCTAAATAAAAAAATATTTATATAATATATATTTGTTAATAAAATAAAAAAATAATATTTAATTATATACTTACTTGCAAGCCTCTCTAGTGTTGATGCAAATGGCTCGATATTTATTCAAAATTGAGATTGATACAAACTTACTCAAAATAACTCAAACTCGACTTGTAAAATTTACGGGTCAACTTGATTCGTTTGTGCCCTAACATAGTGGGATGTTTATTCAAAGAATAAAATAAACTTCTTCCTTACTCAAGTCTCACATTCATAATACCAGGGTCCCAAAAGAGGAATAGGTTGGCCACAAAACTGTAGATGAAAGCAAATAACTAAACGCATATCCAAAGCTAGCAGCCACGTATCCTAGAAAAACGGTATATTTCAGCTCGTTTGGAGGTTGATTTCAATATTTATTACTAATGACAGGCCATCGGCTTTGTCTTCGAGTTCTCAAATTCTGAGATCTCATCCATTAAGATTTTTATGGACTCACTGGTCTCAAATTTAAGACTCAGATATATTGAACCTATTAAATCTACTTTATAATTTTAAAAATATTTAAAAAGCATTTTCTGAAATAATATTACCAACTCTTTTGTAAATACGAGAACATAATGATTAAAAATAATTAATTATTTATAAATTTATATATTTGCATTTTCTGTAACATTCGTTTGTTCTAATATGATGAGCATTCGAATAACTAGTAAATTATAATTTGATTGTATTATAATCGATGTAGTGATCTTTACAGCGTTAATACTTTTTACTAGTTGGTTTGACAAATTCAAAGTTTTAAATATATATGTTATTACTGAAGGATAAAATATTTATTAGAGTTATATTATTATCTTAGTTTATAAAAATATTATATTTATATTTCACATAATATTTTATGACACACACGCATTAGCATGCATAATATGTCACCCAAACATAAATAAATGCACACATAATATTAAGATTGATCAAGCTCAAATTAGATTTGAGTCTAAAATTTAACGATCTAGACCTATCATGAGACTCATTTGTAATTTCAAAACTAGATTCAAACAATATGAACTTGGGCCAAACTTGAACTCATTTTCATTCTTTTAATTTATGCAATGTTTCATTGTTAACGGCTTTTATATAATTAAATTTCAAGTTCAAGAGGTTGATATACTGTCATCTTTATCTTAAGTATTTGATTGGACAAAGGAAGATCTTATGTTGCATAACTGAATTTATGAAAATTGGGGTATAATTGTTCTCAACCATGATAGAGGAAGTTCTTCAATAGAGTATAAATATCTAAAATTGATATTTTAAAATACTCTTTTATACGTATTGTCCATGCTAAGTAGCAGTTAAAAATCTATATCAATGTGTGTCTTATATTTATTATTTGCTTTGGTTAAGACAGTACAGTGGCAATCATAAAGACTAGATAGATAAACTTTTAATGCAACTGATCACTGCATAGCATGGATTCTGTTATATACCAAAGCTAGAAAGTTTTAGGTCCCTTAGCTTTATAACTCTGCTTAGGGTAAGATCTTTACCATATATAAAACTGGTTCCTGAAACAAGTGGCTTCTTTTTCTGCCGTGGTACTTTATCTGCGTTCTAAGTAGTTAAAAAATGAACACTAAAGGAAAAAGTAACTGCATTTCTCTTGTGAAATCATATGTTCCGATTTTCCCATTCGATTATGTTGTTTGATCGATCTGCCATATTCTCAGGTTTTTGTGAATGATCAATTCCTGAATTGGGATCCAGAGCATCGCATAAAAGTTAGGATCGTATCTGCAAGGGCCTATCATTCTCTGTTTATGCACAACATGTGAGTACGAGAACAATAGACTTGCACCATGTACTATATATGAGCTTAGAACATGATATAATAATAACTGCTGCTTGGCTACTGAACAGGTGCATCCGGCCAACACCTGATGAACTAGAAAACTTTGGTACTCCGGACTTCACGATATACAATGCAGGACAGTTCCCATGTAATCGTTACACCCACTATATGACTTCCTCCACAAGCATAGACCTCAATCTAGCCAGGAGGGAAATGGTGATCCTTGGCACCCAATATGCTGGGGAGATGAAGAAAGGTCTTTTCAGTGTTATGCACTATCTCATGCCAAAGCGTCAAATCCTGTCCTTACATTCTGGCTGCAACATGGGGAAAGATGGAGATGTAGCTCTCTTCTTTGGATTATCAGGTATAACTACACCTCTTCTTTGGATCAACAGGGCCCACAGGACAGCAATTGATAGTATCTCATATCTGGAATACGCTTTCCTTTCTTATTTAGGTACTGGGAAGACGACGCTATCTACTGATCACAACAGGTATTTGATAGGAGATGACGAGCATTGTTGGAGTGAAAACGGTGTATCAAACGTAGAGGGTGGTTGCTATGCCAAGTGCATCGACTTGTCCAGAGAGAAGGAACCTGATATATGGAATGCAATTAAGTTCGGCACTGGTATTCTTCTCACGCTCATTAGTTTTGTTTAATTGTGAATAATCAATGTTGAAGTAGATCTGATGACTCTTGCTTGTTCTGCAGTTCTGGAAAATGTGGTTTTTGAAGAGCACACGCGGGAAGTGGACTACTCAGATAAATCTGTGACTGGTAAAAATATGAAATGCAGCATTAAAATATGAAATGCAGCTTTACCTTTCATTGGAGAAGCAATGTAAGATAAATATTTGATTCTTTTTCCATTGCAGAAAACACTCGAGCAGCATATCCGATAGAATACATTCCTAACGCTCAGATACCATGTGTTGGGCCGCATCCTAAGAATGTGATTCTTTTGGCCTGTGATGCCTTTGGTGTGCTCCCTCCTGTCAGCAAGCTGAGCTTGGCACAAACCATGTATCACTTCATAAGCGGCTATACCGCCCTGGTAAACATGAAAGCCTCCGCTATTTATGTTCGAGTTCATTAATAGACCATGCTAGGATAAAGTGTGTATTTCCATAATGCAGGTTGCTGGAACAGAGGATGGTATAAAAGAGCCAACAGCAACATTTTCAGCATGCTTTGGTGCAGCATTTATTATGCTTCATCCCACCAAGTACGCAGAGATGCTGGCTGAGAAAATGCAAAAACACGGAGCTACCGGATGGCTTGTAAGCACTGGCTGGTCTGGTGGAAGGTATGATGAACCTTAGCCATTACTCTTTAGATCAACGCATAATAGATAATAATATGAACCTGTACCATGCACGCAGCTACGGATCAGGAAGCCGCATCAAATTAGCTTACACCAGGAAAATAATTGATGCCATACATTCTAGCGTTCTCTTGAAAGCGAACTACAAAAAGACACAAGTTTTTGGGCTTGAGATCCCAACTGAAATTGAGGGGGTGCCTTCAGACATCCTAGATCCTGTTAATACGGTAAGAACAGTAGTACTAACGCACTTGCCCTTTCTTAGTGGTTTGTGGTCAAGTTAAACTTGATTATGTATGGTCTTTGTTGGGTTGGCTTCCAGTGGTCTGACAAGAAGGCATACAAGGATACCCTGCTCAAGTTGGGAGGTCTTTTCAAGAAAAATTTTGAGGGGTTCCTCAACTACAAGATTGGAGCAGACAACAAGCTCACGCAGGAGATCCTCGCAGCTGGACCAAATTTCTAACTCCAAATACGCACAATTCTTTCACCAACAGAGAGAGAGAGAGAGAGAGAGAGAGAGAGAGAGAGAGTAGAAAATATGAATGTTTAGTTGTGTTATCTTATGTAACTGAATATGAAATTACCAATGCCATTGGACCACGAACAAGGTATCAGAATGTCACTTCTTTGGGGGAACATTCTTTAAATTTCCCATGGCAGGTTTTCATCTCTGTAACTTCCTTCAGTTTAACAATAAAATTGATTGATCATTATGTCTTTCTAACTTGTAGACAGATCTGTAGCATAATCCCTTTCTGACTGATTCTGCATTCGGAGTTTATGCATCAATTCATAACCAGCAAGGACTAAAGGATGATGATCTTCTTAATAACGTTTGATATTTCACTTAATTTGTTTGAAGATTTGGTGACTGGAGTGCCTATACAACATAAAAGGAGGCTTTTTCCATGTTAATAATTTCAAAATGATTGAGATCATTGTTGAGTTACTAGTGAATGCCTCTTGGATAGGGAGAGGTTGACTATGGGCAAGTTCTAAGTCAAAATCCTAACAGAAAATGCACCTATTTTAACACTTCAATTCATAATTTGATTTTGCTTAGCAGTGAAAATAACAACCCCATATATTAAGAAACAACTCCAAATCATTAAAATCAGGAAACAAACCAGCAACTAAGAATAAATCGGTTCTGATAGAACTCATTCAAGAATGCCCCTTCCATTGGCATCAAATAAAGAACTGATTCAAGAATGGCCCATCAAATAAGAAATAGGGATAATTACAAAAACTAAGCCCTGATATTTGGGGTAATAACAGAAATTATCCCTATGGTTTGAGAAATTACAAAAAAATAAATAAATAAATAAAAATAAAAATAAAACACACCACTCCAAGCTGTCTAAAAATTGTGATGGAAATCATTAAGAGACCGTTCTCCCCTTTAGTTATTTAATTTTTAAAAAAAAGGAACAAAATAAATGTAAAATGAAAAAACAAGAATACCCTCTATGGGGAAAAAAAAAGAAAAAGGGCAAAAGATCGTTCATTTTGCATGCACAAATCCCGTCTACCTTCCCCATCTTTCTTCAAACCAGGCGTGTTGCATAAAGGGCCACGATCATTGATTGCTTGTCAAAATCCTTGTTTACTAGTAGCTTGAGGAAGGTCAATCAAGGTGGTCATTGAATATTGTTCTTATCGAGCAGTGATATGACGGATTTGGGTGAAATGGGCAATAAAGGTAACATCCCATCCGATTTTTTACTTTTTTTGGTTTATTTTGTTTAGAATCTTCATATAATGTGTACAAATCAGTTCTTTTTGCGTTATTATTGTGATTTATATGCCTAGGGTTTTGCAAGAAAGCATTATGTTAGGGTTTTGTTTTAAATATGATTTTGATATGATGAATTGATGAGTGTGGGTAGTTGTTTTGTTTGATTTGCTTATATTTACAAAACCCAAAATTTTGGACTATAAAAATCTAGTTTTATAGTTTTTTTATTGGTGTTTTATGTTTAATTTGGTATATTTTTGCTTATATAAGGATATTAAACCCTAGTTCTTGAATGTTTAAGGCTTTGAAACTCTAGCCATGACTTGATGGGATTTTTTTATTATTTACAAGTTTGAAGAAAACATTTGATATTCTTGTGCGCTTTAGGGGAACAATGGGTTTGCTCAAAAACATCTCTCCTAGTAGGTACAAATTTCTTGATTTGAGGGTAGATATTGAGGGACTTGCATTGAATCATGTTGATGGGATTAAAAAAACGGACTTGGTTTATATATGCAGTAGTGATGATGGGATGACCGTTGAAAATGATGATGATGTGGTTGCTATGTTTGATAGGAATAGAAGATGTAAAGAATGAACATATTTGTTGAACAAAAACAAGTAGAAGAGAGTGATGAAGAAGACACAGCAAAAAATAAACATATTTGCGGGAGTTATTTAGTGGGGGTTATTATGAACCCACTAATCATCTCATTTTGTGGGGATTATTAAACCCCCCTTAATTAATAATAAAAAAATTAGGAATTTTTAGTATTTAGTGGGACTTTAACAATGGGGTTTAACAATCCCCACTAATTAATAATAAATGATAAGGGTTTTTAGTATTTAGATTAACAATCTCTACAAAAGATCCTTCCCTAATTATACCACTTAGATATGAAATAAGCATCAATTTAATATTTTAGTTTTCATCATCTTTAAAAGCTCAAAATTATTTCATAAAACTAACATCCCCAAATTTTAGTGCTAAAATTATTAGTTACTTTAGATTTTATTTTTTTATTTTTTATTTTGATTTTTTAATTATTTTAAAAATTTTTTTAATTTTGTATTAGTTTTTTTAATGAAAATAGTAATATATTAATTAAATTAGATATAATCTATAATATTTCTTAATTGATTTTTTTTTAACTTTTTTCACATCATGGTTATAGCTTAAATATTGTTACTTTGGCCTTATTGCAACAGAGAGTATAAGTATTTATGCGCCAATCTACTCTAACTTATATCAGTTGTAATCAAGTTGGTTTGTGGCTCCTTGTAGAAGGGCACTGGCACAAGTTCGAGTCTTGCTCCAAACGCAATTGCGAAATTATTTTCAGCCATCAACAGTCATTGAGGCCCAAGATGTTGTGGCCTATCCAATCCATACTCTTACAGCCCAGCCCATCAGAGTCCAGTCTTTGGCCCAGCTTCCAGCCCAGATGCAAGAACGACCCATGGATGAAATGGCCCAGATAAGATGGGGCCTGCCTGCCAGTTGCCCAGTGCACTAAGGTCCAAGTACATCCTGAAGCCCAGCTTGCATAAGCTCGTGAAGCCCACCAGGTGTCTTCAATCCATGCCCCAAGTCTAGCTATATGGCCTACTAAAATTATATGAAATATTACATTTTAATACTAGCAAGAGTTTCTCAACACTTGCTATATAAAAATAAACCCCTGCAAATTTACTTAATTATTAGCAGGGATTGTAATGGCGAGTGGTCAAATACCCCTACTAGGAATTAGCAGGACACATAATTGCAGGGGTTTGGAGAACCCCCACTAAATTTAATTTTTTTATAGTGAGATGGGGAGACTAACATTGGAGAAAAGGAGGAAGAGGGTGAAAAGGAAAGTAGGGAAGAGAGGGAAAAGACTGAAGAACATAATGGGGAAGAGAGGGATGAAAGTGAAGAATGGGCTAGTGAGGACGAAGGTGGAAAAGAGAGTTGTAGGGAGGATGGCAAGAATGAAGAGTCAATTGATGATCCATTAAAGGGCCATATGAACAAGGATAAGTATGTGGTTCCTAAAATTCCATCAGAGAAGATTAAGCTTGAAAAGGGAATGGTGCTTTCTAATGTGTACTCATTTAGAGAAATACTTAAAGAGTATGCCATTAGAGGATGGTTAGATTTGGTTAGGCTAAAAACTAAGAAAAGTAGGATGACAGTTAAGTGTGGAGGGTATGGATGTCCATGGAGAATTCATGCATCTATAGTGCAAGATTCTATAGCCTTTCAAATCAAGACTTCAATTGGAGAACATACTTGTGTTATGGTTGATAAGTTAGGGAAGTTAGTGCCAAGTTAATGTCGACAAAACTGGTTGATGTTTTGAGGGAAAATTCAAAGATAAGGTGTAGAGAATTAAGAAATTAAATGAATAATATCGAGTAAACATAGCTTACATGTAGCTTTATAGAGCAAACTAAAGGCCAAGGATGTTATTGAGGGTAATCATGCACAATCCTAAATCATGTTACCTGCTTATGTAGAAATATTGAAGAAAAGAAATGGCGGCAATCTTATGAAGATGCACCATCACTTAGATGGAAAATGGGATGATAATGTGGAGAACATTGTTGAGAGCATAGGTAGGCCACCTTCTTTTAGAAAAATCTTCATAGGCTTGGAAGAATTAAAGCAAGTATATTTGAGTGGTTGCAACCCATTTCTAAGATTTGAAGGGTGTCATTTGAAAGGGCCTTTTGGTGGTGTGCTCTTAACTGCAATTGGTTTATATGGGAACAATAGGCTTTATGCTTTAGCTTTTACTGTGGTAGAGACAGAATGCAAGTTCTTTTTCAGATGCTTGGAGAAATTTGTTGAAGGTTTCAATCCAAATATATCTTGGACTTTCATGACAGATAGATAGAAGGTATAACTACTACTTTAAACTGCGTTATTTTTGAAAGTATGTAAGGTTTTTTTTGTTATTGTTTTTAGTACACATGGAGCTATTTGTTGTATTCTATAGTTACATGTTTGTGAAATTGAGGGATGTGTAGTGTCTAAGAATGTTATGTGTTGTTTATGGAATGATTCTGAGTTCATAGGGGTATAATTGTAATATTTTACTATAATAATAATTTTGTGTTTTGTGTAATAATTCCTTTTGTAATATGTTTCATTACACAAGAGGTTAATTGTAGTATTTTAAAGTATGATATTAGTTGAATATGGGATTTAATGCAATTAGAAAATATTCATGGTTCTTTTTGTAGTCATTTTTAGATCACATAGGGCTAATTGTAATGTTTTAAGTTTTTATGTCA
>JACGDI010001921.1:1150629-1164015 GCA_014898725.1 Jacaranda copaia
CAAATGATGCTGCAGAGAGCTGGAGGGTCAAGTACTTCGATTGATTCAAGTTACTTTGGGCTTGAGATCTGTAACCAAGAACACACGTCAACTAGCCGAGAGGCCCACGGCTAAGGCACTCCGACGCTCAAGTTAGTTTTCGGTAGATCAAAGAATATAGAAAGAGTATGTAGTGAATAGTATAAATGACATTACTTTGAGTGTGGTGGTGCTTGTAGTATTTATAGCCTGTTGTGGGTGTGATTTTACACAAGTACCCTTATCAGGTGTACTTGGCTTTTTCCATAATAGGGGGTTGGGAGTCATTCTTTATCCAGATCCAGATATTATGTCAGGTGGTGCAATCTCCTATTTTTCCAGATAACCATGCTAGTAGGAGCACATCCCTGCCAGAGTTGTCGGCAGGGTTGTTGGAGTTGTTGGCAGCAGCGGTTACATCAGCTGCCACGTGTCACCAGTGTCGAGGGGTTCGACCTGTCCAGCTTATACTCAGAGGTCAATTCATGTCGACCGAACTTGAATGTTAAAACTGAAATGGCCTTTAGGTCGATACGGGTCAACCGCGGGGCTTACCAAATGAGGTCGATGCAAGTCGACCAAATAAATATGCCTTTGGGCTTCATAGGCGATTTCATCTGAAGCTGGGCCTATTGGGCCCACTGGATTATCCCGTATCATGTTGGGCCTCATGGGCTGTCTCATTTGAAGCTGGGTCTGTTGGGCCTACTAGATTATCCCATATCAATATGGTATCAAAATTCAAATTTTTAATATTTAAATTGTTACTTGCAATATAGATCTCCAATTTAGTATTACATTCCATTTTTTTGGTAGCAAAATTCAAGTTTTTAATATTTTGATTCTAACTTTGCAATATACAAAACCCCCCAAATCAATATCTTGTGCATTTTTTTGTACAAAAATTAAAACTTTCAATATTTAAATTGTGAATTGTAGTACACAAATCTTCAATTCAGTATTCTGTGCAAGTCGTTTTGGCACCAAAATTCAAACGTTCAGTAATTAAATTGTGTCTTATTGTTCCAAAACCTCCAACGCAGTTAATGTAGTTATGTATGTCTCTTTTTTTTGTAGAAATAATGGCTAAAACTCGAGGACCTGCACACCAAACTACCAAAGGTAACAAAAACTCCAAGTTATATTCTCGGTGCTCTCTAAGTTACTTTAAAAATATTATGAAAGAGCTGGACAATAAAATGAGCTTCAGATACATTGAAGCACTAAAGAGAACCCCATTTTCTACGTACATTAAAATAACTGACTTGTGTAAATTGAATACTAATAGTTTTATTAGAGTTGAAGCTCTCTTAAGGAGGTTTGATATGAGATCTTATTCTTTTATTTTTGGTAATGATATTAGGCTTCCTTTTACTGCAAGGTACTTTTCTATTATTATGGGGTTGTGGTACGTAGGGTAACCTATGAATTTTGATATAAAGATAAAGTCAGAAACTATTAAATGATTTTTTGAAGGAAAACATAAGCATGTCACTGAGTTGAGATCTGTAAAAGATTGAAAGAGTTGGTAGAAAAATATAGTGATTGGGATATAGATAATTTTGTTAGGATGTACATACTATTAGTTTTCAATTATATTTTGTTTCCAATTAGTAACTATTCGACACCTAGATTCCTTCTGCTGCATGTGGACGATTTATCTTCCATTGAACTTTATGCATGGAAGTTGGTACATTTAAGTTTTTGCATAATGAAATTTTGGTGCATTTAGGAGGTGAAATGGGGAAAGGTCCAAAAAAGAAATACTTTGATAGGAGCAGTATTAACCTAATGATAAGTTAATAGCATTGTTACTATTAATATATTTTATTACTATTATTGAGTAACTATAACATTGCATAATTCTTCTTCTAAATAACAGGCTTTGGTTTATGAACGTATTCCTTAATTGGGAATGACAAATTCACTGCGTTCATTTCCACGATTTCTTCAATGGTATAAGAGTAAGATCCTCACAAAAGTTGCTGATGTAGAAGAAAAATTCAAGACGATTACTAGAAATATAGTAATAACTTATATTCCTTATGCTTATTGTTATAATAGTTTTATCTATATATAAAATTGCAAACGAAGTTGTAAAGTTATATTTGAATAGGTTCTGGATATTTATATGTCCCTGATAAAGAGAAATTGTTGTTACCAATACTTTTGTAGGCTAAGTTTTTGATTTGATACCTAAAACACTACTTTGGGTATATTGTGCCACAAAAGGAGTGCAAATATGTTTTAGTTACCAACAAAATGGGGACTTGGACTGTGGAGTTTAAGTATGTCTTTTGGTTGAATGATATCCAAAAAACACAAAGAATTTTGGCAATATGCAAATGAATGTTCTATGGATGCATATCAAGCACATATTATTGCAAAAATTCTGACTGATGAGCATAGTTTAATGTATTCTAGGGGAGAACGATGATGTTCGGATGGTTATTATCTAGATAATTGAGTATTTTGTTATTTTGTATTTTAATATTTCTGACATTCTTACTAAAAATATTTATAATTTGTAATTTGGATAATTAGAATGGATGGAGTTTACAATTTATTGTATAATTTAGAAATTTATTTATAAATAGATGTTAGTTAGGCTAGCTCAAAATAAGTACATAAGTAGTATAACTCAACATACATGAACACAGTTTCGAAGTATGTAAGCACGAAAAATAAGTACACAATATTGACAAATTGAGTACATAAATGTAGTTTTAGAGTACATAACTACCAATATTGAATATCTTTTCACCGATTTTCGATATCAATCTTAGCACAGAAAAGAGATGGAGTTCAATTTGGCCTAATATGGCCATTACATGACCAAGACCATGGAGTATTAGCCCTTGTCATATATCATGATGTGCTCATTAGTTTTCAATAGTGGTGTCGGGAAGATCCATTTAACTTATTCATTAATGGTTTATACTACTCTAAATGAGAGTGCAAGTGGTTGGCTATGCGTGTTTGAGTTTCTAACCATTACAACATGTATTATCATAACCATTTCTTCAACAAACTATGATTTTATCACGTTGGGGTGTCTTATGTGTTGTTTCATGCATTGAATTGAGCCTCATCTTAAGTTTTGGAAAAGCAGGTACATAAACACGAAAAATTAGTACACAACATTGGTAAACTAAGCACATAAAGCACAGTTTTGGAGTACATAACTATCAATATTAGGTACTTTTTCACCAATTTTCAATTTTTGAAAATCAACCTCAAATTACCTAACCATGTTGTGTACTTATTGGGAAATCGATGAAAAAGTACCCAATATTGGTAGTTATGTACTCTAAAACTATGTTTATGTACTCAGTTTGTCAATATTGTGTACTTATTTTTTATGTTTATATACTTCGAAACTGCGTTCATGTATTTTAAATTATACCACTTATATATTTATTTAGAGCTAACCTATAATATATATTGATATGATAGCCCAACAAGCTATCGACCTTAGAGAAGGCCCCTAGGCCTATTTAACATGCATAGCCTAACGTTGCTCCTAAACCTAGCTAGGTCAGATCACTCGACCACAACTGCCTGGTTGAGTTGATTGTTCTCAACCACACTCAATGGGAGGTTTTAAACTACTTGGTCCATTCAACCATTTCTCTGATCGACCTCCTTGTCTGTTTGATGATTGTCGACTAAAATGCTTACTCTGGCACTAACTCCTATCCTTGCCATATTTAATGCTCTAACAAGCAGCGTACCTCCATATTAATGGCGCGTGCCACCCAGTATAGTCTTTGCCACCAACTTTGGCAGGGAGACACATCTCCAAGGTACTATTTATCCTGTAAAGTAGAAGATAATGCCACCTAGAATAGTATTGAGATTGAAAATGACCAATAACTCGTAGGCAAAGACAAGAGCCCTCTACACTTGATAGAGGTATTTTAAACATATCACCCACTAGAAGAAAGCTATAAATACTTCACTGCCAGTCATCTTCTAGGTAATGCCATATATACTATATGCTTTTACTTTACTGTTTGATTACCTCAATTTGATCAGTACTAACTTGAGCATTGAAGTGCCTTAGCTGGGGGCACCTCGACTAGTTTAACGTTTGTTGTTGATTGCAAATCTTAGACCTTGAAGGATCAATTTTAGATCATTCGACCTCCCTAGTTGAATCAGCCTAAACACTACTCTATTCACTAAATATGACTTTCAACCTCATTATTTTGGTGTCGTCTGTGGGAAACTTAAGATTGCAACTAGAAAAACTGGTGAACACTAGAAGAGCCACATCTGAGAGAGAGGATAATAAGAGGTCAGCGTCTCCACCTCTCCCTCCGCCCCAGCAAGGTTCATATGCTCCAAGTCCCAGCGCCCCTCTTGAGCAAATAGTTACGTTAACCATGCCTCGGTTGATGCAATTGGTAAGTGAACAGATCTTTACCCAAATCTTTGCTCAACTTTTCACTACATGAAACAGGCACACCACCATGCCAGCCCCTGCTGGTAGCACGACACCGCCATCGCCTCCACTAGAAAAAAGGTCCCCCTAGGATAATCGTGGTCATTATGAATCCAGGTAGCCACTAGCTAGGCAAAAAGCTAACCCTAGATGTCCCCATAGAGAGAAGGGGCGATCAAAACTAAGAGAGAAAATTGCTGACTCTGTAGAACACCATGTTAGACCTAATCGAGCTTCATAATGCGATAGGGTCGAACATTCTAGACATGACCAACACGATAAAGTGGATGAATCTGCAGACCATACGGCTTGGCCTTTTTGAGCCCCATAGCTCAATAGGGTTGAGCACGCTAGACCAAATTTTGATCGAAATATTACCCAAGCTAATCAAGAAGAGTGGAAAGAAGTCTCCCACTAAGTGCAACAACTAAATAACCCCTTGATGAGATCTCAAGGAGAAACATTGAGAGGGTGCCCAACCTAGAAGGCTCCCAAAGGTCTTGTTGAGAGAGAGGCTCCCTTTTCTTCCAGGAGATTATCGATGAATGCATTACTATTGACACTAAGGTATCGATTGGACTTTTGAGGCATGATTGCTCAACCAACCCCAATGAGCACTTGATGCAGTTTGAGCATATGATGCAACTGCATGGGCATAATGAGTGCATCCACGCCAAGATGCTAGTGACCATATTCCAGGGCATAGCACTTGATTGGTTTGTTAAGCTGGAGCCCTTGTCAATACACTTATATGATCAGCTTTGTGATAAATTCCTACACCAGTTTGCCAGTCGAAGAAAGGTAAAACTTCCCCACACTCACCTCCACATTGTCAAGCAAAATAAGGGAGAGTTCCTCCATGACTTCTTCACGATGTTTAACATAAAGGTCTTGAAGATAAACAACCCCAGGATCGAGTTTCTAATTGATGTGCTGTTCTTTGGACATAAACACAAGGAATGATCCAATACATTGGTACGTGAGCACCTGAGGTCGATGGAGGAATTGCTCGACCTGGCGGAGAGATATATGACCTAAGAGGAGCTAAACAAGCTAAAATTAAAAAACTTTGAGGTTGACAAAAGAAAAATAAGGAGAGAGATGACTAGAAGCACAGAGAGAGGGGTTGATCTCTAATAAAGCGCTTCTATGACAACACCCTATAGAATATTTCGAGGAGAGAGGTCCTATTTACCATTCAGCATGACAATCTCTTCAAAAAATTGAGGAAGTTGATGAAGACTGAGGTAATGAAAAAAATCAAAAAAGTATTGCTACTTTCATAAACAAAAAGGGCATGACACAGATAAATGTTTCAATCTCCAAGATGAAATTGAGAGACTCATTAGATTGGGCCATCTCAAAAAATATGTGATCATTGACACACAAGTCAAAGAGGGTAAAATCGATCGAACTTCCTATAGAGAAATATCAGTTAGCCCGAGAGTGAAGACAAAGGAAAGACACTTGCCCAAGAAGATCATCTGCCTATTTGAGGAGTAATTGATATAATTGTGGGAGGTCCTACAAGGGGAGACTCAAAATTAGCAAGGAGGTAGACTTAAAAGAGGCTGGAGTTGACCAAATCCTCGCCCATCGAAATGACATTCCATTTATCGATGAGCACAGAGCCCATCTTTTTTACTGATAGCGACCTGGCTTACTTTAAGGGAAAGAATATCAACCATAAAAGTGATTATCCTTTGCCAGTCTCTACTGAGATTGCCAACTTTGAAGTGAGGAAGGTTTTGGTCGATAGCGGCAACTCAACCAACATCATCTTTCTCTCCACCCTGAAAAGAATAAACTTAGGGCAACTGAAATTTGAACTTGTGTGTACCCCTCTGGTTAGGTTTGGGAGGTCAAAAATTATTCCGGAAGGGTCTATCAATCTCTTGACATCATTTGGGAAGGCACCCTGAAGGACTTTAATGGTGAACTTTCTGGTGGTCGACGCCCCATTCACTTATAATATCATAATTGGTCGACTAGCTCTTAATGATTTTCATGCTATTATCTCGACTCTATCATGTGATGATTAAATTCTTGACCCCACCAGCATAGGCGAACTGCTATGTAACATCAAGAAAGCTTAGAGGTGTTATAATATTTCTATCAAGTCAAGCGAGCAAAAGACTCGACCCCAATTGAAGACCTTGGGAGACATCTCTATAGCAGAACCTGAAGAGGTCCAAGCTCATAAGAAGAGAAAGTTGGAGGATGCTCGGGTGGACCCTGTCAAGGAATTTAAAATAGTTAAGTTGGAACAAGGGAACCTTAATAAAACAACTTAGATTGGCACAAATATGAGCTCCCACTTGGAGTATCTTATGGTCAATTTCCTGAGGAGAAATATCGACATCTTTACCTGAAAGACATCTGACATCTAGGGAACCAACCCCAGTATAATTGTACACCGCTTCAATGTTAACCCCTCATACAAGCCGATCAAGCAGAAGATGAGGATGTTTAATGCCAAGAGGACCCAAATCATCCAAGAAGAAGTCAGAAAACTCTTAGATATAGGTTATATTGTAGAGATTTAATATCCATCTTGGCTTTGCAATATTGTACTCATTCTAAAAAATAAGGGACAATAGCGTAAGTGTAATGATTTCACAGATTTGAATAAAGCTTGCCATAAGGATCCTTACCCCCTACCTCAAATAGATTTACTAGTAGATTCCATTGCTAGTTGCAAGTTATTGAGTATGATGGATGCAATCATGGCCCTTAAAGATAGGGATAAAACTTCGTTTGTGGTTCCCAATAGAGTTTATTATTTTTTGGTTATGCTTTTTGGACTTAAAAATACTGGGGCAACCTACCAGAGACTGGTCAACTTTATGTTCAAGATGAGATTGGCAAGTCGATAAAGGTGTATGTCAATGACATGATCATAAAGACAGAAAAGGCCTAGGACCATTTACTCGACCTCAATCACACTTTTGCAATATTCAGAGAATTCGGTTTAAAATTGAATCCAAACAAATGCGCATTCGGGGTTCAAGGAGGAAAATTTTTAGGCTATATGGTCAGTCAGCGAGGTGCTGAGGCCAATCCATAAAAGATTTAGGCTATCCTGGACATTACAACACCTCGAAATATTAGAGAAGTACAGTAGCTAGTCAGAAGGATCATTACTTTTGGGATATCGTCGCTTGATTGGCAAACAAAAGCCTACCTTTCTTCAAAATTCTTAGAAATACCAGGAAGTTGGGTTTCTAATGGAACAATAATGTGATCAGGCACTGGTCTAGTTAAAAAAGTGTTTGTCCTTGCCCTTGATGCTTACAAAACCCAAACTCAGAAAGGTCCTTCACATATATTTGGCTATTTTGAAAGCGTCAATCAACTTGGTCTTGGTCTCAACCAGAGATGGAAGCCATCGACTAGTTTACTACTGCAGTAAGTCACTCCAAGGATAGAGCATAACTACATGGAGATCGAGAAATTTGTATTGACCCTAGTCACAGCGGCTGAAAACTATGTCTATATTTCCAGTCTCATGCCATGATTATGCTGACCAACTAACTACTAAAGTAGGTGTTGTCGAAGCTAGATACCATTGGGAGGTTAACCAAATGGGCCATTGAATTGGGAGAATTTGATATTACCTTATAATCGAGAATAGCCATCAAGATGTAGGTCTTGGCGGACTTCATCGCCGAACGAGTCGACCTGCTTGAGAAAAATAGCGAAGCCCCTCTCACTTGGTATTTACATATTGATGGATCTTCGACCACATTCGGATGGGGAGCAGGAGTGGCTCTTCATTCCCTAGCAATAGAGGAGTATGAATTTGCGATCAAACTTGACTATGCAATTACTAATAATAAGAAGGAATATGAGGCTTTCCTTGTTAGAATGAGGATGGCACTCGATCAAGGAGTCGAGCACCTAGCTGTGATAACGGATTCTCAGCTGGTAATAGAATAGGTTGAGAAAAATTTTGAGGCAAAAGATTCCATGATGAGCCAGTACTTGACAGAGGTTAGAAAATTGCAGCAATCATTCAAAAAATTCACCCTCAGTCAGATACCTCAACTTGAGAATGAGCGTGCAGATGCCCTATCTAAATTTGTTAGCTCGACTAAAGGCATAAGAGACAGGATAATAACATTTTTTATTGTCGATAGATTGTTGATCAGCCCACTCGAGGAGAACCTAATAAGGAGCATTGAAGAGTCAATCCCTTCATGGCAGGATCTGATAAAATTCTACTTGAGTTATGACACAATCCCCGAAGATAAAAATGAGGTTTGATGCCTTTAAGGACAAGCTGCCAAGTTTGCATTAGATGAATATGGCCAATTGTATAAGAGCTCGATCTCTGGACCACCCCTAGGTGCCTGGATCCCAACCAGGCTCATGAAGTATTGTAGGATATCCATGCATACATCTGTGGGAACCATTCTGGGGGAAGATTCCTTGCACATAATATAATCAGATATGGATACTTTTAGCCAATATTACTAAAAAAGTCTATGGATTTTGCTAAAAAATGTACATCATGCCAAGTTTATTCGAACCTACGGCATCAACACACCACGACTATGGTCAATGTTCAAATTTTTTGGCCGTTCAACCAGGGAGAGATCAATATTTTGGGCTCACTACTAAAGTCAACAGGTCAACAAAAGTTCATAATCATTGCGGTTGAATATTTTACCAAGTAGGTCGAAGCCGAGGTTGTTCCAAAGATAATCGATACAGCCATGAAGAGTTTCATCTGGAAAAACATCATCTATCATTTTAGCTCACCTAAGATTCTTATTTTAGACAATGGGACTCAGTTCTAGAGTAGAAGTACTAGAAGTTAGTGCGAAGCCTTGAAAATCACTCGGCACTTTACTTTAGTAGATAATCCTCAGTCGAACGGCTAAACATAGGTGACAAACAGAATAATCCTTGACCATTTGAAAGTCAAGATATAAGATACTAGGTCAAGCTGGGCAGACGACCTTCCAGGAGTATTGTAGGCATATAGGACAACCCCCGTATAGCCATAGGTCACAGTTCTTATAGTCTAGTCTATAGGTCTAAGGCAGTCATCCTTTCAGAACTTATACAACATACAGCTCGAGTCATTCAATTCCACCCGCTCAGGAACACATCAGAAAGGAAGCTTGACCTCAAAACTATCGATGAGTGAAGGAAAGAGGCTTAAAACACCATGCAGCGCTATAGATCGAAGATGACGAAGAACTATAACAAAGGGGTCAAGCTACGCCATTTTAAGATAAAAAACTTGATTCTCAAAAATATGGAAGTGTCTAAAAATGTTAGCAAACTCGACTCGAAATGGGAAGGACCCTATACCATGGTGAAGGTATCAAAGCATAATGCTTACCGACTTGCTAATATGGATGGGGATGAGCTCCCTCACCTATGGAATGCCATCAACCTAAAACAATTCTACATATGATAGCATATTGTAATCATCCTTATATTTTATGGCATAAATAAAGTTCCAGCAATACTGCTACTATTTGTTTGCATTATTACAACTATATCTACCTCGCACCACTCCAAGCTTCAAGTTGACCCTATAGTTGACGAGAAAGCATCTTCATGTTACCACTCAAGCATTAAGTTAACCACGTAGTTGATAAACAAGTAGCTTTATGCTGTTACTCAAATTTCAAGTTGACCCTATAGTTGAAGAACAAGCAGCTTCATGCTGCCACACTAAAGTTTCAAGTCGATGAACAAGTAGCTTCATGTTGCTGCACAAACGTTTCAAGTTGACGCTATAGTCGACGAACAAGTAGCTCCATGCTGCCACTTAAAGGTTTTAAGTCGACCCCGTAGTCGATGAACAAGCGACTTCGTGCTTCCATAATAAAATTTCAAGTTGACCTCACAGTTGATGCAAAAGCAGCATCACACTGCCAAACTAAAGTTCTAAATCAACTACATAGTCAACTCAAAACAGCTACATGTTACCAACTTAAGGCTTTTTAGCCCAAACTATATAATCGGCCCAGTAGTCGATCAATAAGTCGATCATAAAATAATGAAAATTGACGATATAGTTTGCAAAGCTATGAAAACAAATTATTTTCTGTGAAGACAAACTATTGAATGCGCTTTGGCAAGACTATGTATCTCTCAACATTAACTAAAATCAACAACAAAGTTGTTGGATTTTCTGGATAACTATCTCAATAACTAACTTGGTTGTCAACTATTCACCTATATAATCACAACAGTAAGTGATATTCAACAAGAAAGCTATGAAATTGGTCTCATTCGACAAAAGAGATATCAAATTGATATTTTTATTCATAAAAACGGTCATTACAATGACATTATTATTACAAAAAAAATAGAGAGCAAAAGCAGCAATAATAGTAGAGAGTTCAAAGATTAAGTCTGGCTAGATCTGGCCTGGTCATCTTCCTACCAGTCTTGATCAAGCTTTGGCATTGTAGATGCGAGCAATTAAATAGCTTGAGCTAGTCGTGAAGGTTTTGTGACGTCACTCATGAAATTAGTTGAGCATAATACTTAATGTGCAATGTCAACCTGCTCCTCCCCAAGCTGAAAGGCAATGTCCTCAGTGAAGGCAAATTCCCTCGCTAATTTAGCTAGGCTAGCCTCAACCTTAGCCTGTTTCTGTTAGGCTTCCGTCAAGAGCTCGATAGGAGTGTTTGTCGCTATATCTCTCTCACCACCCCCATTGACTGTGCCTTCCTTGGACTATGGATAAGGTTGCAGTTTCTCATCTAAGGCAGGGCTAATTTTACTTTTATTTTCTGATAAAAAAGTATAGCCCAAACACTCGAGCTACTTTATCACCTTGTAGAACGTGCTACGAGGATTGTTGATGGACAAAACTACGCTCGCATCTTGAAAGGCCAAGCTCAGTATGAATTATTCCATTATCTCTCACTGCATTATGGGGAGCTATCGAGATAAGGCCGCTTGAGTCTCCTCGAGCGCATCTGCGCGGCTGATCTATTAACTAGAGAAGTTGCTCACCTATATGTCCAAGTGAGCCTTCTTCAGCACGAAGTCTATTTGACTCATCTCCTCGACCATCTGTATCAGCTGTTGATCCTTTGCATTTAGCTGCTTCTGGAGGTCAGCCACCTCCTTTGTCAGCTGGTCAACCTAGAGTTGGAAAGACTCAAGCTGAACTTTAAGGGTCTCTGCATCTTCTCTATCTCGGAGCTTTTCACGATCCGCCAGAACTAGTTCTACCGGTGGTAAAAGTGATATCCCAGCTAGCTCATTTGAAATATAAAGTGCCAGTGAACAATACAACTTTTTGAAATAAGAATTCAATGCGAAATAGTCAACCTCACACTTGGCGCTTGGACATGGGAACTCAAGCTGCAGTAATAATTGCACTACCACCCCTTGGTGCTTTGTATTCCATGAAGTAATTGACGCATTAAATGCACAAAATTGTCAAAAAATTTTGATCAAGAATTCAAAAATCTTGGTTGAGTATTCAAAACCCCTGATCGAGAGTTCAAAACCCTGGTTGAATATGCATAACTATCATAAAATCATTGTAATCGCCACTCAGTTATCTATTCCCTATATCTTTTCATCGACAAGTTCGATCAAGACTGCGAGTAAGGGGACTCATGATATGGGATAGCCCAACAGGCCCAGTCCAACAAGCTATCAACCTTAAAGAGGGCCCCTAGGTCCACTTATTATGCATAGCTCAACGTCGCTCTAAGACTTAGCTGGGCCGGATCACTTGACCACAATCGCCCGATTGAGTGGATTATTTTCAACCGCATTTAATGGGAGACTTCAAGCCACTTGGTTCATTTAACCATTCCTCTGCTAGAAAAGTTTCCATTGAAAGGCGAAAATAGATACTTTTCTAGCTACAACCTCAAAAAGAATGGATAAAAGTCAATCTCCAAACAAGAAAGTAAGAGAGAAGAAGATTTCACTGCAACATTAGTGTGAAAATGGCAAGCAAAGCATTGTTGCAACACTAGATGTCGGGTTTGCACAAATGGAGCGATTGGAAAGAGCAATATGAGTTGTGAGGGGAGTTATGTGAGAAATATTTTTGTTAGTGAAAAAATGGAGGAATTTTTGTTATTTTTAATTTAAGTTAGAATTTTTTTATTTTTTTCACTCAAGTAAATGTGAACTCAAGTTGAAATTGTGGAGTTAAAATAAAAAAAATAAAAAATGGAGATTGAATTTTAAAATGAAAGTTGATTTGGGTATTTGAGCCAAAATAAATAGAAAAACGTCCAAAGAGCGTCCGCCATTTCTGTTCTCATTCTTGTTTCTACAGACACGTCGGAAGCCAGTTTCCTCCCGACCTCGTGACCCTAGAAGGCGCCCCTTTCAAACAAATCTCACCTCCATCCCCACTCTCCAATTTTAACCTTTGTGATTGAATTGCTCCTCAGTCGCCGTACTCTTTATTCGTCACATGGCTGGCGCGCCTCCGGCGACGGAGCATGCTCTCCCACTGCTGGTGGCAGCTAACCACCATGAAGATTTGGCCGTAAAGTTATCGTCTTTGAAGCAGGCTAAAGACATATTGTTATCCGTCCCTCCGTCCCATGCGGCAGAGCTTTTTCCTTATTTAGTTGAGCTCCATTCTTCCCCGGAAACCCTCGTTAGAAAGTACCTCCTCGAGTAAGTTAATGATCCCAAGAAAAGAGTTCAAATTTTGCATTCCTTTGCTTATTTTTCATGTTCAAGGGTGAGAAAATTCAATGCTTATGATCATATTCTACTGATTTTGGTGCTTGCTTTCTTTTACTTAATGCAATTGAGGTTTTCTATTTATTAACTTCTATTGGATTCTGCATTTTCTTTTTACTATTTTTTGGATTCATTGTTTGATAAAGATTGGTTATTCCAGCAGATTCATGGGCTGTTAAGGGACCCCAATGCTTTGTCTCAAATTTGAAGATTTTGGGTTCAAT
>JACGDI010001921.1:1164098-1176684 GCA_014898725.1 Jacaranda copaia
CCCCCCCCAAAAAAAATCTGTGGCTTCTGTGAGTTATCACGAGATATTGATTGTTGGTTATCAATTCAAGGAGACCCTGTTGCTCCATTTCCTTACATGCACAACAAACACTTACGGGGAAAAATGAGAAAAATAAGAAAAATAAGAGAAAGAAATATATGTTAGTTAAGAATGTTTGTAGGGGTCGTTTTCAAACTGCACCATGAACATTGACGAAGTAGTGAAGGGGACCATAGACTAATACAAATTTGAGCCACTTAACATAAGGTTGGATATTAGTTGCTACTGAAAGGCATTGTTTTCTAAATCACAAAATACATGCCCAGAACGGATTCCCCAACAACAAAAGAAAAGGACTGGCTGACACACCAAGGACAGTTTGAGTCTGGTTGCTAGCAAAGCAGTATTCCAGCCCTGGGAAGTTATATTTATTATTGCTTTGATTTGCCATCTCGGTGTTATAATTCAATTCACATATGTCTGCATACTGTTCTGAGAGAATTTGTGGGCTTGTACATTTGAGAACCTTAACATAAGGCTGTAGTATTAGTAGCAACTGAATTAATTTAAATAACAAATTACATATTTAGAAATGATTCTTAAACAAAAATGAAAGAAAAGGACCAGCTAATATTTTTTCATCCACCCAAAGACAGGTTGAATCTGTTCGCTTAGCAAAGCAGTGTTCCAACTCTGGAAAGTTATGTTCTTTTGCTTTGATTTGCGAATTTGGTATTATAGTTCAATTTATGTAAGCTGACATGCTATTCAGTGAGAACGTGTAGTCTTATACAAATTTGAGGAACTTAACACAAAGTTTTAGCACTAGTAGTGAGTGAATGGAATTATTTAAATGACACATTACATGCTTTGAAAAGTTTTTAAATGAAAAACAAGAAAGATCATCTAATAATATGTCACCCTCTAAAGGTCAGTTTGAGCCTGGTCAGTTAGCAATTAGCATTCCAACTTTGGAAAGTTATGTTTATTATAGCTTTGATTTGCCATTTTGCTATTGTAATTCATTTCACATACGTTTTGACTTGAGAGACTGTTCAGAAAGAGCATGTATTACTGAGGCTATATTTCTTGAGCCAGTTAATAGTTCTTAATAACAACTTGACATTGATGATTGAGAAAAATTGTTCCTAAGCAAAATTATAGCAAACATTCTGTCTTGCTTTTTTCAGATTTTACTTTTTTACAGGATAAATAGTTGCTAAGATAAGCTTTATGAAGTGTTAGGCAAGCCATTTATGATTTTTGTTTTTTGTGCAACAATATTATCTTTTCTCTTGTCTCCTTTCTGAGGAGATAATTTACATACTGCTGTTAGCAACTATTCAATGATTGTTAATATATTAACATTGCTTGTTTGCCCGTGGCATATATTTCTACAGCTAACCCAGTAATTATCACTAGGGTATTTCATCATTTCTTATTATATTGAGTTTGGTTGGCAGGATGATTGATCAAATAGGGGCCAAAACGATAGAGCATCTGTCCCTATTATTACCTGTCTTGTTGACATTCTTGAAAGATAATAATCCCACAGTCGCAAAGCACTCTATTGTCACTGGCACAAAACTTTTTTGTAGTGTGTTGGAAGAATTAGCATCCCAGGTGTCTCTTCTCTCCCACTTACTCAATGCGTGTCCATGTGTGCCTGTGCATCTATATGTCCATCGCCTTCTAAACCTTATAATAAATACATGTGACATATTTCATTACTTTCTAGAACATGCATTCGTTTCTCTTGCTTTGTTCTGTTTTTGTTGTTTTAGTACTAATAATCTGTTGTATCAGGAGCAATGTTAGGCTGAAAGTGCTGTCTTAAACAATGAAAGCTTCCACTAGCATCAAAATTCATGGAATCTTGTATTCCTTTTTGTCAATAACAAAGATAAAAAAGCATTTTTTGCGGTATAGGGATATATAAATGACATTGTGAGTTGCTTAGATATACATGCATGTATCAAATTAGAACTACAACAAAAGCTTCCACTTGTATGGATTTCATGGATTTCCTTATTTTATCTTTTTGTCAGTAGTTGAGATTATTGATGTATGAGGGTTGATAGTAGCCAATATCTACTTAATAGTTGACCTTGTCAGTTCCTTAATTGTATAGCATGCATTGTCATCCATGTATCAAATTGGAACAATCCTCATCTTTCTTGTCTGCTATCTCTCTCATGTTGTCAATTTCGTGGTTCTGTCATTTGTGTATAAATATGAAACTTTAAATCGGTATTTTAATAAATTATAGTTTCAACGGCATGGTATAGTTGAGAGGTGGCTTGAAGAGCTGTGGACAGAGATGCTGAAATTCAAGGATGCTGTTTTGGGAGTTTTCTTTGAGGTATGTACAAGTTGCTGATCCAAATATAGCTAATTGATTGAAATCAATACAATTTTCCTTTTATTGGATTTATGTGCCATTTTTGTTTGTGTCACGTTCTTTGGGCCTTTTCCATGTCTTCAGTAGAAGTTTGCATAATAAACGAAGCTCATTATTTTTACCTAAACTTTGTTCGTGAGTATTGTAGTTAATTTCATGCAAATTGGAGCATTCTTTTGGAACTTGCTTTCATTTATTGGACATAGGAGGTTCTCTTATCCTCATCTCATGTAATTAATGTCACTAATAGCACATTTTATTGGGATGCATATGAATCTGGTAATTACTGAAGATAATTAGGCTATCATTTAATGAGTGTTGTTGAATTGCATTTTTTCTTGTCTGCTGTATTTTAGGACCTTTTCTCCTAAAGTTATTGACACACATTTCACATATATACTTTACAAGAACCTTTACTTGCCTCTTTTGGATGAATACTTGCAGTGGATGAGCCATAAATTTGTTTCATATTTTTTCCTCATGAGTTAGAGGCAAATTTGAGAGAGAAGTGATAAAATTTTCTTTGGTTGTAATAAGAAGGAACATATATGTATATATCTATATATATCTTTACATCAACCAGCCAAAGAGTCTAAGAACTTGTTTGTTTTAACACAACTAATTAAGAGATAGACAATGGTGCTCATTCATAACAATGGCTGCCTAGTTGGCTATAATTTTGTGGTGGATTATTTGAAAAATAGTGAGGTTGTAGGGGCAGGGCGGTGGGCGTATGTTAATTGACTCTTGCTTTCTTCAAATGTTTGAACCCTGTAGATGAAGCCTTAATTTTTATATTCTAAACTTAAATAGAATTTCTACTTGCTTTTTATTGCTTAGCTAAAACTTCCATCAACTGAAGCTAGTCTTGCTTTCTTGTGTTCGTAGAGTTGACCACTGACAAAATGAGTGCTATTTCTTCCTGATTAAAATGACTTGGAAATTGAGGTCCATTGTCCATGGATTAACTTAAGGGTGCTAATTACTTTTTCCACTTTAGTCTATGTAGCTGGATATGCTTAGATGTACAAACAACCTGCATTTTTCAATTCTTATTGCCCTTTTCTTTGACTTTTTCTAGCATTTCCAGAATTAACTAATTCATTTAGGCAGGACATCTTATCACAAACTTGTACATCTTCCCATGGAGGAAGACTGAGGTCCACCTTCCCCTAAGTTTACTCCACTATCCACCACTGGAATGGTTATTTTGCTTGTCCTGCTTTCCTTCCACAGAAAAGCAGCAAGAGCTCATCAAGTTGACCTTCTCTCTCATGTCAAGGTGAGGCAAGTCCCTAGTTATTAAAGGCGTGAGGTGAGAGGTGGGTGACAAAAGGCGAATGAGGCGGCAATTAAGGGGAAGAAATATATATATATATATAGTACAACAAATTAAATTAAGTTAAATATATTAAGTATTAATAGATTAGTATATTAACATATTAAAATGATGGATCGACTAAGTCCTATTGAGGACTTTCTTAAAGAGAACATTTTTAGTATTAAAATAACAAATTAATGAAATATGTTAAGATTTGGTTTAAGTATTGATATATTAAACAAATTGAAAAAGAAAGATTCATAAAAATCAGAAGTGTTGTTTGTACGAGAAAAGAACATTAAAAAAAAAAATAAAGAAACAAAAAGTGAACAGAGAAAAAAAGAAAGAGAGAATAAAGGGAAGAGAGAAAGATGGAAGAGAAGAGAAAATACAACTTGGACTTGAGGTTGCTAGAATCAAGGAGTTGGAGAGAATGTCTTGGTTGTAGGAAAAGGATTGGGTGCTCCTTAATTGTGGGTTATTTATTACAAAAAGGCGAGAGTCCCTTATGGGAGGTTCATTCATTATTATTATTTTTAATCGAACTAAAGCAACTGAGGTGTCCAAGGCGACAAAGGTGGTTGCTTCATCTCGCCTTATGGTGCTCAGCTAGTCTGGGGAGGAAGAGGCAACGTGGTATCGCCTCTCCTCGCCTCTAGCTTGGAGCGAGTGATGTGACTACCTTTGATAACTATGGGCAAGTCCATGGAAGAGCTCTAGATCTAGATTGATAGACTTAATGCCTTTTTGTCTTCCATTCCTTGCATCTTGTTCATTTTTTTCCTTTATGCATTAATACACTACCGTCAAAAAATCCCACTTCACCTTCTTTGTTTTTGATTCTTTTCTGAAGTGGGTTATAAATCACCTGAAAGAGGTGCCTTAGGATCAGAAAAAGCCAAGGAAAGAGGCAATTAATTCTTCTTCTTATTTCTAACTCTATTGGTTGGTCGTGGAATTGCTTGCCTAGCGGAACCATGCAGGGCAGTTTACTGGACCCATTCCCTAGTCTCTGGCACTGCTCAAGTAAGTGTGCAGCTCCATATGAGGAGATCTATTTTCTTCTTGAAAAAGGATTGGGACCATAGAGGATGAAACCGCTTGACACAAACCCTTGTATATTGTATACACTGGTTTTCCTCTTTTTTGGGGGTGAATCACTCCTCTTTGTTAATTGAATACTTGAAACTGAACACCTTTTGTACCTGTGTTGTTTATCCAAATCTTCTTGAACAAAGCTGAAGGAAAATAAGCTCTTTGTTTGACACCTTAACTTTATTGTATCAATTTGCCATTCTATAGGTCCATCACTTGTTTATATGGAGCTTGGAATGTGTCTAAGTTCCTTTTCAATTTCCTGTTGCCGAGTTTGAAAGGGCTATTTTAGGTTCTGAACATGGAACCATAGCATTCTTCATGAAACATCTGGAAAGGGCATCTGAAGAAACTGATGTTGAATGGGTGGATTGATAAATGAGTAACATTCATGGAGAACATGATGTGCCTCAATTGAGGATAAAGTGGAATTCTTTATTTTATATTACTCAGCTAATGATCAATAACTATAGGAAGGCTTCTAAGAGATAAAATTTGAAGATCTTGAATGAGTGCATTGGCTGTGAGCTTGTGAGCAGTAAATTGGTGAAAAAAAGTGAGTATCTTCTTGTGTAGAATCTACAATTGGTCAATTTTGTGTATTTGTTTTCTAGGGGGTAATCCAGGTCAAATTAATGGTTGAGCAAAAATTGACGGGGAAAGAACCAAGAATCAATCAGTAATACTGGAATCAGTATAGAATCCTCAGGCATCACATGATTGGATGGGTTGTATTGCTGATTAACGAAATTGCTTCCATAAGTTGGGGAAAGCTCAATCATTGTTTTTATTGATATCTCGAATATTACATAGGTATCATAGGCCTTAACATATCTGATACCTAACTAGAATTTAGACTTTAAGGAAATATAATCTAATCCTACAACTCAAAACTCTTTAACTCCAAAACATATGATTTCAAATAAGCTCTCTAGATTATGAAATTATAATATTCCTCCCTCGGATGAAAATCAATAACAAGCCAATTTCAAAATCTGAGGGCTGATTTACACCAAATGATCACTGCTATGAATATGGTCATTGTCATCAATATCAGAATCCTAATGTGAAAACGTTTGGGTTCGTTATCTGCACCTTGCTCAAAAAATACTACTATGATCGAAGGTGGGAGCTTGGCAGTAGGTATTCAACCAAGTAGGTTCTTCAGTTCATGTAGAATCTTTAAGAATGTCCCTATGGTAGGGTAAGGTGCTCTGCCAACTAATCCTCTGTATTGGCTTTTCCTTAATCCTTTCATGTTGCATCTCAAGTTCCTGAATTAGATCATGGCACCATGTATTGTGGATACAAGAGAATAAGGTTTTATTCCACACTAAATAATGTTGGAGACTTTGTTTGTCGCTCTTAGATGTTGAGTTCCAGACACCACTTATGATCAAGCAGATTTGATGGAAGAGACTAAAGTTTTATCCCAGTTCCTGGAGACTTCATTTGTGGACTTAAGGAATTTGCTGATAGTGTTTCTTTACCAATATCATCCATTTTGCCTAAGGATAACAGGATTTTAGTTGATTTGGTTCTTCATCCTAGAATTTTTCTGTTATGTTATAACTAATAGAAAATTTCGCTGGAGCTTTGATGTGTTTACTAGTTATTTGTCAAGGAAAAGGCTTATGTACTACGCTTGTGCTGATGTGCCAAGTCATTTACCAGTTTTAGATAGGAGCCATATCTTATCACATAATCTTGAACTTTGCCGACAGCCAACATCATTATTTTGCATGGCTTTGTCTGATTGCGTACAGTTTTGGGTTTTCAAAACAACAACTGAATCTACATAATGTTTTTCAAGCCAAAGGTGTACAGGAGGGTAGACACCTATTAAATCTGTCAGCCTTTTATCACTAAACCAGAACTCTTACACTTTGACTTAAAAGAAACTTGACTTAAGCGAAATTCTCTGTCAAAAACTGTTAGCTGCATATAAATGCAATATATAAGTTTATTTTACTTCTTGCTCTTCACATACATTAGAAGTTGTAGAAACTACTTGGTTCTTGCACTTCCTCATGCACATCAGCCAAAATAGGTTTGCCTTGTCAAGTCACTGTCTGAGAAATAGCATTAGGCCTGATCATGCAAAGTCCTTTGTTCAAACTAGGTCAAAAAACAGGAGTATTTAGGTTACTATGGGTGGGATAGATCATAGGAAACAAAATATGTTGGAAGTTTTTAAAACTATTGGTATTCTAACATGTAGAGTCTGTTAATAGATATGAAATTGTTTTTAGATGGCAGCTTCAATGAACACACCTAAGGTTTATTCTCTTTGTGTATACTTGCATGCCTGTATTTAACAGTGTGTGCAAATAAAAGTTGCTGTGTTTTGAGGGTATTCTTGTTGAACATCCTCCTTGAGGACAATGAATTGTGCTCTGCTTCCTGTCTTTCAAGTTGAATCATTTTTGTATCCATGGCTGACATGAAATTTTCCTTGGCCTCTCTGCATTGTAGGCTGGTCCTGTTGGTCCAAAGTTGTTAGCCATAAAGTTTCTGGAAACCTATGTTTTACACTTTACATTGGATTCACATGATTCTGAAATACACGTAGCAGAAGGTATTCCCATTTTGATTGATAAGATTAAGTGTATGCTATTAAGTGATGAATTTACCTTTTGATTGCAGTTCATTGCCCTATTATTTGGTATGCATTTGAATTCTAATTCTTATCCTTTGGATCCAATTCTGCTTTCTCTGTAGTTATGACAAGGACCAGAAAGGAATTTAACGTCTCATGTATAATTGATGGTCATCCTGTTTTGGATACACCTTGTCTCGTATCAGATGCAAACAGATATCTTGGTATCCTATTGGATATGTTGCGGTTGGCTGGTAGTTTTCCTGGTTTGCTGACAATTTCTGTTGTCAATAGGTGAGCTTCCTCTAATTAATGTTTAGTAATCTTCTTTGTTTGATCTATGAATATCTGTATGTTGCTGATGTTTCTTATCAATTGACTATAGAAAAATTAAAATTGTGCACATGAAGTTTTACGTATAGAGGGCAACGTGTGAACACTTGGGAATTTTAATTTTCTCTATAATTTTAAATTCCATCTTGAGTGAGATTTTGACAACTACATTTAATCTACTTCCAGAAGATGTGTTACCATATTAATGTAAAAGAGCAAGATGAGTGTTACTCATTCCAGAGTATTGGGTGCTATAAAGACATAATGCCTGGTGTGATGAGGATTGTGCTGCTTGAGTTGTTGATAAATGCTTGGTTTGGTCTTGTTTGGTGATGAGGATTAGAACTGGGATGCCAATGAGCTGAGATTTAGAATGCTAAAGAGGAAGAAACTAGAAAAAGAAAGTCATTGCTCATGCATAAACTTTTATGTGTTACATGGGTTATGAGATGCATTTTAAAATCTTAAAAAAATGCTTGACAACTATGAAATAAATGTATATTTAGTTCCAATGAAAAGAAATTTTCAAGATGTATATTTATTTGTAGGGATGAGAAATGTCTGTGTTGTAGACGTTAGAAAACTCTCCCATTTTGAGTTGGATGGATTTCATCCCTTCCAAGGAGACATAGGAGGCTGTACAGCAAAAATCACCTTGCTTAGCAAATTAAAGATAAGAAACAGAATCTACAATCTGTTCGATCTTGGGTTCATAGAGGCAAAGGGAAAAGGGTAGGAAATAGTTAAATGTGGCAACTATAGTTTCATCCTTTATCAATAACATCAAGATGAATATGATACTATCTCAAAGTATATCCTAAGACGAAATGCTTGATAGTTATAAATTGAATTCTGTCTCAACAAATTAAGCAAATGCTTCTGAAAGGACTTTTGCAAACTAAATTCTTCCGATGTCTCAAGTGATCTATGCACATGCTGTATGAATTGCCACTATTAAGGGCTCGTGCTAGATTTTTTGTTATGGTTATCTAGGAAATCAATTAGGAAATGACTGATTCAAAATTAATCAAATAGAATGTAACTGTGTTTGGTTATCAATTAAAGAAATGAATGTTTTTGACATACAATCAATTGAAACTGTAAGAGGTATCAAATTCTGAGAAGCCTGCTCAATTTCTTACTAATTGTATTTTGGTCTAATATTTGCTTTCATATTTCTTTCCTGTTTGTAAGTGAGTTATCAAATAATCATGTTTCAAAATTATTTGATTCTTCTGCGCAAATGTTTCCCAAACTTACCAAACACCCCTTTAGATTAAAATGTGGTTAAACATGTTTAGTTTGGCAAACTGTCTAAATAAAAATGGCCCTTTACACTGTTACATATAAAAATTAAGCAAAGAAGAAAAGCTACTTGACAGATCTGATATATGGACTAATTCGGAGCATGATCAGTTTGAATGAGAAAAAACTTGAGTGCTTTTTCCTGCTGCCAATGGCCTTCCTTTGGTGTTGATCATGACAGGATGTTTGTTTAGCCTTATTTTCAGGCCACCTGAGCTATTTTCGTGAAAGATGGTCTGCTATTGATCTTAATTCATTCAAGCAGTTCCAAGAAGTTGGATTTAGAGCGCCAATCATTATGTTGTTGCCTTGTGTGCATATATGTGAAAATATAAGTTTTTATTAATTCAATTTTAGAAATTTTAACTCAGTATATTCTTTCGTACAAGCAATTCTAGGTGTAGTTTGTGCAAATCATACTATGTTTTCTACTGTGTGTATCTGTATCTATATCTTTATGTATGCATGTGCATAATTGCAGTGTTTTATATCCAAAAGATGTGTTTTGAAGTGTGTTCTGATCCTTTTCAAATGTCTGGGACTTTGAAACATGTGGGCCATTGGACTGTGTTTCTGATGTGTTTTGCATGAATCATGACATTGAACATTGGGTTTTTGGAGTGGGTCACAGATTTGGCTTAACGGCTTTGGCTTGCTCCTTTTGGAGTTGTTGTGCATTATGCAGGTGTTTCCAGTAATAACATAATCTTCTGTGCATATCATTTGTTGATATGTTGCTTGCATTAAGTTATATATGCACATTACTGTATCAATCATCCTCGATTTTGTCGTGAACTTCTTGAGATTATGTCTTATGTCTCTTATAAGTCATGATCGTAATACAAGCTATTTGTGGCTCATTCAATTTTATTAAGAAGAGAGCTATATCCTTGTTTCTGAAAAATTGCTTCCAAGTTAAAACAATGAGATAATCTGCATCATGGTGACTTTGCTCATATAACCAATTTTTTTTTGATATTTTGGAGGGATCACTGAAGCTTGGAAATTGGTTTAGTTATAAGTTCAACTGCCTTTTTGTGCTATTATTGCAGCATGCTGTCCAGCTTTCTAACACGGAGTTGAATGACATTTTTCCTGGGACTGCTGAATTGGTGATTCAGATAAGAGAAGTATGAGTTAGCTTATGTCAACAACATTGGCGGTTGATAGGACTGATTAAGCCATGAATAATTTTTTCTGACAGGCGCTAAAAGTCATATGGATTTGCGACTTATACATCATATAATTTTTTAAAGAGACTGCAATGTCTCACCTCTTTTATGAGTGTGTGGGGTCTGTAAATACTGCTTGTTAATATATTATCGATTTTCTATTAATTATATACTCACATAGTAATCACTTTATAGCTGCGAGAAGGTTTTGCACATCTGTTACCAATCTTTTGCCACTCTTTTTTTTGCTGCTGTTTCCTTATGGTACTAAAACATATGTTTTGCATATTTGTATGTACATACGTATTGTCTGGGTAAATAGTTGGCTTCTTTGTGATCTAATTACCAGCTTTTAGAGCATGTTTAGTATTCCTGTGGAAGCAAGCTCATGAAGTTCACAGCCTTGTATCCATTTAACGTGGTTGTTTCATGTCATGGTGCAAGTATTTCGTAAGATGAACTCCTCTGGTGATGTGCATCAATCACTTTTTCCTTGATTGTTGGCCAGCTATCATGTGCCTTTGGAAATGCAGTTTGGTAACTTTTGAGAGAAGTACCAGTCATATTCATATGTTATATTGGATGCAAAAACTTATGTTTACTCAATTGATTGATTAATTTATCTACCATTTCTCGGTTGAATTCAGCTGTACTAATTGTTCAAGTTGCCACTGGAAATGAGGAAGATTGGAACTTTTGGAAGATCATAAGACCAATGATAATGAGCTCGCTTTGTATGGATTAACTCGTTGAGTCAGAGCCACACTTCTCATTGAGGGTAGTGCAGACTACATTATGATATAAAGCGGTACACCGTATAGGTTAGTTAGGTATTGCAATTCCGCATACCCAGAAGAAAGGTCAGTAGGTATTGAGTATCTAATGCTCATCGAGCTGCAATTTGAAGTGTGTTCTAGGATATGGTCTGGTTCTGTACTAATCATTCTATTTTGTGGAAGGAGTAGGAAGCCGGGAACCTACAATTGTGAAAGATTGCTTTAAAATTCTTTCAAATTGTATCAGAATATGGATGGCTTCAGCTTGAGCCTATTGCATATAAAATCTCTTGAAGAAATTAGTACTATGTATAAACATCAAATTCACATTACTGCAATCTGGAAGATGAGAGGATTTTCAGGGATTTCATTTCTCTGTCCATGCATCAAGTAAAAGAAATTCATAGAATTTCCTTGAATGAATTTGGAGAAAATGTTAGGGCTTGTCTGATTCTTCTCCGAACACAAATTGTTTTGATCAAAGTATTAATGTGATGTCATTTCTCTGTTTATGCATCAAATAAAAGAAATTCATGGAATTTCTTGAATGAATTTGGAGAAAATGTTAGAGGTTGTCTGATTCTTCTCTGAAGACTAAAATTGTTTCAGTCACAGTATTGATGTACATAACTTGCTTATTGTGTGCAATCCGTTCTCTAGAAAAGTTGAATTCATAGGTCCACTACTTCATGAGTACTTGTTATACCTTGCCATGCATGCATTTATTTCACAAATCTGACTTATTTCACATTGCACTTGTGGTTTTGGGCTTCTATTTCTAATATGTCATGGATTACAGTATTCTAATTGGGGTAGCATAACTTTTGTCCACATTTTGTTATGAGAAAGTAAATTTTCTGCATATTTCGCTCTGTAGCTTAAAAGTTTTTTGCTGCAACTGTTGTTCAACATTATGTGGAATGAATGTCTTATCATAAATTGGATGTTTTGGTGCTCAGTGCCACGAATTATGAAATATCTGCGTGAAGAGTTGCATTGGAATCTTTGTAATATTAAACCATAGCTGATATGAATTTTCTAGGTTATTCTGCGACTTCGTATTGGCGTAATGCAACAATGTACAAGATATGATTCGTATTGTCGATCAAAACAGCTGGAATCGTATGAAATGTATACATTTGGTTGGATCCTATGTCTCATGCTATCATTAAAGGCAGCATGACTAGAAGTGATTGCATATGAATGTGTTTCATATCATATGTATTTTATATGATTAAGCTCTTAATTATGGTCTTCCAAAGTTAGGGGATCACTGGCACTCAGAATATGCATGCATAAGTCTTCGATTTTGCTTTTAGATTTCTGCTGACCTAGTGCATTAACTTGAAGATTTTGTACTGGGAAAAACTTATTGGGAAGTGAAGACCAAGAGGAAGGGATTATACACATCATAGATGATGTTCAGCACTGAGCATTGCATGTGTAGTACTTTCTGAATGCTATTTGTAGTCAAGAAGATAAGGTAACCTGTGCAGTTACTCAGTTGCAACATGTGCACCATCACTCAGCTTGGAAACATTATGGTGTCACTTGTATTGTATCATCAAGCAGTTGGGGGGGGGG
>JACGDI010001921.1:1176707-1207807 GCA_014898725.1 Jacaranda copaia
CCATTCTTGTGGTTGAAAAGTTCTTAAACGGAATTTTATCCATGTCTTAATGTGTATGATTGTTTTCTATGAATGATTTATGCTCCTGGAGGAGGAGCTTTAATGATGATACTTGCCACTTGTACCTTTTTTTAGGTAAATGTGTGCGGAGAGCAAATGATATAGAATAAATATATAACCTTGTCTCCATGGCCATTTAATTTTTCAAGACAACCACACCTAATGCAACTGATGGAGAATTCAGTTGCAATTTTTAAGACAACCCTAAAGCAGGGTCATTATACTATCGAGGTGTTTGTATGCAACAAAAAGGCAAGGTTGTATGTGTTATCTTCCTTGTTTTCTTCCTCAAAATGAAAAACAACTACGTAATTTCTAGTTCTAGATTGTTTTAAATCTTTATAGGTACTTGGCAAAGGTTAATGTAGTGAAAATGATCAAGCAATAGCTTGTAGCCCTTAAGATTAAGTTGGATAAGAACTGTATTAGAGCCACCACTGTTTACGAATGAATGAACTGGATTTGTTAGTCTCTGTTAGTGTTTGAAATGTTTTTCTAGTTCTATGATTTAGAGAATTTGATTGGCATGGTGATTAAGCATTTCTGGCAGCTAGGACGGTTCAGTACAAGTGAAGTTTAGTATTGATCATTGGCTGACGTGGTATGAGGTCCCTGATGAGTGCACAATCTATTGGAGCTTTGAGGACTTGGTGATACTAGAGTTTGGATAGCTTTATTTGGGTTATCATGATTCATGAGGATAATCCTACTGGTTGGGATGGCAGTGTTTAAAGTGAACACATCTGCGTTAAAGCTGTGGAAGTCACTTAGCTCTTTTGGCCCCTTGTTTGCTGAAGGTGTTTATTCTATACAGCTTGAAAAATAGAGAAGGTAATTGTTTTGGAAATGATTGTTTATCCTTGCGAGGATACTGGCCTTGGTCTTTAAATTTGTTTATGAAAGAGACAACGAGGCATGTGGGGGGAAGATCTGGTTGTTATCTCCTTTATTCTTTTTTTCCTTCTTTTTTTGCGGGGACGAAGACAACTTCCTGAGTTATCTATGGAGCCACTATGGCAGTCTATTTTTGTGCCGGCAACTGCTTGTCCTCTCCATATCTTGATTGCATCTTCATTTGTTATTAATGTAATTCGTAGAATAGCTAGGTGGTAATGTTGCCTTTCTCTTCAGAAAGTATATTGATGTGCGACTGTTATTCATTTGGTGAGAAAAATGACTGGTGCAAAAAGGTATTTGTATTTTCATGTAGCTGTGGTTATCGCTTTCTATCTATAGAAGTACTGTGCATTAGTTTTGTACAGTGCTATAGACACAGCTGTGATCTTAAGTATTGATCCTGTTCTATATAATGTACAGATCTGTTGCTTGTCATCCAGAAGAGTGTCTGCTGAAGTTTTCTGTTGGGTGGAGATATTGCTGTCTTTTATGTCTATTTTGAAAAATCTGAGGCTGAAAGCATGGAATGTTTAATGATGACAATTATGATGGCTAAAGATATTCTATTGTATTTTTTTCCTTTTTCACTTTTGAATATTCTTGTCAGATAGATTTGTATTGGCCTATCTTTCTTTAACTTAGGTTTGCAATTTTCTTTAGGGAAAGAGATTGATGCATCAGAGGATGATTATAAGTTGTTGAACTTCATTCTTATTCATCTATCTTCCTGCTTTTTGATAATTCTGACCCTTATACAATATCAATATAGCTGACGGTCAAAATGCTAATTATTATGTAGTTATTCTCTGGACTTCAATTGAAATGTATTGTTTTGGTTTTACTAGAAATCTTCTTCCTATTACCTTAGATGGTTTTTCACGTTTTCTCTTGCTCTTTTGGTTGTTGTGAGGCTGCGACACGGTAGCTGTCCCGTTTTAGGCTGAAGTTTAGCTCTTAATATTTGCCTCTCAGTTTTTGAAGTTGGGCAGAGCACTTTTAAATTGCTTTGAGCTATTGGATTGATTTTTTCCCTCTTTTCTTATGAACTTAAATGTAATCTTACAAAGTTGAGATCTATCATGTTATGCCTGTTAGTTACTGTGGAAAGAATAGAGGCAAAAATGAAGCTTGAGCAGTAGAAACGAGTTTTTCCGTGCACGGAGAATCTAGATAGAGAAATTTTTTCTGATATAAAAACTGAAGATAGTTTTTGGTGGTTATTTAGTTGCTAATTGATAGTTAAAATATTTGATTGTTGATTGGTTTATTTATATTTGTCATTCTTGGATTTTGTTTTGGTTATATCATGCTTGGATTTTGTTTTGGTTATTTAGTTGTGACTTGATATTTAAAGTATCTAGTGTCTTGATTGGTCTGATTATCTTTCCTATCTCATGAATTGCTAAACAAGATAACCTTGTATAACTTACACATCTAACACTGGATCTTTATTTGCAGTCTGGCAGCAATTGCACGGAAGAGGCCTGTGTACTTAAGGTCTGTCCTTGCAGCACTGCTTGATTTTAATCCTAACTTTGAGATGGCAAAGGGTTGCCATACTGTCAGCATTCAGTATTCTTTGAGAACTGCACTGTTTGGATTTCTGAGGTGTACTGATTCTGTCATTGCAGAGGTATTGTTTTATATACAATATTAGTATTTTAGTGGCCGATAGGTTCTATGAGTCAACGATCTGTTTTTTCATTATCTTTCTTTTTCCACTTATTAGATCCTTTGCTCGGCATACTTCATTATGAATCTTTAAACTTAATTCATTGTTTTGTTAACTTGGTGGTTTAATGATTCCAAAAATACTAATAACCTGCAGCCTGCTGTAGATATGCTTTTGGGACTGTCAATATTCTATTTAGAAGGTTTTGCAAGCTCAAAGTGATCTGGATACTCTTGTTGCAAACACAGAATTTTAAACTAGCTGTCATTTACTAGTTTTGAGAACTATAATAATGCACTTTATTTAAGCCTCCATGGATTATTTATTTTTATATTAAGTCAGATATCTCATTGATACCTGTGACTGGGTTAAATCCCATGATTTTGGCTTTCAACTGAAAATCCTGATCTATCCAAACATAAGATTGTGCCTATTTTGATAAAAGTCTGTTACAATTTCTTAACTCATGAAACCATTTTGTTATATATACACCAAAATATAGGAAGTATGAATGAAGTATCTCTCTTTAAGATGGACTTGTTTCAACACAAGTGTTTGTGCACATATGTGCATGTTTGTGCATGAGAAAGTGAAAGGTGGATAGAAACTGTGTTGTTTTAACCCACCAGTGGTGGTGTTAATCAAGAATCACCAAGTCCAGAAGGTCATGCCTCTGCCTCTACCTTGCTCAGCCAAATAAGAACGAAATTAAATCCTTGCTAGGTGTTGCATAAATTTATTTTGGGATCATTTCATTTTTTATTCAGTCAAGTGAGAGATTGCTTAAGGCATTGCGAGCAATGAATGCTGGAGATGCTGCTGATCAAGTTGTATGGCAAATAGATAAAATCATGAAAAGCAATGAGCGTGCATTGCGGGGTCTGCAATCGACTAAGGTAATCTTCTTTGAGACGAGGGAATTATGCAGTCAAGTCTCATGAATTGCAGATTCCAGATACTTGTTACCACAACAGTTATACAGTAATTTTGCATTTTTCTCCAGGATGATCCGCTATCAAATCAGCCACATATTTCAGGAGATGCAACAAAGAAAAGATCAGCGCCTCAGGAGAGTGAAGATCAAAGTAGTAGATTTGATGTTACATCTAAGAGGTTCCATTATGGCCCATATAACAACACAACTGCAACTGTTGATACTGGGCAGGATCATTTCAACGGTAAATCCCCAATGCTTCCTGTATTGGATGGAGATCTGACTCCAGTCGAACAGATGGTGGCCATGATTGGTGCTTTAATTGCGGAAGGAGAAAGAGGAGTTGAACCTCTGCAAATTCTTATTTCCAACATTCATCCTGATTTACTTGCTGATATTGTCATAACAAATATGAAGAACTTGCCAAAGAATCTGCCGTCTTTGCTAAGATATGATAACTTGTTTCTAAACCGTCCTGTTGATTCTTCTAGTGATCCAGTACAAGTAGTTGCTTCAAATGGTTCTGCAACTTCTACTCAGACTTTGGGCCTTGCAGTTCAAGTACCTGCATCTTCACTAAACACCACCAGTTTGCCATTTTCTGATATGTCCTCTTCTGCTAATCTCTCAATAGATTCCAAACGTGATCCTCGAAGGGTATGGTTCAAGCGATAATTTCAGAACCATTTCTTCTTATGTTTAGTATCATCAGATTGAGTTTGTCTTGACTATTTGTTAACATTTATAAATGCTCCAGTATCCTCGTCGCCTTGATCCGAGACGCATGGTGGTATCTGTGGATGTGCCAGTGACATCTGTTGCAGAAGATAATGCTAGTTCTGTACAATGTGGTGCCTTACAATCTGATGTTGATGCTTCTAGCTCCTCTAATACACTAGTATTGCCACATCCTTCTGAAAGTACTTTTGCGCTTCTTATGCCCAAAATTGAAACTGGTTTAACTATGGTGGATTCTCCTGTGACATCAGAAGCCAACAAACTGATTCTGAAAAATGAAGTTAAGGATGTGGAACCCAAGGAATTCATTTCATATATAGAAATCGATAACTGTTCACTTCCTTCACCATCCTCAATTAACAATGTTGAGGAAACTGTTCCACAAGCACCAATGGATGCTGCAATAGTGAATGAGGCTTATGCCTCTTCATCACGAGAAACAGACCAGCTTTCACCAGATATTTCAAATGTTGAGTCATTTGAGATGACATCGGCGGAGTTGTTTGTATCTCCTCTATATGTTGAGCTAAATGAAGACCATCAAAGAAATGTGAGGAAACTTGTTCTTAAAAGGATAATTAATTCGCACCAGAATTTGCAGAGAATAGATTTTAAACAAACACAAATGGCAGTGGTAGCCCGACTGTTTGCGCAGGTAGGGTCTGTGACCATTCAATTGCTCTCTGTGGAGAAAATGTACTTTCCTCTTTCTATGCCTAGCTTGTGTTGGATTTTCAAATTCATGAATTGGACCTTTCATTTGCTGATGATTGTTGGGCTTGTTACTTGGAAAACAGAATGCATCATGTTGTACAAGGTTGATACTCAATTAACAGTTGTCAAACACACCTTGTATAATTGGCATTTAGTCCATATATCTCCTTTACTTACTTGATATGCATATACAATATAATTATGACTTTTAGCATGGACAATGACTGGATTTAGTTATAATTGTTTCTGCAATTCATGAAATTAGTTTATCTGAACACCTTTTTTTTTTTTTGGGCTGGAGAAACATAGTTGAAAACAATTGTGGTCTATTTTCTTAATTTGATATTGATCACTACTTATTTCCATTTAAAGCTTGCCTTGCCAGGAGTTTGGTAATTTGTGTCAATAATGCAAAGTTCTCCTAGGTGTGTGTATCAAACTAAGTGGTGAATCAGTAAGTATAATTAGGTGGTGAAAAATGCTTTTTGCTGTCCTCTTTTGTATAAGGACCTGCCATCATAAACATAAAAAGTTAGCTTCTCTATATACCTGCTATCCAATCAACATTGCCATCGTAAACATGCCCAGGATTATGCCTGAGTAACTGGTTGATATGAGAAACTAGTTTTTATATTTTTATTTTTCTGGTATTCATAAACAAATCGAAGAAAAGAACCTGTTCGGAGCACATACTGGAATGTTTCAGTAATAGCATTTCCTGGATAAAATATTAAGATTTATCCAAACTCCAAAAATTTGCGTCACAGTGCCTTGTTCCCTGCCCAGTGGTGTTTGTTAATAGAATCTAGTAAGCTGAAACGCATTTAAATTAAATTTGTTTGTTGATGATTTGAGCTCAGAATCTTGGTTTTTATTTCTTTTCTTTTTCTGTTCTTTTCTTTTTTGTTTCCCTACAGTTCTCAAATGACAGTGAAGAGTGTTCAGCACCCTAAGCCACTTACTATTGTGTCTGTTAATTTTCTACCTACTAGCCATATTTTTCTGTAAGAGTCACAGATAGCAGCACAGGATTAAAGTTTTTATGGATAGTGGAGCAAGTGTATCCCTAATAATTAACTTGATTTAAATTAAATCAACTCCATACTGGATGTGTAAAGTATGATATCCATTTTGTCATTGTGAACAAAAATAGTGATTATTCCATGTTATCCATTTTGTCATTGTCAACAAAAATAGTGGTTGTTATCTCCATGTATTCCATGTCACTTACTGAATTTTTTTATCATTTTACCTCTTTAAAATATGCAAAAGGAATGATGTATCAGTGTCTAGAAAGTGTACTTGTTGCAATCTAGAGTTGTTTACATTTTTCAGAAAAGACTTTTGCATATTCTGGTGCTCATGCACTCTGTACTTGTTCTAATTGTCTTTTCCCTTTTTTCGTAGACTGATGTTGATGATGTGGTTGGAATGGTACAAAAACGTATTGTATCAGATTATGAACAACAAAAGGTTTCTCTCTCTCTCTCTCTCTCTCCGGGTGCATCCCCTGTGTTTGATGGCTGTCTGGCCAGCTGTTTTGCCTTTCTTCTAATGCAAGTACTTGTGTGCATATGCATGTGTATTTGCTCATGCGAATTAACCTTGACAAGATTATGCATTGAGTTCAAAGGTTATTCCTGAACATTATATACTGTCTTTAGAATGTCGTAAATTTTTTCTGCAGGTATATTGAGCAAAAAGCAGTACTCATAATAGTGTTAATTCTCCACTAGAGAATTGATGATAGAGACTAATATTCCTTATAAGTTGAAAATTGGCTAGTTGAAAACTGACTATTGCTTAAAACATGTGTTCTTTCTGGTTATGCTTTTGATTATGGTTTGGCATTACATAAACTGATTTCTTGACTGAAGCCTCATCTTCATTTTTTCACTTTTCCTTATTTTAGAAATTTGTATGCGTATTGCAATGTCATAATTTTAATTGTTAGCACTGTCTGTAGTATTACATTCTTTTGTAAAATTCCTGGCATTGCATTCACCTATAATTTGTAGTTTTTGCTCTCAAACATTGTAGCATGTGAGAGTTAATAGAGCAAGTAGAAGCAAATTTTTTCTCTGTCTCTTCATGTTATTCACCCTCAGATGATGGTTAATATTGTGATTTTTGTTATTTGAACGGAATAAGAGACAGGTTGGTTGCAAAAGGAAACTTGTCTGTTGGTAACTCAATATTTCAAGTTGTGTCATGGATATTATGGGTTTGATCTGAAGTATTATAATATATTGATATCAATTAGAACTTTTATTCGAAGACAATTAAACTTCTGATCTTTGGCAGACAAGCCCGTGACATTGGATTTCTTGAGCCAACATGCATATGGAACTTTTTGTCCTAATTATAACTGACTTTACAGTATATATGTCATTTGCTAAAGTGGTGCAATTATCATTCGTTTCCTTAAGCCATGGAATTGATTGACCTATCATCATCAAAACAAGCTGGTGTCTGAGTCAATGTGTATAATGGTTGGACAGTTGGACAAAATTTGGATATTGAATGTGGGTAACAAGTTCGAAAATTTTGGGTGATGCTAGCCAATGATCCAAAGGCCCAAGGACTGTGGATGGAAATTTCTTTTGGTGGGGATAAACAATAGTTGGAAGATCCAGGGGTACTTTGAACTTAATATAATGGAAACTTGCTAAACAAATGTGACACAATGGGGTGTGCTGGCTGAAATTTTATATACTTCAGGGGGTTTGAGTGCAAATTTCCCCTGATTATCTAAAGATATTAATCATTGAATTTTATGTTTCTAAACAGTTATGAGGTACTGACCTTTAGTTTTACTCAGGAAAGTGCTATGATAGATTCTTTTGCCATGCTGGTATCTGATTATGGAGATTGTAATTGGTTACATCTGCTAACTTGGAATGGTTATCTTTTGTATTACACATCAACTAATGGAAGTGACCTAAAGATATTGCTTGAAGAAAATGATTGTCATCACTTTGCTAGTGCTAAGGGATCAGGGTGGCAAACAGTGCAGTAAAAGATAGAACAAAAACTTAAAATATGTTTTTGAGCTCCTCAACCTTGATGGCAAGTCTGCCAATATGCATGCTAGCTAACATGCTGAAATTCCAATTGGGCACTAAAGAACGAATTTAGCTATGGAAGGCAATGTGTTTTGATTCAAAAGCTTGTTAATCTTAATCCTTGGGATTCATTAAATCTTAACAAGTTGAATCTTGATCCTCTGGTGATCATTTCTCCTCATGGTATTTCTTCCTAGCAATTCTGCCTATCCTGTCACTCAGGCTTGTTCTCTTATATTTTGGGCATTTTGTAGAAAAAATTTTGGGGGAATGGGTTTTTGGGAGAAAATTTGGAGAATGTGCCAAGTGTTTCTTTTTGTTTTGGGAAAATATGGAAAATGATTTGAGAATGAATTATTTGTTTCTTTATGTTTTGGGAGGAGACAAACTTTATTGTTAATGTCAAATCAGTTACTTTTTTTTTGTGTTTGTAAGGTGAAACATATATATATGAGTGTGTGTATATATATATAAGTGAAGTGAGGGAGTGATAAATAAATGAGTGATGTGAAAGATGGAGTGAGAAAATGAGGGGGTAGGTGTGCTTTTTAGGGTGTAGGGTTTTTTTTGGGTGAATTATGAGGGGTTTTTTGGGTAATAAATTGTAGCATTTTGGGAGAAAGATTGGGGAATGTGCATGCATTTTAAAATTGTTTTGGGGGTTGGAAAATATTTCCTCAAAATGTAGGAGAACAAGCCCTCATATTTTCTGAAAGCTCATATGTTTCTCTTTTTGTTGTGATTTTCAGGGGCATGAGCTTGCAATGCAGATTTTTTACCATCTGCACAGTCTTGTGATCTCAGATTCCATGCCATCTCTTTCCGCTGTATATGAGAAATTTCTTCTGGGAGTGGTAGGAGATCTATTAACTGGTTTTATTGCTATCAGCATAAGAATCAATAATATTTAAACTTCCATTTTAGGCAAAATCTTTGCTAGATGATTTACCAGCATCCGACAAGTCTTTTAGTCGGCTGCTTGGTGAAGTACCATACATACCTGAGTCCGTGTTGAGGCTGCTGCATGATGTATGTAGCGGAAGTCACTTGCAAGCAGGTAGCCATGATGGTGATCGTGTCACTCAAGGCCTTGGTGCAGTGTGGAGCTTAATCCTGGGGCGGCCAGTCAATTGTCAAGCCTTTCTGGATATAGCTTTGAAGGTACTTTTAGCCGAGATTTGTGAAGCTATGCACAGTAATTTTCTCAGTTCGGTTCATGTAGATATCTATATGAACTAAGGGTCTTCTAGTTTGATTATTGAACTTGTTTTCTAAGCCTTCTAAAAAACTGCTTTTTGCGTCTGAATAGCATCATCATTTTATCTGGAGTCAGGACCTTTTTACTTTGTTCATTGGAAAGACCAAGTCCTTATTGCCCCACTAAATGGTGAGTTTACATAGATTTTACATGTTAGAACCAAGCACATTTTTTGGCCACTTCATGATAATGCAACCAACCAGAAAAAAAGCACTAATGCTGCAAAAACAAATACACTGATTGCAGTAAAATAGTTATTCACCAGTTATTCTGTATGCTCTCCAAATCTGAAAAAGCTAGAGGCTATCGTATTCCTCAGAATGCCCTGCCCACACTAACCATTCAATATTTCTTTGCCCACTATTGGCCAAACCACTTGGTCACCTGGCACTTGGCTTAATGTGAGTTGGATCAGTTAGCCATGCTTTATAATTGGAAAAACGAGCACAATGGAAATACCTTGGAAATACATGCCGCTCAGCCAAAGATATACAGAATCATTCACAAAGCTAAATAGAGGGATTTGCATTAAGTTTTTTCTGGATTTTGCTGGATAGAGCCTAGAGGAAACTAGATGTTGGAGGAATATTGTTTTTTTGTACCCAAAAATTCATTCTACAGTCATATGCCTTGATTCCACTTAATGACTTCTACATTTGAGGAAGGCAATAGAGTGGCAGACATGTGAACAGCTTCACCATGTTTTTCCTATTAGAATATTTTGGCCAAATGTCCCAAAGCTATTTGATTTTGGCAAAGTTAATCATCAACCCTAGTATTTTTATGTTTAAAAATGAGGCCAATGCAAAAATATTGCTTGTAAAGTCGAGCATGGTGGGTTTTATATGTTATTCAAGCTTAAGCTAGATTGATATTCTCTCAGTAGATGGGCTGTGATAGAATAGTTATTCTTCTAACTTCTCATTTTTAGCCATCCTTGTTTTCAAGTACCTTCTCTAAGTGATTCCATATTCTAAGCATGATATGTAGAAGCAGAGCAGGCTCAGGTCATGATTTGTTGATCATATAGCAACTTAGTCAGTGTAATGATCTATGACTATAATGAAAATACCAGATGGCTGTTTGCAAATGACCCTTTCAATGTGGTTATTTCTTCCAGTGGTTAGAGTAAACTAATTGAATGTGTTTCCGTAATTGTAAACTCGTTTGCCGCTTGAGCAAATGTTTCACTCTATTGCAGTTAGTTAAGTAGGATCTTATGCCTTGTTATTAGGCAAATTGTTGTCTAAGTAATCCTGTTTCTCACCTGTATCCTTTGTGATTTCTATTTTGCACATAAGTAAATGGATCTCTAGTCTGTTTAGCAGCTTCTTTAGATTTTGTTCTAATATGTTGCATCTTAATGAGTGGAAATAGTTGTGTTTCATGTTTATTAGTCCCTGTAACAGTTTCCATGGGCAGCTCTAGATCTGTAGTCAGTTGTGCTGTTATCTTCTCTTACTTATTTAATTCCACATTGCAGTGTGCTGTTCACTCAAAAGATGAGGTTCGAGCAAAAGCTGTTCGCCTGGTAAGAAAGCTTGCTACTGCTTCTTCTTTTGGCACCTCCTGAGCCATGAAAGAAATGTTCTGTCAGTTGGTAAATATTGATTGAAGTTGTTTGTTGTTTATGTTTAAAAATCTTGCTTACTTGTGTTCTTGTGCCCTTATCAGGTGGCAAACAAACTATATGTTATTGGCTACATCTCTGAAAACATCGAGCAATTTGCAAAAAATATGTTCTTGTCAGCTGTGGATCAACGTGTCTCACATGCAGTGCTTTCACAATCTGTGATGGCTGAAAAAAGGATTGGAGGACAGGTGTGTAATATTATAACTTGTTCTTTTCCTGCATTACTAGGTTATCAATACTTTATAAAGTATTATGCTGCAATGTCGATCCCAATTTTTTTATTCCCATTAAAGAGCAACTATTTTTATGCATTTTACTGTTTTTGTTCTCTTGAATACTTGGCGCCACTAGTCTGAATAATTTACAGACATTAACTTCATTTGTAGTGTTCAGTTCTGTCTTATTTTGCCTGCAAGGTTGGCTTTCTTATTTTAAAAGATTTATTTCTTGTGTGCCAAATCAGTTGTTAAATTAATCTATTTTTTGTATTGACTTCATCCATAAGCTTAAACAGGGAATACTCCTCGTGTAGGCATCATTCTTTTTTGTGAAGCTTAACATGTGAACTCGTTTTCCTAAATGGGTGGCTAAATCGGACCCAAATATCCGACCCCTTACTTGGCGTAGCTCTAATACTATATTGAATGATCACTTCATCTAAAAGTTTAAGCTATTAGATAGGAGAAACATTAAATATTTAATATCTCGGTTAGTATGTTTGATTGATCCATTCACTCAAAATGTTCAATGAAGTTAGTATAAAGGATTATTTATCTAGACTCTCTTGAGGTTTGGTCTATTTACTAAAAAACCCACAGGTTAGACAAAATTACAGACACCCCTAATGTTTTGCTTTGTCTCACATTTTTCAAAGTCCATTTAGAGGTGTCAAATGGGCTCAGCCCACGTAATAGACTGTTCAAGTCGGTTCAAGCCGTTCATGGGTCGGCTCTTGACGGGCTGAAATTTGCAAAATCCAACTTGGCTTAAAACTTGCCCACTACATAGGTGGGCCGGTTTATATATGAGCCGGGCTAGCTCGCGGGTTGGCCCGCGGGCCTTTTTTTCTAAATTTCAAATAAATCTAAAAATTTCAAGTTTTTATATTTATGTGATTCTTAATGTTTTTTACAACACTTGTAATTTTTTGAAAGATTTAATAATTTATATTTATGTGATTTTTAATATTTTACAACACTTAAATTTTTATAAAAACTTAAAAATTTATACTTATATTAATTTTTTGTATCAATTATATTTTTCCAAAAACATTACTGAATAAGGTGGTGAAAGGTTTGGCATGAACCCCTCTGCTAAATATCAACAATTAACAAATGAAATTTATAAAGATAAACATGCAAATTAAATTGTAAAAAAAGATAGATGTTATCGGAAAAGATGTAATAACAATTAAGAAGCCACAATTTGGTACACTATTCATCGCTCCACGAAGTTGCAAATTGATACACTTTTATTCAAGGCTTCATCGCACCGTTTGCACAAGCAATTTAATAATATGTACTAAATACATAAAAGATATGATTTATTTATAGATTAATGCATTTGAGAGAAATTGAGAAATTGTGGAGTAAGAAATAAAATTTTAGAATGCTTGAAACTTGAGAGATTTCAAAGAAATTGCATTAGATAGTAAACATTTCTATTACAAATTATCACTATTTACAGTGGTCATTTATTATTTATTAAAACAAAAAAAGGAAATTGCCAACATGACCGTTGGAGTCCAACGGTTGGACTTCTAGTTTTGTTGCTTTTCTAGCAAAGGTTGGAGTTTTCTCTTGCCAATCGTTGGCAATAGTCACAGTGATTAGAAAAGTAGCCGTTATAATAATGGCTACTTTTCCTTTTTTTTAATTTAATATTATAATTTATAATTTATAAATTATAAATTCTTAATTTATAAATTATAAATTTATGATTTTTTAAATTAATAATTAATAATTTGTAATTTAAAAATTATAAATTCTTAATTTTTTAAAAATTATAATTTATAATTTAAATTAAAAAAAAATATCGTGGGCTAGCCTACAAGTTGGCCTGCTTAGCCTGTGAGATGGGCCAGCCCATGGTCCTTTATTGTTTGTTGGCCGAGCCTGTCCTGAATGCAAAAATTTAGCTTGGGATGGGTTTTCAAATGAGTCGGTTTAGTCCAACTCATATTAAAGAATTAAATGAGTCGAGCTAAGCCCTTTTTTTTTCTCGGGTTGGGCTGGGCCGAGCAAGTCGGCTTGGCCCGTTTTGACACATATAAGTTCGTCAGTCTCTATTACAAAAATTGCTAATATCATAAAAATTTTTACATGAAAATCCATAAATGCCCCATGGCTGCTTGGCCCGACCCATTTTGACACATCTAAGTTCAGTAGTCTCTATTACAAAAATTGCTGATATCATAAAAAATTTTACATGAAAATCCATAAATGTCCCATGGTTATTGTTTTGGTTATTTTTTAGACAAATACCTAGTGGTGTCAAAATGGCTTAGCTTGGCTCGTTTAATTCTTTGATATGGGTTGCGTTGGACTAGCTCACTTAAAAACCCATCTGGAGCTGAAATTTTGTAGCTTGGGATTGACTCGGCTTGCGGGTTGGCACCCTTAGCCCGCGACATTTTTTTAATTTAATTATAAATTATAATTTTTAAAAAATTTAAGAATTTTTTAAAATATAAATTATAAATTATTAATTTAGAAAAATTATAAATTAATAATATATAAATTAAGAATTAAGAATTTATTATTTCTAAATTATAAATTACAAATTTATAAAAGTTATATATTTAGAATTAAAATAAGAAATATAATTTATAAATTTATAAAAATTATAAATTATAATATTAAATATAAGAAAGGAAAAGTAGCTGTTTGGTTACTTTTCCAATCATTTGACCGTTGTCAATGGTTGACAAGGGAAAACTCCAAGCTTTGCTGGAAAAGCAGCAAAGCTTGGAGTCCAACTGTTGGACTCCAACAGTCATGTTGATAATTTTCTTCTTCTTTTTCTTTTTTTAAATAATAGTGATCATTTGTAATAGAAATGTTAACCATCTAGTGCAATTTCTCTCCAATATCTCAAGTTTTAAGTATTTTAAAATTTTATTTCTTACTCTACAATTTCTCAATTTCTTTCAAATCTATTAATTTATAAATAAATTATATCTTTTATTTATTTAGTACATATTATTAATTTTTTTGAACAAACAATGCGGCGGAGCCTTGAGTAGAGGTGTATCAATTTGCGATTTCGTGGAGCCATGAATAGTGGTGTATCAAATTGTGACTTTTTAATTATTATTATGTCTTTTACAGTAACATTTATTCTTTTTTTACAATTTAATTTGTTTGTTAATCTTTGTGAATTTCATTTGTTTATTATTTACATTTAGTAGAGGGGTTCATGCCAAACCCCTTACTAATTCAGTAGTGTTTTTGAAAAAATATAATTGATACAAAAAGCTAATATAAGTATAAATTTCTAAATTTTTATAAAAATTTAAGTGTTGTCAAATATTAAAAATTACATAAATATAAATTATTAAATATTTAAAAAAAGTATAAGTGTTGAAAAAAAATTTAAGAATAACATAAATATAAAAATTTGAATTTTTTTAATTTATTTTAAAATTAAAAAAAGGCCTGCAGGCTAATCCCTGGGCCAACCGGCCGGCCTAGCCTGGCTCATATATAAACCGGCCCATTATATAGTAGGTTGGTTTTGAGTCGAGCTAGATTTTGCAAATTTCATCCTGTCACAGTCCGACTTCGGAGCTGGCTTGAACTGTCTATTATATGGGTTGGGCTGGCTTGGCCCTGCTCATTTGACACCTTTATAAATACGCTTAGACTTATTTTTTATATTTTTCATACCATAAGAGTGTAACCTTAACGTTGTTTAAATTACTCGTAATAAATTTAAATATATTTTATTAATAATAAATTTTCATAAATACTGAATAATATTTAAATTCAAGTTAAATAATCTAATTAAGTTTAATTAAACTATTTATTAATTAAATAATTAAAAAACTAAATATTATATTAATCTCTTAAACAAAATAACTTTTATAATTTGGATTGAATAATGATCAGTAATATTAAAATATTAGTTATAATTAAAATAATTTGATTAAATTAAGTTGAAATTACTTATTAATTAAGAAATAAAATAAGTAAAATATTAAAAAATAAAACTAAAAATCTATTATTGTATATAACCCTAATTTTATAATTTTAAATTATATATTCTGTAATATGAAATAATAAACATATCTAAAATAATATAATTAAATTTAGTTGAATCTATTTATTAATAAAGATAAAAAATTTGGAAAAAATAAAAAATCTATATCTATCATACTAATAATTAATTAATTAAAAAATAATAAAAATCTAAGATTTAAAAAGAGTGTTAAATAGTAAAACATATCTAAAATAATTTATTTGCATAACTAATGGAAAACATATTTATTAGTTGAATTACAATATTAAATAATATTAAAATAACAAACATTTACGAAATAATTTAATTAAATGAATCACTAAAATAATATCAGATCTAAAACAAATAAATTAATTAAATAATGAATACATCCAAAATAATTAATTAAAAATAAGATACATAAAAATTTAAAACACTTTATTAATTAGGAATATATAAGTAAAAATTATATATTTTAATTAATTTTTTTATTAATTATTAATTAATGAAAATAAATAATATATTCTAAAAAGTACACAATTCCACCCCAACCCTCCCAACCCCCCAACCCTCCATTAGTTCTAGCTATGGCTGGTGGCTGCAGCCCATGGCTGTTGGCCTGTGGCCACTGCCATGCTGGCCACCAGGGTAATGGCTGCAATGGCCAGAGTTCGTGGGGGCTAGATCTGGATAGTAGAGGGGCTGGGGTGTTGCGGTGAGATGGATGGTGGGTGGGTTGTGAAGTTGTATAAGTATACTATATGTATATGTATATTAAGTATAATTAAAAATAAATGTATATTATATAACATATGGGATATTTTATTACATATGTGTGTGTGTGTAAACATTTAATTGTTTTTGGAATATTTATTTTTTATTAATGATTTTAGTGTAGTTTTGTAATTTCATTAAGTGAGGTTATTTTGGTTATTTTTACCGCCACTTCATGGGCGTTTTAGTCACTTTTGTAGTGCTAAGGTCATTTCAGTTTTTGTACATCTTTTTTTTTTCTTTTTTATTATTTTGCTTCTTTTTTTTTGTCCTTTAATCCAACCAAGGATAAATTAGCCAGAATGCTCACAAGCGTGAACGACGAGCCGCTGCTCGCCTTCTTCAGAACGAGTCCTCTCGCGGCCTAAACGCGCCTTATTGGCTCTACCCCTTCCCACCTTTCCATGGCTCCTCCACTTCTGCTCTTCTCCCCTCTATCTCTTACCTTCTTTCTTTCAAGCCCTGTTTGGACATTTCACATAAATTGTCTGATTTAATGGCAAGCTGTCAGCATCAGGGGTTATTTGTAATTTTGTGAAACTTGTGAACTTTTGCAGAATTAAGCCAAACCTCAAGGGAATTTGGGTAATTAACCCTATTATAAATTAAGAAATTTTCTCTTTGAAATAATTCATTTGGAAATATTAGTTTCATGAATAATTTTCTCACTTTGTTTAAGGGTTTAATGGGATTTGATTTCTTTAATTTGAAAAAAGGTCTGGCTTTTCAATTAAAGGATAGACAGCCAGGATGGGCTGCTTTCATTAAGCGTGTAAATGGGTACTAAACCCAGATCCTCGAGAGCATATAATGGGTATGGATTGAATATATACCGAGAAGACTTACTATCCATTTCTGAACTTACAAAGCATTTTGTATAGTGAATTATATAATTTAATTGGCAAAGATGTTCTCTCTCTCTATGTCTCCCTCTCTTTTTCTCTTCATGTGTGTGTATGTAGTGTATTATAATATGCACACCTTTTCCTGAATTTTATTGCTCTCATTTCTTTCTTGGAACGTCCAAAAATAAGACTTTATTTCCTAAAATAAATTTTTTTTGCAAATCTTATTTTTTCAATCAAATAATAAAGGAATACCACTCTGTCAACCTCAACTTTGAGGGCAATATTGTGAGTTACAAAAAACTTATTTAAAACTCCATGAAGTGTCAAACTAAGCCATTATTTTGGGATTGGGAGATTATACATATATCTATAATTAAATATAATACTCGGTGTGATATATTTATAAACAAATACAATTATTTATCAATACTTATTATTATAATTTAATACCTTTTCAATTATTAGTAAGTATCAGGTAGCCTGTAGCCATTCTAACAAATATTCATTCATGTGTTTGCATTATTATTGTCTTTTGGGTTAAAAGGGGGTGGGGAGATTCTCTCTTTTTGCTTATGTTATACTTGATGTGCTGATTAAACATATGCAGCACATGCTATGCTGCTTTGTCTTGTAAAATTTCTAACTGGAATGTATTTTTACTAGAGGTTATATTGATGTCAGATGCTTGGAATTGCTCATTTGGTAGATTATCATAGTTTTTTTGGGACAATGAATTAACAGTGTCAATCAATCTTGCAAATGCATATATTCTTTACATCTCCTTTCGATGTCCATAAACTTGTGGCATTTTAAGAGCATCGAAATACTGCTGACTCACATCTGACTTACTGCAATCTAGGCTATTATTTGCTGTTGAAGTTGGTTGCTAATATTACCTATCTCAAGATATTAGTAGGGCTAGCACGACAGAGACTATCACTCTGTTCTTATTTTTGAATAAATATCTGTCTAGCAAAACTCTCACACAGTCGCTCTCTCTTTGGAGATTAAAATTAGTTGAGATTATTTTTTCGATTTTATGCATTACTGATTAAGGCTCCACTGAAAGCCTATTAAAGTTTCTATCTTTCACCTAGATACACAAGGTTCTTGGGCAGTACTCTGTCTGATCTACTTGGAATGATGTTTGATGCCTACACTTTAGTTTAATACACTTTTTATGCTGTATAGGGCTAAACTTGCTTTTCTTTTATATCCTCTTACTTATTTCTCTCTGTGTAATATCCTCTTTAGGTGGACTGCCAAGAAACATCCAGAAGTGGTTCTCAAGTTTCAGAGCCTGGAGTTTCTCAAGATGGCTCTACTAAGGGTGCTCCAGCTGGACCCCCAAATGATTCTTCAATTTCTTTTTCTCAAGCACAGGGCCTCATTTCTTTGCTTTTTGCATTATGCACAAAGGTTGTGGAATGGGTTTCTTGAGAAGAGATCTAATAGATATCTTTTTGGATTACTTATCTCCTTGCTGATGTTGCTTTTGTTTCCTTATAGAAACCAAGTCTACTTCAACCGGTGTTTGACAACTATGCTCGTGCCCCTAAGGCTGTTAAGCAGGTCTCTATCTGTTATCTTTTATTTCTGAACTCTAAATCTATTATGTGGTGGCTTAAATTTACTGTCTTTACAAACTACGCTTACAGATAATCAGATACACATATATGAATTCACAATGTAAAGCTGTAATCATGTTGGAAACTTCACTATTTTTAATGTACTTAATGACACCTGAAGAAAGCCAAAGGACCGGTACGTTAGTTTAAATGCACTGGAAAAAACATATTTTCAGTGCTTTGGAGACCAATTTCTTGCAGATGTGGTCACTTTCGTTATCCTTGGAGCTCTGAGTAATTAATTTTATTAAATAATTTAGATTGAAAACTAATTCTGATCAAATATATTTAGTTACTCTAATAAATACATTCTAGCATATCAACTCTATCGAGGATAGCATATTGAGCATCTGATAAGTATGATATATTACGTTGTGTAAGTATCATAGTATATTAAGTAGATATATGTTACCATATCTGATGTAAATAATAGCATGAATAGCTCATGGTTGAGTGCAGAATATACACTGAATTACATTTTAACCCTGTGAATCTTGTCCCTCTCGTTCCTCTTATCTCAGTTAACATGCATCTAGAGCCCAACTTTAATCCACTTACTTTGAAGTTGCCTTTGTTTTGCAACCCTCCTGCTGGTGTTGTTGTTTGTTTGTCTTGTTTCTTCTTTATCCTCTGTCAGATGAGCACCACAATGCCATTTTGTTGTTCTTGCTGTCGCATGGGCACACTCTGTTTCTCGCCTTGATAAGTGGTGGATTTAAATTGAGCTGCCCTTGGGATTTGAAGCGTGGTCTGGGCATTATAACTCGTACTATTCTGTAGTGGCCCTGGCCCACTACTTTGAGCCATAGAACGCTCAAAAATCCTAGAAAAAAGGTCCTGAAATGGCACGATAAGACACTATTGGAGGATAAAGAGTCAATAGACGTGGTAACTCAAAACTTCACAGGTTAAAGGATACAGTTAAAGAATAAAACCGTACCTGACGGTTCTGTAATTAATCGCTAGTTCCTTGCTGCTTTGCTTTGTGGGTCTTAGGGTAAAATTGGTAGACTAGCCACTCTATTTTCCTTCATGAAATAGTGCTGGTTGGGTACCTTTCTGTTTGCTTTTGTTGTTGTTCTCCACTCTATGATGGATTTTTATTTATTTATTTATTATATATACATATATAATAAATTGTTGACTGGTTGTGCCCAGGTAGCAGCATAGTCAGCTTAGTCAGCCAGTTATAAGTATTAAGTGCTACATCAGTGTCCAGTCAGCGCCTTCTGAGAAAAAACCAGCAATTTCGTGCTATTGCTTTCATTCCTTCAATTATTTTCACTCTTTTGTAGGCCATTTGACTTCATGGAGATGAAAAATTTAACTATTTCTCCTTTTCAAATTACTAACTGTAAATTAAACAGTAGTAATTATCGTTGCTGGGTTATTTCGGTTGAAGTATTTCTTGGAGGTTTAGTGAAAGATAATTATTTGATCCCCCAAAAATAGATTCTAACTCCAACAATTGCCATCTGGAAGCAAGAGACGCTTAGATCTGTGCTATGGAACTCCATGGAGCCCTCCATTATAGATTTATTATGATCTGCAGGAGTGACAAGGCGATTTTGCACGCACAAGGTTACTGCTGAGTATTAGTCTAATTGCATGGATGGTTGAGGTTTAATAGACCATTTTAGGAATTTCAGTTTGAATTTTGGCTCTGCGGAATAATCTGTTTCCCATTTTTTCTGATATTGCAACTATGCAAAAGTAGAGGGATCAATTTGAAGTCCTTCAATTTTTGGCCATCATACCACCCAACTATCAACTTTTTTGCTCTTAGGTTATTACCGGCTTTGAGCTAACTAGCCTTGATGAGGTTTACCCTCGAGCAATAAGATTCTCTACTTATCATCTATTGCAGGAGGCACATCCCATTGACAATCAGTCTACCTTGGCCTCTCAACATATGTCCTTGCTAATGCACAATGCATGCAATAATGGATAGGGTAATGGAGTGTTTGAGGTAAGTGGTCGAGATAATGGACAAGGAGGTTATGGTAATAGTCGAGCAGGCCATACTAACCAATGGTCGTGGCTGAGGAGAATGGTGATGAAAAATGTGATTAATATGGCCATCCTCATCACACACGATCCGCTTGTTGTGATTTACATGGCAGGCCTCCTTGATATGCTAATACAACATCTTTTGCATGTTCATAGCTAACCATTCAGCATCCTCCTTAGCCACCAATAGTGTGATTTTAGGGAGGAATATGCCAAGTTCTTTCATTACCAATCTGTCCAACACGCAACTCTTCCTACTGCTTCCCTTGCCAACTAGGTAAACACCAAACTTGTCTTTTCTCTACCTTAAATATCCCCAAACTTTGGATACTTTATTCGGGTCCATTAGATCGCAAGACAAGTAACTCCCATCTATGGATCGCAGGCCAAAGTCCAAGGCATTGGACTGCACCACTGTCCTTACCATTATTTTTATCAACCATCGTCTATATTCCTAATTTTTCCTTTAAGTTAACCAAACAACTTAATTGTTTATTAACATTTTTTCCCAATTTTGATGTCATTTGGCATTTGAAGAAGGGGGAGTAATTGGCGAATGGCAAGGATTTCAAAAACTCTGTAATGAAACCACCTTTACCCACTGTCTGTCATGGATCCACGTCACCACTTCACATTCACAGTCCTTTTGGCCACCCTTCCCTTGACAATTTAAAAATGTTGGCACCAAGTTTGAGTCTTGCCCAGTCCCTAAATTTTGAGTGAGTCATGTCAGTTAGCTAAACATGATCACATTTCTTCTTCTTCTCGTACAAATAAATGTTCGTTGGGTCCTTTTGATGTAGTCCATTATGATGTTTGGGGTCCTTGTCACGTCATGTCTATGTTAGGATTTCAGTTAAAAGTATCATTTGTTAATGATTCTCTTGGTGCTTTATTTAATGGAAGACCATTCTGAGTTGTTTTCTTATTTTTGTACATTTCGTGCTGAAATTAAAACTTAATTTGATTTCTATACCTACACTTTGAAGTGATGATACTAAGAAACACTTCTCTAACAATTTGATGTATTCATGCAAATGATGGAATCCTTTGTCAATCCTCTAGTCATTACACACCTAACAGAGTGGGGTTGCTGAGAGGAAAAATAGCAAGTAAAAATAGGCACTTGCTAGATGTTACTCGCACTATGATGTTTCATACCCATGTTCATAAACAGATTTTGGGTGATGCTGTCCTCATTGCATGTTACTTGACTAATTGTATGCCTTCTATGGTGTTATTAAGCCTTCCCTCACTCTATCCTCTTTCTTAATGAAGCTACATTCATACTTACCCTTTGCATATATGAGTTTTGCTCTAGATAAGTTGAGTCCGTGGTCTATTAATGTGTATCCTAAGGATATTCTCGATCTCAAAAAGATTATTGTTGCTCTGACCTAGTCTCTCACAAATTCTTTCATAGTGCTTATGTCATGTTTTTTAGTTCACACTTTATTTTTTGAGTTATACGCTTATTCGAACTTTGAAAAATCGGTTTTTTCTTTACCTATAACCTTTCCCTTGACCTCCTCACCGACTGTGGACCCTTTGTTTCACAGTTTTTTGTTTGGTGATATACCACAAGCTTAGCTCCGTGTATTTCATGCCCTTCAGAATCACTTCTCTGTCATCAAATCCTCATCCACAACCTATCTCAGAATTAGATGTTTCGATTTCCTCCGAAAAGGTAAACATATTTGCATCTCTCATCCTTTCTCCAATTTTATGTTATTAAAACTTATCTCCTGCATTCTCCTTATTTATCTCCACTATCGACTTTATTTCTATTCCCATTAATATCAATGATGCACTTTCACATCTCAGTTGGAAAACCACAATGGATAACAAGATGAGGCACCCTCACGTAGATTGGAGCTTGATACTTGTTCCTCTTCTCCCACTTAAGACTGTAGTTGGTTGTAAATGGGTGTATATCTAAAAGTTTACTCGGATAGTTTAGTTGATTGCCTCACGACACGCCTTGTGGTTAAAGGATACACACTGCCGTTTTATTTGGGTTATTGTGATACTTTATCTTCTGTTGCTAGAAAGTTGTTTATCTTTTTAGAAGCCACGTATCTTGGCTGCTACACTAATTGGATGTTAAAAATGCTTTTTTGAATGTTGATCTTGTAGAAGAAGTATTTATAAACAGCCCCAGGGTATATTGTTTGGGGGGTGTTTGAGTTGGTGTGTCATCTCATCACTATATAGACTACGGCAATCTCCTTATGTCTGGTTTGGTCGATTCACTAAGGTAGGAATCTCATTCGGCATGAAGTGTTTGGTAGACCATTATGTCTTCCCCACATGCGCGTCTATGGTATGATTCTCTATGTTGATAATATTGTAATTATTGGAGATGACAGCACTGAGATACGCAAGTAGTCATTTCTGTAAACTTAATTCAACCAAAAGATTTAGGACAATCGAAGTATTTCATGGAAATCAAAGTCGCTAGATAACACGTTGGTGTTGCTCTCTCTCAGTGGAAGTACACACTTGATTTATTGATAGAAATTGGTATCTTGGGAGCCAAGCTAGTTGATTCTATCATGGATGTTAATATCAATCTGATGATAAGGAAGAACCCATTACATAAGCCAGAAAAATACATGATTAGTTGGGAAATTAAACTACTTGAGTGTCGCCCAACCCAATATCTCATTCACAATTAGTATAGTAAGTCAATTTCTCAATTCTCCTCAAACAATCATTAGCATGCAGTCATGAAATTTTAAGATATCTAATTAAGTCATTAGGTTTGGGATTATTATGCAAGAATCATTGACATTTTAATATTGTTGGATATACTGATTTTGATTATATTGGATCTGGGTCCATAACTGATAGAAGATTGACTCCTGGTTATTGCATTTTTGGTGGAGGTAACTTGGTCTCTGGAAAAGTAAAAAAGCAAAGGATGGTGTCCAGGTCAAGTGATGAAGTAGAATGGCATATTCTACTTGTGAATTGATCTGGCTAAGCAATTCTTGGATGATCTTGGGTTTAAACAAATCTAGTCAATGAAATTAACATGCAACAACCAAGCTGCAATCCATAAGGCAAATGATCTAGTCTTCCACGAGAGGGCAAAGTATATCAAGGTGGACTGCCATGTTTCTGCGAGAAAAGATGCGGCAGAATATTGTTAGAACTTCCTAAGTAGTGTCCAATGACAATTTGTTCGCCAAGGCTTTGCATGGGACTTGTGTAAAATTCCTTTGCGATGAGCTTGGACCATAGATACATGTTCTCCATTTTGTGGGGGATTGCTGAGAATACCACATTGAACCTGTGATGAATCTGATATATTATGTGGTGTACGTTTATAGTATAGGAGGTAGATATATCTTACTATATTTGATGTAAATAGTAGCACTGTAAATACACTGATGGTTGAGTGAAGAACATTTTCTGAAATGAATTTTAACCTTGTCCCTTCCTCTTATCTCAGTTAACAAACATATATACATATGAGCGACAGTTGTGTCAAGGCCTAGGCATATCTGTATGTGTGGTTTTCTTTTTTTCCTTCTTTTTTTTTTAATATTTTCAAATTTTTGTGGTGAATTTGCCTTTATACTTAATAGAACAGAAAGGTTTGTGCACTATAATCCAAACCACCGTCCACTGACTTGGGTGATCTGCAGCATTCTGGTGTCCAATTTTTATGTAGTGTATCTTTTCTTGTAGTTTTATGTCATAGATCACTTGTACATGCCAAATGAGGTAGCACATCTATCATACATTCCTTGTCTTTTATCAGCCTGACACTGCATTGTCTCTTTTCCTGATCTTTTCTGTTGCCATTAGACTATGAAAACTGCTATTTGCATTTCAAAGCATGTGCAGGTATTCCAAAATTAATCACTGGCCTTCTAGTGAAAAGGGTTTATGTCTTGGATTTGTGTGAGAAAGTGTATATGTTGATCTTTACTGTTGAAAGAAAATATTGCATTCAGATCCTAAGGAGACCATTATTCTTTACTTCCCCCCTGTATGGTGAACTTTTTACTGTTTTGAATATAGTAGCCCTGTTTCCAGCTGTACTCTGTATCTGAATTTTCCTTACTGATTTAGGCTGTGCATCGTCATATCCCTGTGCTTATAAGGACTCTTGTGTCTTCATATTCTCAATTTATTCATATAATATCTAATCCACCACAAGGAAGTGAACATTTATTGGTGCAGGTTGGTTATCCTAATCTTCTCAAATTGTCTGAATATCTGATATCTTTTTTCCTTGAGTTCTCTCTTCCTAAAACACAGTTGTTGGTTTTACTTGAAGGTGCTTCATGTACTGTGTGAAGGGAAAACACCTCCTCCAGATTTAGTGGCGACTGTCAAATGTTTATACAAGACCAGACTAAAGGTTTGACCAGTTCCTAGTGCTTATTTGTGCCACTTTTCCTTATAGCTTAAAATAGTTAGGTCCTTATTATATTATTCTTTTGCAGGATACTACTATTCTTGTACCAGTGCTATCGGCTTTTTCAAGAGATGAGGTCTTCCCTTATATCTGTTTGCACAAATGTGTTATTCATTATGGAATTTCGTTTTTTCATACCAATGCTCCGATACAATTATTTTTAAAAATGTTTGGTAAAAACAAATAGAGTTTCAAATTATACGTTGTCTGTGCAACATATATCAATTTATGGCCTCAGTGAAAATGCTGATATTGGTGTCCTAGTATTGTCAAATCTGATCTTATACAAAACTCGCTAGTATTGGAGAAACCCTGAGAAGAAGGTACTTTGACTTGAATGTAGAGAGTCACTGTCGACTTCATCAGTGGAAGGCATTGTTCAGATGTATACCAATAACCTCATAATTGATTAAACTATGTACCTGATGCTGTAAAACTTATCAGTTAAAAATAGGCAGAACTTTTAATTTATGATGAAACAATATCTCATATCTGGTCACGTTATTTTAGAACTTGAATGTATGATAATTAGATGGATCTGGAGACAAGATTTGATGTCTGACATGATCTAAGGAAAAGAACTAGAAAATTTGAAAAAGTTAAAATTTCGAACATGATGAAGCGGATGCTTTGTTATTGGGAATTTGTCTCTTTCTCTATCAGTTTTCCAAAAAGAATCCTAAGTAGAAAAAGTGGAGCAAGGGTCACAGAGAAAGAGATGTTTGCTCTTAGGTGCCAGTTTTTGATGCTTATGTTCAAATTTCTACTTTCTCAGCTAAATTATAGAATTGTTTTTAGTATTTTGGAGAGAACAGAAGATTTAACTGTCTAAGAATTACCTAAATAGGGATTAGGAATTTCTTACTGTCTTTTCTTCCTTGTAAGAACATTAACTCACCCTCATTGTGATTAATAATGTTTATTCTACTGCACCTGATGTTTCTTCAAAGATATGTGTTTAGGCTTTTAGATCTATGGAAAGAACATGACAGGGCATCATAATGATCTTAAAGTTGTACAAATAGATGTCATATTTGGAGATTAGTTGGTGAGATTTAGATGGCTTTCTTACTTGAAAGAATTGTGAAATATGGGAATCTAAACTTAGTGTTGACCAAATTGCTTGGACTTGATAGGATGGTTTCAAGAAAAGCGGCTTGGGATATTAATTATCGGAGGTAGGTTTTATTTGTTAAGACTATTCGAGCAATACGAGCTGGAAAATGAAGATATTATTATTATTATTATTATTTTATTTTATTCTTTTTTATTTTTTGTTGATGTAGAAAATTTATCATAAGGTTCCTAGAGATTTTTTAGTGTAGAAAGAAGTTAAAACCTGGTACACTGAGATTATCAATTATATCAGAGTGGGATAAACAGTGTGAATGATGAAAGAAATCTGTCGAGTTTTCAATAATATAGTGCTAATAAATTAAAAGCTTTAAGTCTATACTTGATTCTTTTAATCATAAATGAACAAACTAAAGGTATAAGTGATGAGGTGTTAAATAGTTATGTTTTTCTCGGATAATGTATCTTGGTGGGTTAAGCCAGAAAGTCATTGTTAAAGTGGGGTATAGAGAACTATGGGATAAGGTGATCCTCAAAATAGTTGGAGTAGGATAGATGCTCTAAGTGAACTCTAGTCCATCTAGTGGCACCTGCACATAGCTGATAGAAATTGGAGGTTGAGAAATTTGCTGAAATTACGCATTTATTAATGAGGATACGGATTTTGGAGATGATGTTTTTCAAGGACTATAGTTGGTTGTCTTAAAGACCCCTAGCAGTATACTGTTAGCAGGTCGACAAAGGTTCTCTTGAAATTGCTTTTAACTTATGTTCCTCTATTTGCTAGTTTTCCGGTGTTCCACTTAAAAAACATCACATCTTTTCATGATCTTTAAAAGTAGATTTATTTGCATTTATCCAATGTCAGGTTTTACCCATTTTCCCTCAGCTTGTCCACCTCCCACTGGATAATTTTCGGACAGCATTGGCTCATATTCTACAGGTATTTATAACTTCTGCAAACACTGACTTCTTATGTTGAGCATTTTTTCAGATTTCTGCTTCTTTTTGTTGCTTAATGCTTCTTTTATTGTGGTCCTGTGGACTTGAAAATGGATACTGTAATGTTCTTTTTCTCTTTGGGCTTTTTCAAGTACATCCATTAAATCCTGTTAATGTTGATTTTCTTAAGATATTTATCCTACTTTTGAATAATGAGACACCTGACAAGCAGAAAAAGCCTATAGGATGCTGAGTAAAAGGCTGTGCTTTTTAATGATGTTTCAAGTAATGGTTTTATGGCATTCTCTGTAGGCTCTTTTTGTCATCTTTGTGCAGTGCTTATGCAGATGTATGGCTTATATGACAGATGATGTGTCCATTATGCTGCTATTTGTTCTAATAATTTAAAACTTCGTGGAAGTTGTGTATTGAAATAAAAGCCGGTTGAATTTTCAATTATAAGTGATGTTTCCTTGTGTTTCTAAGATTTCAATGTCTTTTGCAGGGTTCTGCTCATACAGGTCCTGCATTGACACCTGTCGAAGTTTTGGTAGCAATCCACTATATTTCTCCTGAGAGAGATGGTCTCCCACTAAAAAAGGTGATTACAGCCGTTGTTCAAATTCAGTTTTCGTGTGGCCTATAACAAATTTTAGCTTCATATACACCAGAGAAAATATGCATTCTAGATGGCCAAAAATTACATGGACTCTGGTCGTTATTCTAACTTCAATGCAACATAGGCAAGTCTTAAGTAACCAAAAACAGGTTTTGAATATGATATTGTGGGTCAGTCACAACATGTTACTAATGGTATAGATTCCTACTTCCTAGAGCATCCTCATGTTATTCTTGTAAGTTGTCCTCATTTTTTCAATATTTCTCGCAACATAGGATTTTGATTCCTTGTTTGTTAACTATGTTGTAAGGTCCTGGATTAAAATATCTCTGGTCATTGAAGTGTAAATTTTAACTTGCTCTCAACCCTTGTGTCTATTCTAATGATAGTGTAATTGATTTTCAGATAACTGATGCTTGCTCAGCTTGTTTCGAGCAGCGCACAGTTTTTACGCGTCAAGTTCTTGTGAATGCCTTAAACCAGATGGTATGGTATGTTCTTAGGATGAATATAAGGATTTTCATGACATTGTATCATCTTTGCTCATTTTGCTTGTTAGGTTGATCGAAATCCACTTCCACTGCTCTTCATGAGAACTGTTATCCAAGCAGTTGATGCATTTCCAACACTGGTATATGCAGTTGTCTCAATTAAATTTATGTCCTGTTTGGCATGAAATGTCCTGTTGTGTCTGATTTTACTAATGTGTTGTTTCATGGTCTAATGCCTCTGTGAGATGTTGTAGTTTGTCCTTCATGAATTGGGTTGTAATCATGATTGATGTTTGGATTTAAAAAAAAATCTGTACACATCTTCCTGACAAATTTGCTCGAGTCCCCGAGACCTATGATCCTTACGTACAACATTGACCAGAAATCCTTAGTTCTGAACATTTGAAAGAGCAGACACTCATGAAGCTTTCCTATGGTGTTACTTCACATCTGTGCTACACATACTTTCCATAGTAGCACAGCCAGATATGATGTGCAATTGTATCATTTTAGTGGATATCACTATTATCGTATCTTTTCTCTATAATACATGAGAACTTCAGTCCAAATTCCTTTCATACTAGAAACAAAGTTATTAATAATAATAAATAAATAAATAAAAAGATAATTGGAAAATCTATATTTCAAGATGCAGAGTTTTGGATGCATGAATTATACCCTTGCACAAAGAGGATGTTGGATATGGCAACCTGAAGCTGTATTTGCAAGCATTATTTGTTCGATGGTGATTGTGCGCCAGTAATTTCTTGTTTCACTGAAACTTAGCCCTTTCCTCCAAAGTTTTATCTTTATCCTGCTAAACGTCTGCTATATTAACTTTTGGGATTGAAGAAGAAATATTCAGTTATTTTAACTGTTCAGCCATTTTGCATTATTCAGTGTGTCTTGAGTGCATGTCATTTAAAATGGTTCTCTTCCACAATTTAACACATTTTGAAATCTGGCGTGTCCATTTGTTAACTACAAACCCCATTCTCTCAGTTTGAAAGTCTTAAATATGAAGCGATTTGCTGATCATATCTTGTTTGTGTCGCAGCCTTCTTTAGTTATTAATAGCAGTTATCAATATATTAATGCTGCGGTGAGGGCCCTGTCTTTGACAATAGCACTTCTTATTTATTCCAGGTCAATTTTGTCATGGAAATTCTTTCAAAACTTGTTCTCAGGCAGGTATGTCCAGTAAACCTCGAACTAGGTTTTTCCAATTATATTTGCAAGCACTGTATCCTATAGACCATTGTTGGTGGTTATGTAAAATATATACATGGACAACTCAATCTTATATTAATAATGGATATAGATATGGAGAATGCCAAAAGTATGGGTTGGCTTCTTGAAATGTGTCTCCCAAACACAGCCACATTCCTTCCGTGCATTATTACAGGTACTGTAGATGGTTGATGTCTTTGTCGATGTACTTGCCTCATCCTTTTGGGTTATCATTTAAACTGTGTACATTATTACTTGTTTGCAGTTGCCAGCACCTCAGCTTGAAAGTGCCTTGCACAAATATGGGAGTCTTCGTGGTCCACTGACCGCATTTGTGAACCAATCTAGTATTAAGACTTCTCTACCCAGGTATGTTATCTTGAACCTGAACAGGAGCAGTCTGATGTCTCCTAGCCTTTGAGAGAGTATTTCTTAACATCTTATTGATTTTACCTGCATGGTTTCTTGTGTTTCTTAATATCGGACAATACAATAATTGGGGGGGCTGTTTAACAACAATAAATAAACAATAATGTTAGTAACATGCAGCCAAATTTATGAATGCATTGGATTCTATAAGCAACACTTGTAGTACGTTTGTTTTTGGTTTTGAGGTTCTGAAATCTGTTGCTTGCTAGTGGTTTTTGTTGAGAAAAATCAGATTGGCATACGAGAAAAAAATCCCAAATATAAGTTCTTAACTGTTTCTCTGCTGTAGAATTCTGTTACTTTCTGGAATGAGTTAACCGACCTGGATCCATTCAATTGCTGGCTTTTCTTTCTTTCTTTCTTTTTTTTTAATGATATTCCAAGTGTAACCCTATGGGAAAAAGTACACTTTAAACAATTTTTTGATGATGCTGCTTTTGAGTTTCTGGTTCTTCCCTTTCACGCTCTTGACTAGCTGTGGAACAATGAATTAAATTACATGTTTAAGTCTTAGAATTTCTGAGATCTTAAACGATCTACATTAAACAAAGAACACCATTTACATATCTGAGTTAAGGGATGACTGTTAGCTTGACCTTTTAGAAGGGCAAAATGGGAGTTCACTTGTGGTACTCAAATAGAGAGTAAAGACTAAGGGAGCAAAAAGTACTGATAGGGCAGAAAAGAAAACAATTCAGCTTCATGGATTTGTTGCTTCCAGATGGATGTTTTGGTGAGTTTGAAGTTGGCAGTTGATTTTGCTTGGGTTACAATAGTCATATCAACAAATTCAAAATCTATGATGAAAGGTTCTTTGCTTATTTTTCTATGTTGGGTGTTTTGAACGCACCCCTAAATTTCATAGTAAATGAACCCAAGGTTGAATTCCAACCAGTGAGGAGCCATGTTCTGTTAACTTTGTTGTGGATTTTCAGTGGGACATGCTTTTTACCGACTTGTTCATGTAAAATCATTTTTTGTGGACCACCGGTTCTTATTAGTTGCACAAAGTTGTGCATTTCCAAACAATTTTACCACTGCATTGTTGCGACTGAGCATTATCAATTTTTCACAAGCAAATAAATAGTTTTATGGTGTTCTCTCCTCTCTGGCGTATGTTGAACAATCATGGAGTTCGAGACTTTGTAACTGTGGCAGGTCAACACTAGTGGTTCTTGGCCTTTCATCTGAAGCTCATGTTACATCGGATCCAACTTCTTCAGTTGATGGATGAACTGAGAGCCCACAAAGACAGTACAACTAAGTCTTCAGATCCAGAGGTCATCGGCCCATGTGAAAGTAAACATTTGGCATGCTGATTCATATGAATTTTGGTAGATTTGATGGCAATATTTGGATCACCTACATTTGGTAGGTGTTCTGATATGGGCTGCGGTTGAAGTTTCAAGTGTTTGTCGGGGTGATGTGTGTGTG
>JACGDI010001921.1:1212560-1228371 GCA_014898725.1 Jacaranda copaia
TCCCACAGACGGCACCAAATGATGTTGCAAAGAGCTTATCGGTCCGGAACTCCGGTAGATTAGAATGGTTTTGGGTCTGAGATCTGCAACCAAGAACAAACGTAAACTAGCCGAGGTGCCCCTGCTAAGGCACTCCGATGCTCAAGTCAGATTTTTGGTAAGACAGAGAATATAGAGAAAGTGTATAATGAATAGTGTATTTGCAATACCTTGAGCATGGTGGTGCTAATAGGATTTATAATCTGATCATGGTGTGAATTTACCCAAGTACCCTTATCAGGTGTGATTGGGTTTTCCTCTTGTCCAGGGTTTGATAGTCATTTTATGCCCAGATCTCGGGGCTGTGCCACGTGGCACAATCTCCTATTTTTCTGGGTAGTCACGTTAGTGGGCGCGTGCCTCTGCCAAAGTTGTTGGCAGAGTTGTCAGGGTTGGTGGAAGCGGTTACATCCCTAGGCAGCAGTCACATCTGCTGCCACATGTAATTATTGCTTAAAGGTTCAACTTGTCCCATTTGCAACCGGGGGTTGATTCATGTTGACCAAGCTAAGCTGATGAGTTGGGAAGAGGCCCTCAGGTTGATACGGGTTGACCATGGGGCTTAGCATACGGGGTCGATACTAGTCGACCAGTCTGATTTCGCCTCTAGGCTCAGCATAAGACTTTGGAAGAGGCCCTCAGGTCGATACGGGTCGACCACGGGGCTTAGCGTATGGGGTCGATATTGGTTGACCAGGCTGACTTGCCTCTGGGTTTAGTGGGCTGAATCTTCTGAATCTGGGCCTGTGGAGCCTATTGGATTATACCGTGTCACATTGGGCCTCGTGGGCTGTCTCATTTGTAGAAGGGCCTATTGGGCCTGTTGGGCTATCCCATATCATTATTAATCTCACCACTACTCATGGAATAAATTATACCACCCTCTCATAAGATAAGTTATCATGAGATGAAATTAAAATCCAACCACACTTATGTGTGTTATAAGATATTTTAAAGGATATTTTATTTATTTTATTTTATTCTAATAAAAACCTATATATAAATTTTATATAAAAAATAGGGTTAATTACACTTTGCCTTCTAAATTTTTTTTCTTTACTCTTGATCATTTAAACTTTGTATTTTTTTACACAATGCCATATATTACTATTTTCGGTGGAATATTCCACTGTGATTCCATCACGTGCAATTTGTTCTTAAAAATAGGCACGTGCTTTGTGCGTGATGGAATCATGGTGGAATATTCCACCAGAAATGATAATATATGGCACCGTATAAAAAAAATATAAAGTTTAGAAGGTCGAATGTAAAGAAAAAAAATTTATGAGGCGAAGTGTAAGAAATCGAATAGTTCGAATAGCAAAGTGTAATTAACCCTAAAAAATATTACATATACAACATTTTAGCTCATAACTCACAACCAATCACCATCTCACAAGTTTTTTTTAAAAAAAACCGCACAACCAAACACTATCTCACAACTTTTTTTTACCAAAAATCTTACAACCAATCACCATTTCATAACTTTTACCCACCATATCAATTATAATAATTACAGTTTCACCTGTCACATCAATTGTAATAATTATACTTTTATTTTACAAACAATTACTTCCATGTAAAAATTTCCCAACCTCAAACAAAAAAATCTCTCTATTTTCTTTAAAAAATGAGAAATGAGAAATCGAAACACAAGCAATCACATCCATAACTTCTAGGCTCCCAACTTCTCGATGGAGCTACCTCTCTTGATTAAGGATTGTGTCTCATATTCTATACCCTTTAATTATATTTTTATAAAATAGTCTTGATCTTGATAAAACATTATTTCTCGTCAAATTAGGCTGCACGACACATCTATACAAGGGTCACCTAGAAGCCAAACCCGATAAACAAGAGAAGCATACAAGCATTTCATTTGAGCACACTACAGAAGCATTCAACTATACAAGGTTGATTTTTCCTAAAAGGGTTTCAAACTAATTAAGTTAATGGTACCAGTCAATTGGAGTACTTTATTTAATTGGAGAAGAATTTTTGTATCTTAGGAGACTATTAATGAGAGCACTTCAAGTACTGTAAAAAGACAAATAAAGCCTTAAGGATGCTTTTGGATCAACAAGCGACATGTCCACATAAGAATCACAATATGCAAATTCAGAAAATCATCCACAAAGCTTAAATTGAAGTATCTCAATATGCAAACATGCAATCAAACTAAACTTGAGGCATGCATACTGAAAGTGCATAGGTCAAAGTTTAATATAGTTCTGGTAAGTATATTCAACATGATAGAAAAACAAAAAAATACAACCTAATCCAACGTAAGTACCTCACCTGTAAAATAGTGAGTCATGGATATTGTCAAATAAGGATGAACTAAATTTGCAATGCTCTTCCTAACATGTATCCAATGGGGAATCACAGGCAACATTTTTTTAGTGCACATGGTTATAGCCTCTCACCTCAAGCCGCCATGCCTGTACAAAACGTGTAAAGCCTAGGCTCACCTTAGCATCAAGGATATATTAGATCGAGTACATCTACAGTACTAGACAATCTCTCCAATTCCCATCTAGTATCAAGGATATGTTAGAACAAGATTTACCCCTAGTGCTGATTGCCAAAAATGACCTCCTCGTCTTAATTCAAACAAATACAAATCCTAAATTAGGGTGATCTGGCTTTGCGAGGCATTGGGCTCAAGGTAATCAATGATAAGACAATCATAGACATATACATAAAATTTCTATTTGACATTTTCAAGATAAAGAGTGCGCATATAATCACTCTCAATCCAGTTCAACCAAGTACTTGCACAGAAGTTAAGTGAGTTTACAGAAACACAAAGCTCTCTTATCATCCATCAATTCCATTCTTACAGAAACACGAAGGTGTAGACTCGGTGTTATACCTTAATTTCAAGGCAGTGAAAGTAAAAGGTAGAGCACTAGTGAATTTTGTGAAGTAAGGGAAGGAACTGAGAGTGCAGGCAAACATTTAATGAAACCTAAAACAAAAATGAAAGCCTAAGCTTTCACATCTAAAACTGAAAACTCGTTAGTTGGAAAATCATTTTGGCTTTGACATGGCAGGCATGGAGACACTGAGACTTAAGTGAATTAATTCATTAATGCTCTAATACAACTCAAGTGCTTTTGAATTCACGCAATTTTCTTTAGTGAGACTATAGAGCGAGACCCGCGATTAGATTTGAAGGTAAGACAACTCTTTTCTAGATGTTTTCTTTGTTCTCTATTCTTTGACATACAAGCTTATATCTAGAAAGAGAGAATTTTAATAAGTGCGAAACTATTGCTTCACCTAATAATATTCTCATTTTGGTTCAATTCAAGATCTTTCCGCCAAGAGCCAAGAGGTGAAAGATCATGTGAATTGCCTCCGTAGACAAAATGATTAGGCATGGAGAATCGCAGTGATAGTTTTTTACACATAAAAAATCCGGAGTATATATGGAGAAAACACAGTAAAACACTCCGTGAAGTAAATAGAGACACAGATTAGCGCCTGCAAGAAAGGTAATTAAAGAAACTAATTATGCTCAACAGTGAAGCTCTTAGGGGTCCAAAACCCGCGGTTGATACTGCCTTAAAAACAACTAACATCTAGAATCACGATATCCAAACTTTTACTAAATTAAAGTAAGTTGGCAATTGCATGCTCCATTGAGTTTACACTCCCACAATCTATCTATTAAGTGGTTCCACTCATAGACTAGTTAGGATTACGGAGCCTTCCAAGTTATTGTCTCCAAATCCAAGGCTTTGACTTGATTGTTGATAATACGTCCACCATTGCTAATTTATATACGAATGCAGTAATTTTGCAAAATAAAGAAAGTTCCACTCTCTTGGTTTCTTATAATTTAATGAAGTAGGTGGATTTCTTTGCATACGAATTTATTCATTAATAGTCTATAACAAGTCAAAAGTACTCAACCACAAAGCTAATTATAGATAAATTTGAATCAAAATTCGTACCAATATATGAATCATGATACGATTTAGATAATCCAAATAGTTATCCTTTTTTAGAGAAGCATTAAATTCCTTATTAATAGCTCTTGAAATTTAATTATCAACAAATTAAAAGTAATAAAATAATGAAGTTCATCATATAATACATGCGCAATATTGAAATATAATATCTAATGAAGTGTTTAGGGGTGTGCATTCCGTTAAAACTGACCAAATCAAACAATTTGGTCGGTTAATCGAACTTTTTAATTTTTCGAAATGCCTAATCAAAAACTGAATTGAATATCAGTTTTTAATCAATTATGATTAGTTTGATTTCAGTTTTAACCAAAATTAAACCAGTCACCGTGGGTTTGGTTTAATCAAACCGAGAATGATTTTTTAACCGAAAAATCAAAAGTGGAAATTTGTTGATAATTTATTTTGAGAATAAGTAACCTAATTTGAACCGACTTGATAATTGACAATATATCATTTGGCACCAACAACACTAAATGGCAATTTGTTAATTACTTAATTGTTATGCAAAATTATGTTTCAGAATTTAAGTTATATCAATTATATATTATAATTTACCTATAAATTGTAATTATCATTTAAAAATTAGAATTTGAATATAATATTAGGATTTGAATTTATTTAGGTTATGTCTCCACATTTTTAGAATTTAGAATAAATTAATAATATAGTTAGAACTTAGAAATTAGGATGGAATTTTTATAATTATCAATTATAATTTAAAATTTATCTATTCTAAACAAATACATTTAAAACTATATTATCCATTTATACATTTATGTGGTGTTCTAAATTCTCCAATTTATCCTTTAAACTATATTGTCAATTTTTGTTGTTGGAATAATTCAAAAGACAAATTATGTAAATGAACAAAAATAACTTTTATTTTAGACACAAAACAGTCTTTGTTTTTATAATAATATAGATAAAATTTTTATTGACTAGCAAATGCAATGTACTACTAGTACTACCACAGGAAGAGGATTCAATCCCTTAATTTACAATTTAGATTGAAATTTCAATTTTACTCATAAATATCCCATATAATATATATATTTAATAAATTAAAAGAATTTTTTTAATTTTCTTATTATATCATATTTTTTGCTCTTTAAATCATAGTCATCTATTTTTTATATGTAGTGTGTATTAGTTCGTATAATAAAAAAATCATAATCATGATAAATCATCTTTTTTTTTTCTCTTTTTATCATTATTATTCATGCCTTTATATATCATATATTAATACATATACTATTTATAAAACATAGGGTTTTTAATAACTATTTTGATATATTTAGTAATAAGATGATAAAATCAATTATATTTTATAAAATAAAGACAAGATAGTTTTATTTTCTCTTCTCCAATTTTACTTCTTTTTTTCTCAATAATTTCACCTTATCAAAATTTTTTTGTTTATCCCAAAAACTTAATAGTACATTAACATTTATATTATTTCAAACCTTATATTTATTTATCTTAAACTTAAAAAAGTTAATAAAAAATGTGAAATAAAACTAGAATTAGTGCACTTGAATAATAAAATTTTATATGTAAAAAACAATGAACAAATTGGCTTTGATTCTGTTAAACTAAACCAAAAAATCAAAAATACCAATTCAGTTCGGTTAAACCAAACTGAACCTAATTTTTTTTACTTTCAGTTCAGTTTTGATTAATTGAGTAAAAAAAATAGAACCGAACCAAAAAGTAAACCAAAGCTACTTCAATTCTGTTCAGTTTAGTTTTTTTAGTTTTCGATCTGTTTGGTCGGTTTTGATATTTTTTAACACCCCTAGAAGCATTTTTTGATATTGTCTTAATACATTTGAATTTATTTTTCCGATTTTTTAAATAAATATTCCACCACATAAACTATGGATGTATGACAGGACCTATCCTAGTCATGTTAGGGTTGGGTAAGATTTTATGGATGGGATTGAGGAGCTTATAACACATACCTCTAGCTTGCCACAATTTTTGAGAGAGTGGACAATTGGGCAACCCTGCAAATGGTGTGAAATGGAAGACATGTTATTACTTGATGATGTTAGGATGCATTTATATTGAGTTCAGTTCAAATCTGATTATGATTATTAGATTGATTATGGAGAAATTTTAACTTTATTCAGTGATGCTTCAAGTAGTGGACAACATGAGTTTCCTAATCAACTGCATGGATATACAATAATGATGTATGATGCAACTAGAATTGTTTGTGGGAAAATATTTGAGGGGTATAACTTTAAGACATTTAAACCTTATAGTCGTAAAGGAGTACCCAAATATAAAAGTTTAAAGGTTTTATGACCTTCTAAATAAATTTAATCAACTCTTATAGTGTGGATGTGAAAGGCATTCTCAATTATCTATTGTTGTGTGAATGATGCATATTAAAAGTGATCGAAATATGTTTTAATATGCCATTGATGAGACATTGCAACTGATAACTATAATAATACAATAGGGTTCAGTATTCCTACAAATTACTATGAGGCAAAAATTAAAGCTAGTGCCTAGACTTGGATTGGTTACACATATAATAGATTTTTGTGTCAATGGTTGCATGTTGTTTTGCAAAGACAATGCTAAAGACACATGACAATGTAAGTTTTATGGTGCATTTAGATGTAAAACTCGCATTCCAATAAGGGAAAAAGTAAAACTTAGGGAAAGAGGTTGTCCAAAGGATGCATTATTTGCCTTTGATCCATAGGTTAAAAAGGCTTTATGCATTAACGAATTTAGCACCTCACATAAGATGGTATTACAAAAGCAATATAGCAAATGTTATTATAGGTCGTTGTACAAATGAGAATGCTTAGAACATTTTGATCAAGCATACCCAAAATTTGTAACCAACTCTTGAAATCTAAGGTTTCAGTTATGTGTGGATGATTTTACTCTTTGCAATCAATCACATCCTCCTATTCATGCCGACCTATCATTCTTATCCATACAACTTACCCCAAAAATGTGTATGACAATGTCTTATATATTTTTAACTTGTATATACTTGGTCTAAAGAATCCAAAGGTTATGATAGATGTGTATCTCCAACTTTTGATTGATGAATTGAATTTGCCATGTGAAGTAGGAGTTCCCACTTATGATGTCTCAACCAAACTAAATTTCAATACGGAGGCTGCAATATTATGGGCAATATATGATTTTCTAACCTATGGAAATTATCTAGTTGGATAATTGCAGGTAAATTCACTTGCCATTATTGTATATGTTATAGTAAAACATTCACATTTAAAAATGACCAAGAGAATAGTTAGTTTGCTTTCATTAACAATTCTTAAAAGATGGTCACTAATAGAGGAGAAACAATACCATTGTAAGAAAGAACTAATCTATGTTTGATCATGTTGCTCTCACGCAAACTGAAAGCATGTGTAGGAGTTGATATAAGATTGCTAAATATTACAAAATACAACAGTGTTCCTAAAATCTTTAGGGGTGTATAGCATAATTAGATTGAACAAAGTACATCTTGGGAATTGCTATATTGGAAGGATAATATGGTGAGGCATAATTCATTTGGTGCAAATTGAGAAGAATTTCTTTGGCAATATCTTCAATACAGTTATGAACATTAAAGTCAAGAACAAATGATAATGTAAGGGTCAAATGGGTTTGAATATATATTGTGAGCGCCACAAGTTAGAATTAATTAATAAGGATAATTAAGAGGGGGGAAGCCTACAACGAAATATGATCACACCCAAGTAAAAAACAACTTTACGTAAGTGAGTGAAAGCACTTCAAATGCTGAATGGATATTCAAATTTGGTCAGCCATATTGACACACATAAGGCTAAATTGTATGGGTTGAAGAGTTATAACTATCATATTTTCATGAAGTAATTGCTACTAGTTGCATTCAAGAAGAACAATATCATGTATGAAAACCTCTAACCAAGGTTAATAGATTCTTGAAAGATTTATATTTAATAACTTTGCCACATGATGTCTTGGTAGAGTGGAGAAAAATATTTCAATTATTCTATGCAAGATGGAAATAAATTTTTCTTCAGCCTTTTTTGATTGCATGGGGAATTTTTGAGTTGGTTTAAGTTTTATGTAGTGTACATGAAATTACTTTATCCATGTCAAAATATTTTCTTTTGATATTAAATAAATTTTATCCATGATATTAAATAAATTTTATCCATACTAACAACCTTTATGGTATCATAGATTCGTGACTCTTGGAATGTAAATACGAATCAATTTTTGCATGAATTAGCTTGGGATCCAAACAAAATGGTTATGGAATGGATGAAATATTTTGTAAATAGATATAATATGTAGATCAAAAGCCTGGGGTGAAGGCAAAAAATAATTAATAATGGGATTTAGGTTAAGGGAATCAATTGAACAGGTGTGAACAATATTATTATTGGATATTGAAAAAGAAGTTGTGGATTTTAAATACTTTGACAATCTTATAAAGGGTAATTGTATTTCATTGTGAGTGGTTTAATCGTACCGTTGTGAGAAGAACTCGTGTAATGCATTCGAAGATACAAAATTATTTAAGTAAGGCATAAGAGTATATATAGAAGGTATGATCCTTTTATCATTGCCAAACAAGTTTGACATGTTCATTATGTTAAATGAAGGAAAAATTAAAGGTAAGAAGAATTGGTGGCCTATTATATAATAAAAGACAAGAGGCTGAGTGGAAATTGAAGATTCATTAGAAGTGGCATACAAAAACAATATGGTATCATATATTGATATAGTAACTTTTGATACAGTTGTGGGGGCCCTAATAGGTCGTACACATGCTAGGGATGTGGAGTGATTAGATATATAATAGGTATATGGTGTCGATAGTGCGATGATGTGGTTGAAATTGCTAATGATGAAGATGAATTTGATGAAGTAGATGCATCTCATGAATTTACTACTCTTATTTCAATTGAATTACATTGTTTTATAAGACATTTGATTTTATTTTGTTGTGATTTGCTTCATAGTAAAATGTGTTTATAAGTGTTGATTATTTAAATTACAAATTATAGGTTATTATAATAGCATTGTGGTATATTTATTTTTTGTTTTTAATCTTTATAGATAGATCCATTAGGCCCTCGACCACATCAGCTAACAAGGTAGGGGCACCAGTCAAGGTGGGCCATCGGTTAAGGTAGGTCTACCTCCATTGCTCCCACCTATACTCAATTATCAACTAACCAACCCCAGACCCAACAGTAGTTGAATCCCCAACCTATTCACATTATAGCTCTCCCATATATTCATGGCCCAAAATTGAAGGATTTAGCAGTATGCCTCCAAATGTAGAATGTCATGCACAAGTCACCTCCAACATCTCTAACTCTATCTTTGCCTCTATCTTCATACAAATAGTAGCCTGAAGATGACAAGGCTAATGATTACATCAATGAAGATGATGGTGGTGTCTCCGAGTTTGCTTTCAGTTTTAGTTTGTTTAATTTTTAGATATATATTATAATATGAATTTGAAATACAAATTTTTTTATGAATTTGGTTTATAAATTTTATCTTGTAAATTATTCTATATTTGTTGTGAATAATAACAGGATAATTATACAATCTTAAAAATATTTATTTTTTAAATAATATTTTTTGATGAAAAATGTCACCATTTTTGTCATAATTTTTTTAAAAAAAGAATTAGCAAAATATTAATAATATTGATGGAGTTTCCAATGAAAACCTATTGGAATAGTGCCCTACGGCCATTTAGATTGGTGTGTAAAAACTACTCATTGTAAGAAAATTTTGTTTGAATGATATTTTATAAAATGACCATCTTTATCTTATGCAATTAATTATATTTTTCGCATGCATTTGATTGAAGCCCTTAAATCATAAAAGACTACGAGACTTGGTCATGCATATGATAGTGATCATGAAATAAGTCTATATGGTCATAATTTTAAATATTTCAAGTTATAAAATATTATGAGACAGGGCATCTAAGATTCGAATAAACTTGCACTAACAATGCATACTCCAAGGGGTTGAATATTGCCCTATTTCATGGACAATCTATGTAAAATATGGATGCACATTGGTGGTTGTTTGTTAGAGAGCAAGTTCACTAAAAACTTGCTAAGCGAATCCATGAGATAGCCGAAGTGGCTTGTCAGGAGTGGAAAATTCTCTAACTTATGATAGTGCATATAACTAATCCTTTGACTTGAGGATCCAAGTAGCCTTATTTAGGTCCTTGTGCTTTGATTTTTTCCCGACCACTTAGAGGATCTCTAGGGGATTGGATTGGGTACAAGCTACCTAAGCGTGGAGGTTGGTGAGTTCCAAAAAGCGATATATTTTGCTCATTGTGAAAAAAAGAGTTGATCTTCTATGTATTCTATGACGATCAATTTCAAGAAATCTTTGCGCAAGGTGATATGACAATTTAGAAAAGGAGTTTTCTAAGTTGAGGTCATAATTAGGAATTACACATCAAGAATAGATATATAGTTATCGAAGTTATTTGAGAATCAACAAATATGTTGTCATAGGCTTCTTTCGAGAGATAGAAAATAGAAGAACTGTATTTGCACGGTAATCATAAGCAGAAAAGGCTCACCAAAGATAATTCATTCAATTGGTTAACCTCCACAGGCTTGTGCCAGGCATCAATTATGGAGATTGTGTACTCTTTAATTAATAGAGATTAATTGAAAGAGTGATTAGTTTAAAAGAGTTTAGACTAATCGGAGTATTTAATATTCAATAAATTACAAGGAGATGTGAGCCCATGTCTAATTAATTAGTGAATATAATGGGTTACACACAAAAGCCTTAACCACTCTAAATGGAATTGGGAAAATTATCTAAAAGGTTAGATGATAAGATTGGTTAAGTTTGGAAGAGACCAAGTTGACTAATTAAAAGTTAGTTATGGTGACTTGATTAATTTAAAGTATTAAATTAGTCAAATAATTTAACGAATTAAATTAAACCAATTAAATTAAAGTGCTAATTTAATTGGGGCAATATGACAATTTAATTAGTCTTGCTAACTTAAAGGGTTAGTTAGTTTAATTAAATTGAAGGATCAATTTAATTAATCGGATTAGTTAGTTTAGGAGGGAAGATTTAAATGGAAGAGTCCATTTAAAATCAAGTAGCAATCTTAATTTCCTAATTGAAATAGAATTGTAATTTGAAGAAATTAATTTCATAATTGAACTAGGATTTTAATTAGTAGAGATTAATTTCTTGGCATGCAAGTTAGTATGCAAGTAGGAAACACCTTATAAAAGGACCCCTCTCTCCCATAGGTGGTGGCCACTCTGAAAGGAGGGGGGAAAAACAAACCTCCTTCCTTGAGTTTGTTATGAAGAAAAACTCCTCCTTCCAAGAGTTTCTCTTAAAGTCCTTCTCTTCCGAACTTCTTCTTTTCCCTCCTTTAAAATTCCTCTTTCATTCTTCATCCTTTTTGTAGCCAAAGATTGAAGAATTAGAGTGCTTGTTAAGTGTGTGGATACCATTAGAAATACCACACTTGGGGTATTTTGTTGGTGAACAAAAGAGATCATTGAAGAAGAGTTTTTCAAGCACAAAGGTGGCAGTTTTGAGGCTTTGATAGAGGCTGATTGTTGCTGCCACTTGAGCATGTTTTTAGGACAATTTGGAGGCCTTTGATTGCTGGAAATTAAGGCCAAGAAGCAAGGAAGTAAGATCCAGGCAAGAGAAAGTGGTAGATCTTCAATTGAGGAGTGAAGTGGAGGTTCTACACTTTGTTAGAATTAATTGAGATAATAAATTCTTCTCCCTAAATCCATCATAAAGGCATAAAATAGATACTTGTATGTAGTGATCCAAGTTATTTTTCATATGATGAATTTTTTTTTAAATCCTGCTGTGCGATTGAATCCTTGTGCTACTACATCCTTCAAAACCCACCCCTTAGGATTATCTCCAACAAATTTTTAGATGGATAATCCGTCGAACATTGATGCAACTTTTGAAGAAAATGTCACTGATGACCATTCCATTGAAAAATTGATTGACGGTTGAATTTTATTGAAAATTTCATCAAAATATTATTAGAAAATATTTTCAAATGGAGTTTCCATTGGAATGGAAACTTTTGCCCATTGGATTTTGGTGGACAAGCCTATTAGAAAATGGTATTTTTTAAGTCAAGAACGTCTTAGTAAAAAAAAAAAATTATGTGAGTAAGGATTATATCTGTTCGAAAGGCATAATTCTCATTAAGTATCATGATTACCAAGAGTTAATTAAGGAACAAAATGAACAAAATAATGAGAGGATTAAATTGATGAATGCTATTGTGTGAAACTGCTGATTGCTGTGTACAAAAGCCAAACAATTTAAGATATCATATTTATTGGTTTGGAAGTGACTACGTGGTTTTATATAGTGCCAAGGGGCAATAACTTCAACGACAAAGTAAATAAGTGAAAAATTACAAAGCTACTAGGTTATCGCAAGTGGTTGAAGCTTTAATATAGCTCAATGAGTCCGAGATCGTATCCTACGAGAATAGGAATGAGTATTGTATTTTCCGCACTGCCTATCTGGACAAACGAAAGGGATAAGTCGAATGAAATCTAACCTAAAGCAAGAAATTAAATCAAAAAAGCTAATTTACAAAGATGATTCCAAAAAGCAACACAAGGGATTTTAATTACGATCTAATTACTCCGAACATGTATCCAATTTCGGTTCCCCTTTTACTATATATGAATATGTGGAGTTCAGAAGGTAACACATAACCAGACATATGAGATGGGCAAACTCGGAAAACGCCCTGCAGGCTCATCTGAATTAGACGACTACTCTTAATTTTATGATAGAATTATTATTATTAGATAACTATAGTTTTTTCGCACTAAGCCATCATGTCCCTTGATGGTGGGTAAATCGAACCTATTACTTACATCCTATAACCATTTAATCTCTTTAATTAACTTTCATTCTTGTGAATTGGTTAAATTGTAACATTCATTCTTCTCGTAAGTAATTTATTATAACATTCCTACTATCTTTCTGGTAAGTAATTTATTGTGAACTTATAGCATTTTGCCTCTTGAATTTAATATGTCACTACCAAAAAAACTGGCTTTAGTGACCAACAAATAGTGACCGTTTGGAGCAGTCACTAATGTGTGATCAATTCTATTTGAAACTTTAAAAAAAAAATAGTAACGGATTAGTGACCGATTTGTGATAGGATTAGTGACCCCAAACATGGCGGTCACTAATCAATTATTAAATTAGTGATCGATTTTTCTTGGGTCACAAAAGTGGTCACTAATTTTTCTTGGGTTACAAAAGTAATCATTAAATAATTATATAATACTTAAAGTTAATTAGATAACATATTATATTAATAAAATTAATTTATCTAATTAACCAAAAAATTATTATATTTTTATAATTAATAAAATTAATTTGTCTAATTATATTATATTTTTATAAATTATCATTTAAATAGATAAATGTTACATATATAATTAAATAATACATTTAAATAAGTCATTGTTTGTATAATCAAATAAATTTTAGGTATAATTAAATAATTATACATTTTTAATTTAATAAATAATGTCACATGTTCTGATAACATATAATATGAAATTATAATTTGAAAATAGTAATATCTATTGATTATTAATCATGCCATTTCTTAAAACTATATAAATGTAATTATCATCTAATATTAAAATAATAATCTATTAAATTTAATAAATTATTTTTAAATAATTACTTTATTTATTACTAAATAATTCATCTAGCAAATAATGTATTAGTTCTTTAATGCTTTAAGTTAATCAGATAACTTATTATATTAATAAAAATTAATTTATTTAATTATCTAAACAAATTATTATATTTATATAAATTTTATTTTATACAAATAAATAATTACATATATAATTAAATATTCTAGTAATATATTTAATTTACTATTCTATTTAATATTATATATTAGTTAATAATCTATTTCATTTAATAATCGATTACATATAACATTAAATATAATAATAAATTAATTTTAAATAATTATTTTGTTTATTTCTAAATATTCATATATGAATATATTTATTAAATGATTAATTAAGTTTTATATACACATAAATATGGAATAGTAAATAGTTAAAATAATTCATTTTAATTAAAATTGAAATTATGTTATAATTTAATAATTTTTAATGTAAGTCGATATTAATAATATTAACATATAATTATGATTTCATATATATATATATATAATTTTAATTAATGAATGTTTTTTTTAAAGTAATACATCATTTGTTATTTATACTTTTTAAAAAATATATAAAATGTCAAAATACTTATGAATTAAATTAATTACTCATCATTTCTTTACAATCTTTACATATATATACATATGCATACACATCATCAAACTAAAATACACGTACATATATTGTATAAAAAATCAATTTCTTCCGACAAACTCAACAAAAAAGTAACTTATTTGACATTTACAGTAAAATTTGTCCCTCCACCAAAATATTAACAAACTAACAACTCATTTTCAAATAATTTTCCCTATTTTCCCAGAATAAAAATGAATTGTTGGCAATTTCTCCAATTTTTTTCCAAAAATTTATTCTCCCAATTTTTTTTCTCTAGAAAATGCCCAAAATGCTAGTGAACAAAGTCAAAGTTTTTGGATAATAAGTTCTTGGAGCTTATAAAGTATTAATAATGATAATTTTATAATTAATATCATTAAAATTCAATGAGCTTGTTAAAACCTTAAAAATAAGTTAAAAACTCTTTACTTTTTTAAAAGAAGTTTATAAGTTTCTGACAATTTATTCAGAATCTTATAAGTTCTTTTTTTAAAAAAGATTATGAAACACTTTTTGACATCTTATAAACTGTCAAACATCTTATAAAATGTTTTGAGAAGATTATAAACTCACCCAAATAATTTTTAAATATTTTACAATATCTAACTATACTCTATACATATAATATAAGATAAATATATTATTTCATAACTTTATTTTGCAGATTTGTACTATTATTAATTTAGAAAACTAATAAAATTTATCTAAATATAAAACTTAAACTCTAAATCCTAAAATCTCACAACTCTATAAATTTTAATGCCCAATATATTAATAATAGAGAATATTTTTATTAATTAACATTATTATATCTACATATCTAAAGCTAAATGTCAATATTCAATAGCTATTATAAAATCTAACTTTTTAAAATTATATTAAAATATAATATGTAAAAATATTAAGTACCAAAATATGAATCAAGTTGTATATAATTGACTTGTGAAAAATTAAAATTTGAATTTAAAAATTAAGAAAATTAATTTCTATAATTTAATAAAAATTATCAAAAGAAAATGTAAAACAATAAAAAATGCAAAAACCACAAATGACCAAGTAACTAAACCCTAACCCCTATTTATATTTCAATTTCTATCCCATCCCTCGCTTTTTACCAGCTATGTATTGGTACTCCTCTTCCTCCCCTCTTCTTCCTTCTTCCTTCTATTTTTCTTTTTCTTTTCTTTTTAGTTTTTTTTAGACTTTTCATCGGTAAAGGTGTCGGTGAGATAATGGAGAGTTAGTAGTAGTTGGCCTCCATGTCTTTTGTGAGACCCAACAGCACCTGAGCTGAGTCCAGCTGCTATTGGGTCTCGCTACTAGCGGGGAGGCTACTGGCCTCTCTGGACCCAACAGCAGCTGGAATGGTTCTAGCTGTTGCTGGGTCGATGACGGTAGGGGCTAGCAGTTGCTGGCTAATAACAGCAC
>JACGDI010001921.1:1228538-1281634 GCA_014898725.1 Jacaranda copaia
GTTTTTTTTTGAATTTTTTATAATTAAAATTAAAATTATTTTTTATTTAATTTTATAGGTTTGAAATTTTGCATTTGGCGGGCATTGTAAAGAGGTAATTTATTTTAGTGTTAAGTTATAATTATATGAATTGTATTTATGAATTATGTAGTCAATATTTTGTTTATTATGTTTCTTTATGCATTTACAATAAGTCACACATGAATTATATGAATTGCGTTTATGAATTATGTTGTCAATATATTTATTATGAGTTATAGTTCTAATTTTGCATTTTGGGGCATTGTAAAAAGTCAACAACAATAAGAATGCAAAAATTATCTTAGTGTTAAGTTATATTCATATGAATTGTGTTTATGAGTTATGCAGTCAATATTTTGTTTATTATGTTTTTTTATACATGTACAATAAGTTACACATGAATTATATGGATTGTGTTTATGAATTATGTAGGCAATATGTTTATCATGAATTGTAGTTATAATTTTATGAATTATGTTTATGAATTATACTTAATTATTGATGATTATAATTTCTTTTAAGTTGGTTTATGTCCATTGATAATACTTAAGTGTGACTTCATTTTCTCTTGGAAGGAAGTAGTAAAGTTTGAATTGCAGTTGCAAATTTGGTATAAAGGATATTTTGTACAGTTCTGTGCTTTAAAGTTACTGCATAACAGAGATTCTACACTCTGTAGTGTAAGGATGAGGGAAGGAATATCTAATAAATGTAGTACAGTTGCTTTAATTTGAAAGCTCATGCATTGCTAGCTAAAGGATTTGAAATGATCTAGGCTAAAGTTTGGAGAGTTTAAAATCTGCTATTTGAAACACAATGTAGTATTCTGTTGTGGAACGCCCTTCTTCATATTAGCAATCCACTAGTAAACCTAAGCAATAATTTGCAATTGCAATAATACATTTGCATCTTGCAGTTGACAATTCTAGAGCCTCTAAAGATTCCTCAGCATCAAGTTCTATAAGCAATATCAAAACAAAGAAGCTCTTTGTGACAGGGATACAACAACTCATATACTTGTGTTATTTTTGATTCATGAATTATGAGCCCTTGTTATGCACAAGTGATATTAGTTGTGAAGTTCTCGAAACTTAATATTTTAATCTATGTGCTTTTATAGCATTGATGATGATGACAATGGTTGAAGCCCTTGGAGGCCTAAATAGTGTTATTTTTATAAATTTGGTCTCAAAAATTAACATCCAAAAGCATAACAGTCGATTTCAACAAATTAGTTTAGCGTTTGTACTCTTACTTTCAAAAAAATAGTTATATTCCATTTCGAAATAAAGGGGTGGGGGTAAAAATAGCCTGCAAAGGTAGAAGTTTGAGCGTTTGTACTCTTGAGTAGAATATGTACATTAGGAGTGAGTGTTCTTGTTCAGAAAAAGGACTAATGAAGCTGTAACCATTAAACTTTGATCTACCCAATTGACCTTACCGCATTGTGGAAAACTACTATTTGTCTTGTCTTATTATTTATGATCAACCCATGTCATTTTGATAATTCCCTCTTGCACTCTCTATGGAACATCCGTGCTAGGGCTTGCGAGCACATTCTATGGCCAAAGTCGTGTCATTTGACAGTTATGCGGGTTCTGCTAAGCTATAGTGCATTCTCATTATAAACTAGTGAATTCATATAAATCAATATCAAGCTAGGTTAAGTGTTTGAATATTGTAAAGTGCAAAGTCCAACAATTTTTTTACCCACTTGTGGTGATACTATCATATCTTTCAAATTATACTATACATTTTAGAAATTCGAGCTTATATATTGTTTCATAGTGAAAGCAGTAGTTAGAGAATAAATTCTTTACTAAATAAAAATTAGTTTACTAAATCCAAAACAAAAGTTAAACTTTATAGGATGAATTAAAATGATGTATTTACAACTTTTTAAATACTAACGAGTGTCGCATCTTTACATATTGGCCACAAGTTCTCTTATGTCCACTAGGATTACAATTTACAAGGAAAAAATAAGGCAATCCTACTGAAACTCGACTTGTAGCTCTCCGCATATTTTGAGACATAATTGGAATCATGAACTAAAATCTCGAACACATGAAATTCCTAAAATATCCCTGAGTTGAAGTTAATAAGAAAAAAAAGGTTTAATAGCCACACTAATATGGGACCAGCCCATTAGGGCTCTTAAGGCCCAATAAGCTTATTGGGCCCATTGTGACCATGCCTAGGTACAACCATGAGGTCGAAATGTATTCCCTATTGTTTACTAGGTTTATTAGGCCTTGTTGAAGGCAACGCCAAGTGTGTTTGAGAGCTTGAAGTTATTGACGTTGTTCGATTGAGGAGGTTGACCATGCCGACCTTAGCCTTAATTTTAGTAAAACTAGGTGCTTAATGGCTAATTATGGTGGTTTGCACCACCCTATTCACCACATTAAAGGCACCTCAACCACCCGTCCATCTACATTTATTACTATAACTGTGTCAACTCACCATTAATGCTGTCACATTTGTATTAATTATAGCATGGTCTTCCTCTTCGTTCAACTTAATGGTCTGTACAATCAATAGTTGTAAAGCATGGGCTCTGGTTGAAATGACCAAAATTGCCTTTACTTGAGGGAATTATGCGAGAAGCCTATTGATAAATTTTGTCTTTTCACCTGAAGCATACACGCTAAATACTCAATCTTCTTAATAAAATAGTAAGATATCTACTCTCAACTATTGTTACTCAGCTCTTTTTCTTATATTCCTGGTTTAGTGACTGACTTAATCATCGAAGGGTCTCAGTAGAGGGCTCTCTCGGCTAGCCTAATGTGTGCTTCTTGGCTACAGGTTCCATCCCGCACATCTCTCTAGTCGAAATACACCAAGTGACTACTCAAAAACTATCTCTCCGGTCAAGATCTACAATGTTATGCAGTATGTACATCAATATTTTAGCTCTGTCTGTGGGAAACTGGGACTTTACAGTCAAAAATGGTAGAAATCAGTAGGGCTACTTCCAAGAGGTAGAATAATTGTTGGTTACCTCATGCACAATCATTATCACCACAAGAGCAACCTGTGCAAGAGATGGGTGGCCCTAGCTCTCAAACCAAGCAAGTGGTTACTTTGACCATTCTATAACTTATGTAAATGATTAGCAACCACACTTTAGCCCAACTGTCAGCTCAATTGTCCACCACATTGTATAGACATAAGAATCAACTAGCATCAGCTATGAGTGCTACTTTTCATCCTACGCATCAATAGGGGCAGCTCCCGATGGAGGGCTGAACTAAGAATGAGTTATGCCATCCCCCCAATAGGCATGAGTTAAGCCTAATTCATTTTCCCTATAGCAAGCCTCATCATCTCCCGTAGGAAGAAGTGGTTGAGTCAGCAGATCATTGGGTTTGACCTAATTGAGCCCCAAACGCAATCGGGTTGAATGTCCAAGACCTAATCTCAGTCGAGATGTGTACAACGTAGATGGAGAAGAGTGGGAGAAGGTAGCACATCAAGGTTTGGAACTTAATAGAAGGGTGGAGGAAATTTTGAGAAGAAATTTAGAAAGGACTTAAGCTAAAATCGCTCCCTAAATCCAACATGAAAGGAAGTCACCTTTTGTGCAAGAGATTATCGAAGAAAGGATAGCTCTTGATGCAAAGGTTCTTACTGGATTACCATGATATGATGGGTCATTCGACCCAAATGAACACCTTTTGTAGTTTGAACATATGATGCAATTTCACAAACACAGTAACTATATTCATACAAAGATGTTGGTTACTACCTTTCAGGGTATGGCACTGGAGTGGTTTGTTAAGCTTAAGCCCGCATCCATATATTCGTACGGCCAGCTTTGTGATAAGTTCTTACATCAGTTCACTAGTAGAAGAAAAGCCAAATTGCTCCATACTCACATGCACACCGTTCAGCAAAATACAGGTGAGACTTTGAGGGATTTTTTTTCTCTAGGTTCAACACAGAGGTCTTGAAAATTGACAATCCACGTATTGAATTCCTGATCTACATGTTATTTTGGATTTGAGACATAAAGAGTGTGCTAATGTGCTGGTGAGAAAATGCCCTTGTACGTCAGAGGAGCTCTTGGATTTGGTAGAAAGATACATGACCTAAGTAGAGATAAACAAGATGAAATTTGGGGGAAAAGGAGTTTGACAAGAAGAAAGGAAAGGAAAAAGATGATAGGTGTCAAAAGGAAGGTCATAGGTCTCCTACCAAATGCTTCTATAACTATGCTTCTCTAAACACACCTTATTAGGTAGTTTTGTTAGCGATCCAACATGACAACCTCTTGAAAAGGTCCAAAAAGCTCACTGAGACAAAAGCTAAGAAAAAATAAAAAAAAAAATATTTTCATTTCCACCATTACAAAGGTCACAACATAGAGGACTACTTCAATCTCCAGGATGAGATTGAGTGTCTCATCATACAAGATCATCTTAAGAAATTTGTGGATTAAAAAGCTTCGCAAGCCATAGCTCAAATTGACTAGACTCCCCTAGAGAATGGTCTTCAAGCCCAAGACATGAGGATAAAGGGAAATAAAAGATGGAAAATGATCACCTCCCTCTGAAAGGTATAATCGATGCAGTAGTCAGCAGGCCAACAGGAAGTGATTGGAGGTTACCAAGAAAGCAAGTGCAAAGGTATCTTAAATTTAATAGATAGATGAATGCTAAACCAGTCTATTAATTATTTACCTGTGCTGAGCCTATTTCTTTTTCAGAATCGAACTTGGAGCATTTGGGAGGTCAGGGCGTAGGGGGTAGCCTAAATTGCCCTTTGGTAGTTTTCATGGAAATTGCAAACTTTGAGGTCCGTAAAGTGCTGGTTGACAATGGCAGCTCTGCAAATATCATTTTTTTTAATCTACCCTTAATAGAATGCAATTAGGGAAATTGAAGTTCAACCCAATTAGAACGCCCTTGGTTGGGTTTGGGGGATCAAAAATTGTTCTACTGGGATTTATCAATTTGACCACTTATTTTGGAGAAGTTCCTAAGAAACGTACCTTGATAATCAACTTTCTTGTGGTTGATTCCCCTTTTACCTATAATGCCATCATTGGCAGACCAACTCTAAATTATTTCTAAGTAGTTGTGTCGACGTATCATATAAAGTTTAAGTTTTCTACACCAGTAGGAACAGGTGACATGCTATGCAATATGAAGAATGCATGGTGGTGTTACACTATTTCGATCAAAGCCAAGTCTCAGAAAGTCCGACCTCAATTAAAGTCCTTAGGGGACATCCCAATAATGAAACCCGAGGAAGGTTAGGTTAATAAAAAGAGAAAGATTGAAGATACTAGGGTTAAACCAGGTGAGGAATACAAGTCCATCGAGCTTAAGCTAGGGAACCTTGATAAAACGACTTGAATAGAAGCAAGTTTGGGAGAATGAATGGAGTGCATGCTCATTAACTTTCTCCGAACAAATGTTGATATCTTTATATGGAAAGCTACTGACCTGCAAGGCATTGATCCTGAAATTATTGTACATTATCTTAATGTTGACCACGTACAAACCCATCCGATAGAAGACCAAAACTTTTAATGCTGAAAGGACTCAGGTCATTGAGGAGGAGGTCAACAAGCTTCTTGACACAGGCTATATTGTTGAAATTCAATATCCTAGTTGGTTATGTAATGTAGTCTTAGTCCCAAAAGATGAGATAATATAGAATCTGTAATAATTTTACTGATCTTAATAAAGCATACCTTAAAGACCCATATCCTCTGCCTTGTATTAACTTATTAGTTGATTCCATAGCTAGATGTGAACTTTTGAGTATGATGGATGCCTTTCAAAGGTATTACCAAAATTTTTATGGCTCCCAAGGACCAAGATAAAACCTCTTTTGTGGTGCCTAATGGCATATATTATTTTTTAGTTATGTTGTTTGGATTGAAAAATATTGGAGCAACCTACTAGAGATTGGTTAATTTTATGTTTAAGAATGAGATAGGTTGATCTATCGAGGTATATGTGGATGATATGATTATCAAAATAGAGAAAGAGACTGATCATTTGGCCGAGCTTGCTTATACCTTTTCCATCCTCCATGCTTTTGGTATGAAACTTAAATCGAGTAAATGCACTTTTAAAGTGGGAGGAGGAAAGTTTCTTTGATACATGGTCAGTCAATGAGGAATTGAAGCCAATCCCCAGAAAATCCAACTTACACAAGATATAGCTCCACCCCGAATGATTAAGGATATTTAGAGGCTGGTAGGGTGGATCATTGCTATGGGTTGGTTTATTATAAGATTGGCAGACAAGAGTTTGACATTCTTTTAAGTCTTGAGAAATGCTAAAATGTTTCAATGGATAGAAGAATGTGACTAGGCTCTAGTTGAACTCATAGAGTATTTCTCTTGATCTCCTGTGTTAGCCAAACCTACAGTCAAAGAAATTCTATACTTGTACTTAGCCGTGTCAGCCATCATTGTTAGTTCAGTCTTAGTGTCAACTCGAGAGGGAGCAAGCAAGCTGGTGTATTGCAAAACTTTAGTGATGCAATACTCCAAAAAGATCGAGAAGTTTGCTTTAGCACTGGTCACGGCAAGAAGAAAATTGAGGCCTTATTTTCTATCCCACACCATTGTCGTCTTGATGAACTAACTTTTGAAGCAGGTACTCTCTAAACCAAATACTTTGGGAAGGTTGACCAAATGGGCTATTGAGTTGGGAAAACTCGACCTCAAATTTCAATAGCGGGTTGCTATAAAAGCCCAAGTGCTAGTAGATTTTGCGGTGGAACGAATTGATCTGCTACTAGCCCAAGACCATGAGTCATTGGTTTGATCCTTGCATGTGGATGGATCAACCACAAGCTCAGGTGGTGGAGCGGGGATATTATTGTGTTCCTCTATGCGAAAGAATATGATTTTGCCATCAAATTGAACTACCCCATCACCAATAATGAAATAAAATATGAGGCTCTTACTGCCAGAATAAAGATGGCATTTGTTAGAGGGGTTAAGAACTTAATAGCGGTTATCGATTCTCAGTTCGTAGTCGAGTAATTTGAAGGTAATTTTGAAGTGAGAGATATGACTATGAATGCCTATCTCAATGAGGTCAAGAAGTTAGAACAACAGTTTGAGAAATTCACACTCAACCAGGTACCAAGTCGAAGAATAAGAGAGCAGACGTGCTTTCTAAATTTACCAGTACATCCAAAGGTACTAGAGATAGGTCGATCACCTTCTTGGTCTCAAATAGCCTTTCCATTGTTGATCCTCAGCAAGGAAATGTATTTGTAACAAAAACCCCAAGTTAAACTTGGGTTGATGAAATTAAAGCTTACCTCGAAGAGGGAAAAGTACCATCAGAGAGTACTGAAGCTCGAAAATTGAGGACATTGGCGTTAAAGTTTACTTTGGATGAATTCAACTAGTTGTATAAAAGATCTGTTGCCGGACTTCCCCTGAGATATCTTACTCCCAACCAAGCATAGGAAGTCTTACAAGAGGTTTATGTAGGTATTTGTGGAAATCATTTGGGTGGGCAGTTGTTAGCTCATAAAATTATCGAAAGTGGATATTTTTGGCCAACCCTAGTCAAGGATGCCATTGAGTTCACCAAAAAATGCCAATCATGCCAAGTTCACACTGACATTCCTCATCAACCCAGTGCCCCACTTGTACTAGTGCAAATCATGTGGCCATTCAACCAGTATGAGGTTGATATTATGGGATCTTTCCCGATGGCTGCGGGGCAAAGAAAATTCATGATTGTAGTAGATGAGTATTTCACTAAATGGGTTGAAGTAGAGGCCATACCCAAGATCACAGATGCGACGATAAGAAATATTTTGTGGAAAAACATCATTTACCATTTTGGCTTGCCTAAGGTCCTTATATCTAATAATGGCACTCAATTCTAGAGTAAATGAACTAAAGAGTAGTTTGAGAGCTTTGGGATTAAGTAGCAATTTACCTCAGTAGGAAACCTACAAGCCAATGGTCAAACAGAAATCACCAATAGAATCGTATTTGATTATATCAAGACTAGACTAGAAGGTTCTAATACAAGCTGGGTAGACGATCTACCAGGCGTTCTTTTGGCTTATTGCACCACTCCAAAAATGGCCATAGGACAAAGCCCTTACAGTTTGGTGTATAGTTTAGAAGCAGTAATACCCACTGAATGGATCTAACTGACGGCTCAAATTATACAACTATAACCAGATCAAGAACAAAGTGGAGAGAGATATGAACTTGGAGTTAATCGATGAGCTTCACCAGCAAGCTTTCACAAAGATGCAAAGATATAGGTCAATCATGGCAAAATATTATGACAAAAGGGTAAAACCCAAGTGCTTTAAAGTAGGCGACCTCATTTTGAAAAAAATTGAAGTCTCTTGTGATGTAGGCAAGCTCGACCCAAAATGAGAAGGCCCTTACTCGGCTGTGAAAGTGGCAAAGCACAATTCATACTGATTGGCTGACCCATCGGGAAATGAATTGCCTAGACCATGGAATGCTATCAGCCTCAGAAAATTCTATGTGTAGACTGCATTGTACAAAATGCACTTTATCTTAATGAATGATATTGTGCGACCTTGTAGTTGCTTGATTTAAACTTAATCAGTTTAATTGACAAAGTATGATCAAATCGACCCAGTAGTCATATGATCACCAAATATTGATTATGCTGACCCTACAGTCATGCAACTTCAACCTTGCTTAGCATGATTGACAAAACCAATTGAGTTGACCCTATAGTCATGTGACTTATCAAATAACGGGTACAACGACTGCACAATTGCTTAATTTTCATTATTTAGTTTGGCTATCATTTAATGCCTACATCAACCTCATATTCGTGTTATATTCATCAAATCATACTCATTTTGATTATTAAGAAATTATCCAATTGACTTCATAGTTGGAACATTCAAAATGAAATAGCTATAAGGTCATTATCAAAGCTCGAAAAGCAGTTTGCAATTTGTTAAGACAAAAAGGGGTCTAAAGTAACCCAATACTTCATTGGATAAACATTGTTTACAAAGCCTATGAGATCTTAAAAAAAAATTAAAACAAAAAAACAAACATAACCAGAAAAGGACAGTCTAGCTCTACCCTACAGCCTTACCTTATTGAGCAATTGCTTTAGCTGCAACCTCATTCACAACCTTAAATAGTTCTTCTACGGAGCCTATTTGACCACTCAAAATGGGCCATTTAACCTCTTGCTCCACAATTCTAGGCTGATTAGGCCCCGTTGGTTGGGAAGGACCCAACTTCTCTATTAAACATACCCAACCTCTCATCAAGAAAAAACTCGGCACGTCTACCTCATTATTTTTAATCTCTAAGGCAAACTCCCTTACAAAACTAAACTCATCACTTATTGCCACAACACGTAGGAGAGGAGGAGGAACCGTGGTGCTGCCATTGACATGAGTGTTCATATCAAAGGCCTGAAGCTATTCATCTTTGTTTATGTCGAGTTTCACCTTATCCTTGAGGCTAAACTTATAGCTAAGAAATTCCAACTACTTTACTGTGTGGTTAAATGCCTCTTGGGCATCATCCATGCCAAAAGTAACGCTCGCCTATGTGAAAGCCAACGTGAGCATGAATTGTTGAACTGCCTCTTTGTGGATCCCAAGTAACACTTTGAAGAACTCTGAGCAAGTGTACTTTATTGCATTGTCATATCTATGTGCTCGACTTGCATCAGAAGCCTCTTGGATTGTCAAGACTATTTTCTTTAGTCATTCCTCAACTTGACTTTTCCCTTCCACCACAGCCAATTGTTCAGCATCCTTCTCCTCCAATTGCTTTGTTAGCTTAGCCAATCTCGACTCTAATGACTAAACTTTCATTTTTAGCAAATCGCTCTACTCTTTTTCCAATCAGGTACATTTTTCTTCCAACACCAACCAGTTGATCTCACAAAGCTCAAATTGATGATGGAGGTTATACCCTTACTATCTGACCTAAAAAATGGAATGACTTATCTCTTTTCTAGTTTACATTTCACTCAGAATGAAATAAAAGACGATCAATTCTTACCATGTTAACATGGTATGTGAAAGTTTTTAGTGCAGCTAGTTGTTCATGATTATGCATTTTAACTTAATCCCTCTCGAATAACCCAATTGTCAACACGGCCAATGATGTCATCGACATTACCCTTATGCCCATCATGGTCATGCTATTCAACACCCTACCTTCACTCCAAATTAGAGCTTTGGGAACACAGAAGGCTACATAATTAATCAAGAAGAAGAGGGGTATATGCTTTCCCAATCTATTTTTTCCTTTTCTCAATCATAGCCTTTTTCACAGTATCTTCAGTCGTTGCATTAATGACCTTTCTCTTCGATTAGGGGGAGCTACTGGTGGCCCTTCCACTCTATGTAGTCTAGTTCAGGGCCTCATGGACCAATTGTGCGATCCCAGTGCCTTGCATCTCCTTATGTTACTTGATGAGTAGCTGCCACTTCCTTACACTGCATCACTTCTTGTTATTTACTCATTGTGATTTGCCATGCTCGGTTCATAATTGGTCAACCTGAAAGAAAAAAATTTCTTATCAAATAAATAGCCAAAAAAATAGTATTTAACATTATTCGAGGGGTCAATCTCTACCTTATTGTGCACTTGCATGCAACTTTAATGCAGTGGTCGACAGCCCCGCCATAACCAAGTTTCTCTCTCATATGAACATCAAGGCATTCATCACACTGTATTTGAGTAGATTTAGAATAAAAATGTTGCTCCATGAGGGATTCTTGGTGACATCTAACTCAGCCCTGGCCCTTATCCATTCTCTCAGGATATGGAATTCGACCCTAGTAGGGGTCGAACATAGAAATATCGCTTTTTCCATTTTTGGCCATGTGACAATGAGAGAGTTCTAAAACTTTTCCTATGGGGTTGTGTGGTTAGATAGTAAAAACCTAACTCTCTAACCAATCCCAATTTCCAGGACATTAATTAATGAAAGAGGTGGCTAAAATTGGCCCATAAAGGTACCTCATCGACAAAACCCATTAGCATAGCAAAACTGTACAGAAGGGTAAAGCAGTTGGGAAGGAGCTGAGTTATGCAAACTTGTAGGCCCCTTAATAGGTCGACTATAGGGTTGGCTAATGGAATCCTCAACCCACATTTCATAGCATCCTCAAAAATAGTGACACAACCATCTGAAAGGGTATACATCCTATCGCAGGCTCTAGGTTTTATCAGTTCAAATTTATTTGGCACATGATATTTCCCCTGTATCGACACCAGGTCATTCAACAAAATTGTCAGCACAATATCACTATAATGGCTCATCGTAAACAATCACCTATTCCATAGCTATTTCTTCCTCATCCTAATCTTGACCTGAAGGCCTAGCTTTGGCTATATACTCAACCGCAAGTTTAGAGGATCACGTGCCCTCATCTACCTCACCTACAACCACTTCCCTATTATCTGAACTACTTGACCCCACACTCAAAGTCTCACTTGACTCAGCTTCACTATTCAAGGCAAATTATGAAGCCTCAAGTTAGAACTAAAACTGGACATTATAAAATATTAAAGCTTCACAAAGCTAAGGATATAACAAAGAAACTTACAAAAATTTTGCTCTCAAGGATGTACAAATGTCAAAAGTTCGACTAGAATTCTTTCTGCTCGACCTCAAATATGTTGTAGTAAAAGTAAAAATAGGCAGTGAAAACCTATTATTTATAGACGTTCTGGAATGCTAATCGACTAACGTAACCGAAAACTGGTTAATTAATGCATAACCATTGGTTTCTGCACATCAAACTTCATGTAACTGTCAATAATGATTCCCACCAACATCTCTCACATCGAGATTTAAAATTGCCTCTCTTACCAACACCATTCTTGTCAAGAATTATGAAAAGTTACTCCAAACGCAGACTTCTTTAGGGTCGAACCTTAGAATATGGGACCAATAAGTAGGGCTCTTAAAGACTAGTAAGCTTATTGGGCCCATTTGCGACTATGCCCAGGTATGACCAAGAGGTCAAAACGTATTCCCTATTGTCGACCCGATTTATTGGGCCTTGCTGAAGGCAAGCTTAAGTGTGTCCAAGAGATTGAAAGGCATTATCGTTGTTTGACTGAGGAGGTCGATCATGCCAACCTCAGCCCTGATTTTAGCAAAAATAGGTGCTTAGTGACTAATGATGGTGATCTGCACTGCCCCCATTCATCGCATTAAATGTGCTTTAACCACTCGTCCATCTGCATTTATTATTATGACCACATGTCACCTCCGCCATTAATGTTGCCACATCTGCATTAATGATGGCATGGTCTTCCCCTTTGTTCAACTTAATGGTCTGTACAGTTAATTGTTGTAAAGCATGGGCTTCGGTTGAAATGAACAAAACTACCTTGCTTGTGGGAATTATGCGATAAGCCTATTAAGGCAAATTTTTTCTTTTCACTCCAAAGTATACACTATAAATACTCAGTCTTCTTAGTAAAATGGTAAGACATCTACTCTCAACTAAACTATTACTCTGCTCCTTTTCTTATATTCCTGGTCGAGCGACTAACTTAATCATTAAAGGGTTTTAGCTAAAAACCTCTCGGCTAGCCTACTGTGTGTAACTTGGTTGCAGGTTCCACCCCACATATCTCTTTGATCGAAATACACCTATTGATTGCTCAAAATCTATCTCTCCGGTCTAGATCTACAATGTTCGGTAGTATATACATCAACACACACCATGATTATTTTTACTTGAACTTGTATTACCTTTGTTATTATTCTTTTTTATTTGTTTATCTCCAATCCTGTATTATTCTTCATTAGTAATAAAAGATCTTATTATTTCTTCCTTATCTTTGTAATGGAAAATTTCTAAAGGAATCTGAAATAACTTATTTCTTTAAAAATACTGACATTTACAAGTTACGACCACATAAGATTTTCTCCTCTCCTTCTCCACCTTTCTTTACCCTTCTCCTCTGCCTTACCCTACTCCCATCAACTAAAATTAGGAGATCAGAATGATGAGGGTATAGTTTTCTACTTTCATGTAGTTTTTGCATTCGGCATTTTCATTCTAACCAAGAAAACATATCCTCATGTGCAACGTATTTGTTCTGTAGAATGAATTATTGCATGGCCTTGGAAACCTCTTTGATGGTAAGATATCTTGTTAAAAAGTTGAAATTTTTTATATATTATTAAAAATTTTAATATGTCAAATGTATTCTAATTTTTTCATAATGAGTAAAAGGAAACAAATTAAAATACAAGATAAAATAAAGATTGGTAAATAATTGAAGAGAGAAATATTAAGAAGTAAAAAAATTACTTAGTAATTATGAATTTAAAAAAAAATACGAAACCACACAATGAAAAAAGCTGAAAAATTTGATCAAATAAGTGTGACTGTAATGAGGAGTTATCCTTTATAGCCATGCGCTCCAAGAAATTTTTATGTTCAAATTGAAGAATGGCAATTTTTTTTTTGTTTATATTCAAGCACATTATTTAGACTATATGTGATATTTAGTAATTGTGTTTTTAATATTTGGATGTTCAAATAGGATAAATATTGTCGAGAATGAGTTAGTCAACTTGGCAATAATCCTACTTCTAAAAGCTCATTTGATGCTCAAAAATGGCTTGATATCAGTGGTGGTCCATGCAAGGGTATAGTGTATAGCCTTGGGAACTCTTACCACTGTCGTGAGCTTGTTGCTACTAGGACTTTCTCAAATTCACCATCCACAACATCTTCACCTGCCTTTGTGACGCAAGAGCAACTACAAGAAGCGATTGCAAAAACAATTAATTAAGTATTGGCTAAGCAAAGAGAGGGGGCAGCAGTTAGAGAATCAAGCATCGTGGAGCAGACTATGAGGATGAGAGAGGAGGTATTGAGGGTAGTTGAAGAATCAAATGTGAGAGAAAAGGCTTTGATGATGACATTAGGAGTGATGATGGAAAAATTAAATTCAATTGAAAATACTTCTTCCTCTCGCAGGGAAGAGGGTAATGGTGGAAAAGACAAATAACTTTCTTTAAATTAAACTTGGCATACTTGAATTTCATGAACTTGCTCATGTTTGAAAAGCTTTGTTTTGTTTATGGATTTGGGTACAACATTGTTGAATTTCTGTTATTGTTTGGTGTTATTTGGAATGTGATTTATGTTTTAAGTGGTGTGATTTTAAATTGTTATTAATGAAAATAAAAAATAGGTTGAATAAATATATTAAATTAAGCATTACAAAAAAAATTAATAAATCTGTGATCGATTAGTAACCTCAAAGATGATCACAAATCTGTGACCCATTAGTGACTTCAAGGTAGTTACAAATTGGTAACAAATGAAGTAGTTGATCACATGATCAACTATTAGTGATCGTCAAATTGGTCATTAAGCGGTCACTGATTAGTAACCACTTAGTGACTGACTATCAATGACCTCACCAAATCAGTCACTAATTTGTGATCCATGCTCCAGTGGTCACAAATTTCAATTTGTGACGAGGATTTTTGTGACCGCTGTGAGCAGTCACTGATAGTGTCAGTGATCTTTTTTTATTGAATTTATGATCGATTTGGCAGTCACAAAAGTTAATTTTTTTTTTAGTGTGTACTAAGTTATTACATTTATCCATAAACTTTGCGGAATAGAAAGTTTAATCTGCGACATTGAATAATTATTCTATATATATATTATAAAATTAAAATTTTGATAAATTTAGCGGTGTTTTTACTGCCCATTTGGTTTTATTTCCAAAGGCCATTTCCATTTCCAATCATTTATAAAATTTGGAAAGTTAATTATAAAATGGAAATAGAAATTGAGATGTATTTGGATGAAATGTTAGAAAGTAATGATTATAATAGGTTATAGGATTGAAAAGTAAGTTAATTTATATTTTTTTATGTTTACAAAGATTTATTTTTTTAAAAATATTTATTTTATTAATTTAAAAATGATAATGCATACTTCATTTAAAATTAAATTTGAATGTGATTGATATGTAATAGGATGATAGGGTAGGTTTAGAAAGGAATTTGTGAAGAAAATGTGTATTTTTTCTGAAAAAAGTTACGAAAAAGTGTTTGTTTTCAATTTTTATTTCCATATAAAAATGAAAATGGGGCTTGAAAATGAAAACAAATGGGAAGTTAGTTTTTTAAAATGAAATTATTAAATTAATCTTCCGTTTTACTATTTATTAAAATATGCACCTAGATTTTAAATTAATTCTGACGATGTTAGCCTAGCTAGTGCCTATGTATTAACCCACACATGCATATATTCTCAGTTAATTTACTATTCTATTGTTGCAGAAATGCTAGAGTACGTAACAAAACATATAACACGAGATAGCTGTGTGGCTTTTACCTACCCATGCTAGTTGGGGCAAAGTTAAGAATAGATCATAAGCTAGGGGCTCTTGAGCAAATAAATTAACTCTCCTTCGCATAAATAAAAGGGCTTCCCTTTTCTGTTATTCTCTCGGAAAATTGCCAGTTAAGAGACTGTGTGGCCAAATCACAAACCACCACCACCACCACCTCTATCCTCCTTTCAACACTGTAAGGCGTAGTCCATCAGTTTCTCGCCAGCAACAATCAATCTAAAATAGCCCCAACAGCTCCCACAAAATAGAAACCATATTATATATGCTGTCACTTAAGAAAAACTATGTCAAACCCCTAACTTCGACAGCCTCAAACTCATCATTCCCATCGTCCTACCGTGCATGTAAAAGATACACCAATACCAATGCAAATTAATAACCTCTTCAAGTGTGGGTTGATCTTGATCTGCCACAAAACTCACCGAAAAATGCCATAGAAGTGATCAGAATCCAACGGGCCGGCCATCGTCGGCTAAAAGCAGATAGAAAACAGGGCGTGATTGTTTTGGCCAAAATCACGAGTTTTCATAAAAGATTATGAATGGAAAGTTACTGAGTGTAGATGCTTTTACAAGCAAGTTTTGCCAGAGCTTGTTTAGAATTTTGATCTGAATTAATCAGTATAAATATATATATATATATGGTGGTGTTTTCGAGGAAAATAAAAAATGATTCCCATCAGCGATGAGAAAACTGTTATCAGTACAAGGAGAAAGCTGATTACTGCTCCTCTTAAATTAAGGAACCTAATTTAAAAAAATTCAATTTTTACCATACAAAAGTAAATAAAATAAAATCACTTAAAAATTAAGAATTTTAATTAAATTTGATTTTTAAATAATTGAGTCAAATCTAACCGTAAATGTCATAAAGTAAACATATGGATTAGCGGAAGCAAGAGAAAAAATTGTTTCTAAAGTATATTTGAAAAATGAATAAGTGTTAAGAAAGAAGATAAAGAATGATGAAAGGCATGGAGTAAAAAATAAAATCTGAATATCAATTTTTTTCCTTTCTAATTATTATTGTATATATACTAGAAAGGCGCATAAGTGTGAAGCACGTGATTTATTTATTTTATAAATTATTTTTTATTTATATTTAATTCAAATGCTTATTGAATAGATAAATAAAAATTAAAAAATAAATTATCATTTGAAATTATAAAGTATATTAAGCCTCTAACTTAGTTTTAAAATAATTTAAGATAATCTATTTCCTTTTTTATGGGATTCGCACCATGTGTGCGACCTATTATATTTTAACTTCCTTGCATTCCTACTGTCTGCATTGTTTGTCTCAGATATAATATTTTGCCAATATTTATTTTGTTTAAACCTCAATAAAAGGTGTTGAAGAACATTCTTTTTTTTTTTTTTCAATTTGACTAGCCCTTTTCTCTCTTTTTGGGTTGATATCAATTATTTTTTATTGTAATTTGGATCTCGAATTTGACAGATCATGGCGATAGTAATCAATTTTGTAGTTTTTAGTTTTATGTCATTAAGTTGAAGAACCTACAATAAAAAATTTTCCCAAAGGAATTGCTACTTGATCAATAGCAGAAGCTTGATCTTTGTATTTTTATGAAAATTTTCATATGAAAATATATAAAATCTTTATATTAAGGAATAGATAAATATATATCCACATTAGTTTAAAACTTCAAATTTTTAATTATATAGGTGCTCCACAAATTATTTTTTGCGTTGGTTAAACTTTGTATATTAATAGCAAAAAAGAAAATAAGTATTTCTTCTCAATATAAGAGTAATAAATAATGGAATAAGCTATAAAATAAGATATAAACATATTTATTGGTCTCCAAGATTGATTGCATTACTTGTAAAAGTCACTTGGATGGATTCATTCTTTTGGATTGCATCATTGGATGTTTTGGTGCCCATTTTCTAAATATTTAGGTGTCATCATGTATGATCTCTTGGGAAAAGATGTGGACATTATAGTAAGCCGTAACATTCATAATAATATGTTATTCTATGTTTATGGCTTCAATGTGCATGGGCAATAATATCTTGTTCCATTGATATATTATGATTGTTTTCTTCGACCAAAATTGTAGCAACTTGATAAACAAAATTTAGAGAATCATAAATTAAATTAGTCTAATTTCATATGTTTTTTTTAAGATATAGAGCTGAATATCATTCATTCAAAGGTAATCATTTAACCTTCTGAAAATTTTGGCATATGAATTTATCACCATAAATTTCATAATCTTTCTCATAATTGCTTCTAATAAATCTAATTCTTTTACTATCTTCTATTCTTAAGTTCATTTTTTGTTTTGACAAAACACAACTAAAAGTTACAATGCTTATTCTCATTTGGAAATTAACCTTAAAAGTTCATGTATACCATGCGTTGTGTTTGAGAAGTATAACTCTACCCTTGTAGATGCAAGTTATTTATCTAATTTTACATCGAATGAAGTAAAATAGAATATGTAGTTTAAGACTCAAATATTTTTTTGAAAATTCATAATCTCTTCTAATAAAGAAATAAACAACTTTTGCAATTCATTTGACATTTAAGCCGAAGCAAGTCTAATTTTTTCTATTGCCACAATGAAATGTGCGAGGCTCTTTGAAATCTTACAACATCACAATGGATGTAATTAAGTACCCTACTTGATTCATGAGTCTTCAAGCACACAGGATTATAAATTCTCAAACATAACCAAAAAATGAGATAAAAATTTAAAAATTTTCCATATAATAATATTTTCCTGCATGTATGATATTAATTAAAAAATCATAGAGTACATATTTACTAAAAAATTCCTAACATTTGATTAATAAGAAATTTATCTATGCTTTTAGAAGCTATAAATTGGTGAATATTGGCAATTGAATTCTTTATGAATTAACTCTTTTTCATTCAAAGCTATGCCGAAAGAGAGATGCCAATTTATTAATTTTTATGTTTTTTCTCCTTCGATAATTTAATTGAATTTATCATTTTCTTAAACTCTTTATCTATATATAAAAGTCCCTCTATAGCACTCAGTGCCGCATGTTTTCTCTTCATCTTGCCTAGTCTTTATTATCAAAATAAATATGAAATAATAGTATTATTAGAAAATTATGTCCATGTATTTAAAAATATAGGTGAAATTTTTCTAAATAGCCATATACGATGATGCTTTAAATATATATATATATATATATCATAATATTCAATACTAAGCAAATTAAACATGAAATTGATTCATGACAAAAGTTTAACGATTCATTACCATTGAAGAACCTCTTACTAGAAAAAGGAACAATGAAAACATGTGAATTAAATAATAGCTAAAACAAAATATATCTTAAAAAACTTGCGCTATGTTCTTTTACATTTTCGCCATTTTGTAAAAAAAAAAAAATTTGGGAGAATGGATTTTCGGAAGCAATTTTGAAAAATGTGCCAAGTGTTTCTTCTTATTTTGGGAAAATATAGAAAATAATTTGAGAATGAGTTGTTTGTTTCTTTATGTTTTGGGGAGAAACAAACTTTACTGTAGATTTTAAATTAATTGCTTTTTTGTTGGATTTGTAGGGTAAAAATGATTTTTTTATGTATTATATATGTATATTTATAGTTGGGTGATGTGTGTGTGTATTTGCAATGATTGAAATATGAGTTTAATTAATTTAATTGATTATATATTTTGAAATTTATATTTTTATAAATTTAACATTAGTAAATGATGTATTGTTTGGAATAAGATATATATTAATAAATATTAACTATTCATGAAATCATAATTATATCTTAATTATAAAAAAATGCTTACGTTATAATTGTTATTATTGACTTATAAAAAATTTAATTATTGTACATTAATTATAAACTAATTATTGTTTATTAATTAAAATATAATTATTTAACTATTTATTACTTATGACTTATGTATAAATAAAACTTAGTTATTTATTTAAATAAAATAAATTTTTAATAATTTATATATAATATTAGACTCAATAAAGATTCATCAAATTAAAAAAAATAAATAATATTATATTACATGAAATTACATCATCTTAAATTATTTATTAAATAAATAAACATAATAATTAATTATACATAAACTATGAAATATAATTAATATATAAAAAACAATTTATTTAAATAAATTAATTTAATTAATTTAGTAAGTTATTTAATTACATTAACTTATTTTTTAATTAATACATTATTTAGTAAATATATGCTTAGTAATAATCAAATAATTTTACATAAATTTAATTATTTCTCTCAACAATTACTGTAGGCATGTTAACATTAATTTATTAAACTCAATAGATTATTAAATAAATACCACCCTATAATCAAATTTTTTATTATAATTTCAAATAAATGTGAAGATTGATATTTAATGAAGAATATTTTTTGAAGAGGATTAATTTATTTATTATATCAAATTAAAATATCTTAAGTTATTTATTAAAGGAACAACTATATTATTTCATTGATACATTAAATATTAAATATAACTAATATATTATTTAATTAATAAGTAAATTTAATCAATTTAATATGTTATTCAATAAATATATTATTTAGTAATAACATAAATAATATTTAATTAAATTTAATTTATTTTTTTGACAATTAGTTTAATTAAATTTGTAAACATAAGTTTTAGAATTTTTAACTAGTAAAATTTTAATATTTTCATATATATAAATATATACATATATATATATATATATATATGGATGTGTGAGATGAGAGAATGATAAATAAATGAATGATGCGATAGATAGAGTGAGAAAATAAGGGGTTAGGTGTGGTTTTTAGAGTGTAGGATTTTTTGAGTGAATTGGGAGGGATTTTTTGAGGATAAAATTTGAGTGTTTTGGGAAAAAATTTGGAGGATGTGCCTTCATTTTGAAATTTTTTTGGGGGTTAGAAAATATTTTGAGAAAATACAAAAGAATATAGCATTAACATTTAAAAGCCACGATGTATATGTATCTTTTACTATATAATGATTAATAGTAGCTGACTATAGAATTCTTCATTTCTAGGTAATATTTGAAGAAGCCTTTAATTTGAGCATGTTGTTATTTCATAATTTTAATTTAATTTCTATTTTTATTTTTTGTTAATTAAAAAGTTCTTTTTAATTTTTTAAACAATAAATTTCAATTGTAATTTTATGAAATAAACTAAAAATATGATTCAAGGCAATTTATAAATTTTGTTTTCTCTAAATTTAGATAAATAAATAAAACTTATATTACTTATTTAATTTCAAATTTTTAATGGATCACATTCTTTTTAATCTAAAATTAGTAAAAGGGACTTTCTCATGCATTAATTTATTTATAATGATTTTGTTCTCACTTTCATCTCTTCTTAGTTAAGCTAGAAATAGAAAAAGTTAAATTCTGATCAATTTTAAACTTTTAAATATCATTGCATAAATTAAAGACATTATGTTATTTTAATCCTTTTTTTTTATTAAAAAAAGTGAGAATTATTTCTTTAAAAGTTTGCTAGCTTATGAATCTATAAGAGCTAGGTTATGTATTAAGGTGGCTATTAATATAATGTATAGTTGAATTGTTAAATGAAATTCATTGTTTGAAATAAATATTTTTATTTTATTAATTATTTAATATTTAGTAATATAAAAAAATAAGAATTTTTACTGTTGGATACTATGTATTTAATGGGTTATATACTTGACATTTATGGGGTATATATTTTGTAAGGTATGAACGGAGATATATGGGCTAACGTGATACTTTATCCAATAAAATGTATACATTGATATTCTATTTTATATATTGATAGAAAATATTTTACTGTATCATATTAATATTATTATTAAAATCAAATAAATATTTTTTTAAGCTCAATAGTTTAAATTAAATAACTATCAATCCAACAATATATATATATATATATACCTTTTTAGAAAAATTCAAAACTTAATTAAATATGACCAAGTTCAAGTCAACTATATAATAAGTCAGTTATACTTGTTATGTCATTGATATATATACTTTAATAATGTTTATCATATGATTAATTTAGTCATGCAAAACTTGATCTTGATAGGGTCTTCCTCATCTTCCATTACCCCAAAATAAAAAATTTAGTTTGATCCTTCAAAAGATTATCCGATAAAAAAATTAATTATATATATAAATATATTTCCATCCTATTGTCTTTTAAATATAATTATTGAGAGTTGATAATACCAAATTATTATTTTAATTAAAAATAATTTATTTCAGACTATTTAAAGAAATAAAATTTTAGTTGCTTTTTTTTTTTCACAGATCCTAATAGAGCTATTTATTATATATATTCTTTTTTCTTTTGGCCCACTTTTTATCTTTTAACTTAAATAAATATGGTTAAGAATTTTTTTCGGATTCATGATACAACATGAAAGCATCTTTTTGCCATTAATTTTCAAGAAAACAAAATGTGCCCATCAAAATATGTAAAAATTAACTAAAATTGCTTCAAATATATATAAAAATACGCAAATAAATGAAAAGATAAAAAATTAAATAAATATTTAGTATAATATTACATACGAGTTTGACACCTATTTTGATATATAATAAATATTTTTCTCTTTTTATTTTTGAGAAAGAATTCATGTTTGCATGAGTGCATTTATAAAATATCATTCTTTTTTCTTATCAATTAAACATGTGAATGTAAGACCTAATCTATTCTTGTTCTTTATTAGATTAAATTTAAATAATATTTGAATTGAACACATATTTTGAATATGTAAAAAATATTTCTTGTTTTTCATTATTTTTGTTCCTCATCAGTTGATTGTTTCTTAGTCAATTTCAATTCAGTTATTATTTTTTATGAGTATAATTAAAGTAAATTTAATTTAGTCATAGTTTTCCATACAACAATATGTATTAAATGTGATAGTAATAGTCTCATTAGATGGGGCTACAATTTAATTGCTTTATTTTAATTTAATCTCTATTTTCTATATGCCCAACTACATGTGTAGTTAGAAGGATAAATTTTAACATACATAATTATATTTGCTAATCAGAAATTTTTGAATTAATTAATTTTAATGTTATTATTATTTACTATAGATCTAATAAAAAATACATTTAATTTGGAATAAATTTAATAAATATAATGTATATATATTTGATATATATATGATGAGGTTGAAAGTCGTATTTAGTGAATAGGATAGTATTTGGGCTAATCCAACCAAGGTGGTTGAATGATCCAACAGTGATATTTTTCGAGGTCTGAGATCTACAATCAATAGTGAATGTTAAACTAGCTAAGGTGCCCCGGTTAAGGCACTTCGATGCTTAAGTTAGTATTGATTAAAATGAGGTAATCGAGCAGCAGAGTAAGAGCGTATAGTGTATATGACCTTACCTGATGGATGGCTAGCAGTGAGGTATTTATAGTATTCTCTTGGTGAGTGATATCTCTAAGATGCCCCTAGTAAGTATAGAAGGCTCTTGTCCTTGTTTAAGGAATATTGGTCTTTTCCAATCTCGATACTATTCCATGTGACATCATCTCCTACTGGTGAATATTACTCTAAAGGTGTGCCTCCCTGCTAGAGTTGGTGGCAGAGACTGTACTGGGTGGCACACACCATTAATGTAGAGGCATGTTGCTTGTTAAAGCATTAAATGTGGTAAGAATATGAGTCAGCGCTGAAGTGAGCACTCCAGTCGACAATCATCGAATAGACAAGGCGGGCGACCAGAGAGATAGTTGAACAAACAAAGTGGCTTGAAGCCTTCTGTTTAGTGCAACCAAGAACAATCCACTCGACCAAGCGATTGTGGTCGAGTGACCTGGCCCAGCTGGGTGCAAAAGCACCGTTGGACTATGCATGTTAAGTGGGTCTAGGAACCTTCTCTGAGGTCGATAGCTTGTTGGATTAGGCCTGTTAGGTTATCCCATATCATGAGTCCCCCCTACTCGTCGTCCTGATCAAGCTTGTTGATGAGAAGAAATAGGGAGTAGATAATTGAATGATAATTATGATGGTTATGCAAATTCGACCAACACTTGGAACTCTCGACTAGGGTTTTTGAATACTCGATCAGGATTTGTGATGGTTTTACACATTTAATACGTCAATTACATCACGGAATATGAAGTGCCAAGGGAAAACAGTGCAATTATCACTACTGCTTAGGTTCCCACGTCCAAATCCCTATAAATAGATGGGGTAGAGACATTTAGTTTTCATTTTTGCTGAATCTAATTTGGTCGAGTTTTGCTTTCGGAGTTCTTTAAACCCTTTTTACAACTTAGAGTTTTCAAGCTACCCACTGTAAGTTCTTTTGCAAGCTTGTGCTTTCCTTAATTTTTCTTTGTAAAGATGTCAAGTGCTTTAGATAGTGAGGATACTAGGTCTGAGGGTGTACAGTTTTAGGGGGATTTTAAGGGTGAAAGTGCATTTGGGAGTGCGTCTAAGAGTACCTCTGATAGCTTGTTGAGTGACAGCTCAACCTTCAGCAGCTCAAGTATTGAGAGGGCTACTTCCAGGGGCGATGCGGGCCCCAGCAAATTGCCAGCATTGCGAGATCGATTGTTTACTCTGGACCACTACAGTGAAATAGTGTCAAGATCTCTCCCCCTGACCTAGTTCAAATTAGGGAGACGCACCACATTCCTTATAAGTATGAACTTTTGGTGCCCGCACCTTGGAGTAGGATGCATCGACCTCCAAGGGGATGCATAATAGTGTTTGAGGAGGGATTCAGGTGTGGTCTTAGGTTTTCTTTAGTAGCAACCACAATCGACCTCTTGGGGGGCCTCGAGGTCTATATAACCCAACTCCTGTCTAAGTATTTTGCCACTATCTATAGTTTTGCTATGTTGTTGCACCTATTTGGCCAGCCAACTAGCCACATTTGCCAACCTTTTCAATATATTCTATTTGCCCATGTCATGGAAGTCGTGTAGTACTAAGGAGTTTGGGTTCTATTATCTGACAGCAAATCCACATCAAAAATTCCTTGTAACCCTCTTCTTATCATATGGCCAAGAGTGGAAAAAATATTTTCTCTATGTTCAAGGGCCTAGAGAGTTTAATATTCCAAGGGGGTGGTGAAGGGGGCATGTGGAAATGCCAAGAAACTAAATGCCCAGCTGGCCCAACACTTTCATTTAGGATCTGGTCGATTTTGGGCAGATTGAGGCATTGATTCTAATCGAGGAGAGATGTTTGATGCTAGCTAGCCTATTGCCAGTCGTGCTCGACTTGCTCGCAGGTGATCGGCTAGGTAGAGATCTTTGTCGACTATGAAAACTATAGATTTCTATTTTTCAACTCGATTCTGATAGCTTTTGTTGGCAAATTGAGAAGAAGTGATGGCAGCACATAAGCGAGCATAGGCTTTAGCAAGAGCATAAAGGAACGATAAGCGCCTTCAAGCGACTGTTTGATGATGTGCCCCTACGGTAGAGCTTACTTGCTTAACCCACTAGACTGCCACCTTCGTTGTGCCCCAGATCGAATAGGTGCCCCAACCCCCACAAATAGAGCAGTGTGCTTGAGATAGCTCCACGGGTCAAGGCAAAAGATAAATGACCAAATTGGGAGGTCCAGTGCCCAAAGAGGCAGCAGGCGGCAAGGGCAAGTAGAAGGCAGTGAAGGGCTATGACTTGTTTGGCAAGTGTGGTGATGGGGAACTATTTCAACTTTCGCAACTAGAATCACCCCATTTTGAACCTAACCCCACCATAGAGGTACATATTCCACCTCTATCATACAATCAGGGATGATGGGCACTGATTCCTTCAAATGGATAGTGACCGGGCTCTTCTCCATAGACCAACGGAGATTCATGTGCCTGAGTCAGGTTGGTGCGCTAAGGGTGTTGGCCTACCATAGTAATATGGTAAGTATGAGGTCGATTATTTTCTCATAGAGTTTTGTTTTCAAAATGTTGCATTATTCACCAACACTCTCTATTTCAGACGAGCTAACTGGGATATCACTTTTATCGTCGGTCAAAGTTGGCTTTAGTGAATCATGAAAAACTATGAGAGGGGAGGATCTAAAAACCCTCAAGGATCAGCTTAAATCGCCCCAGCTCCAGGTTGACCAGCTGACAAAGGTGGCTGAGCTCTAGGAGCAACTTAATGCCAAGGACCAGTAACTGGTCGAGGTTGTCGAGGAAAGGAGTCCAATTGACTCCATGTTGAAGAAAGCTCACTTGGATATACAGGTCAGCTACTCCTCTAGTTGATCGATTGGCCGTGCGGATGCACCTGAAGAGGCTTGGGCGGCCTTCACTCAATAGCTCCCCATAATATGGCAGGAGATGGTGGAATAATTTCTACGGAGCTTGGCTTTCCAAGATGTGAGCATAGTTCTGTCCATCGACGATGCTCGCGATGCTTTCAATAAGGTGATAAAGCAGCTCCAATATTTGGGCTACGCTTTCCAAGTTGAAGATAAAAGTAGAATAAGCCCTGTATGGATGAGAAGCTATAGCCTTACCTCGAATCTGAGGAGGGTAAGGTCGATAGGGGCGGGGAAAAGGATATGACGAAAAATGCACCTGTTGAGCCCATAACTAAAGCCTAACAAAAATAGGCTAAGGTTGAGGCTAAGCTAGATAAGTTGGTGAACGAGTTCACCTTCACTTGGTACCTTGCCTTCGAATTGAGGAAAGTAGGTCGATGTCTCACAGTACATGTTGTATTCAACTAATTTCATGAGCGATGTTAAGAGGCCAGCGCAATTGGATCAAGCCATTAAACCGCTCGTATCAGTGATGTCGAAGCCCAATCAAGACTAGCAAGAATGTACCCAGGTGGAGTCGAGCCAAACTTAGTCTCCTCACTATCTTCTGTTATTATTGCTTTTGCTCTTTTTTTTTTTAATAGGATGTTATTGTAATGAACATTCCTTTGAATAAAATATCATTTTAATATTTTTCTTGTCGAATGATATCAATTTCATAACTTTCTTATTGAATGTAACTTTACTATCGTGATTGTATGGGTGCATAGTTGACAACCATATTAATTATCGAGAAAATCTAAAACTTTGTCATCGATTTTTAGGAGATACACATGGTCTTGCCAAAGCGCATTTAACAATTTGCTTTCACAACTTTACTTTCATTATGGTCGATTTTCCTTATTTCATGGTCAACTTGTTGATTGACCGTTAGGTTGATTATATATAGTTTGGGCTCAAAAGCTTTACGTTGACAGCATGTAGTTACTTTCGGGTAGCCGATGACATTGACTTGAAATTTGATCTAGCAACATGGAACTGCTTTTACGTCAACTACAAGGTCGACTTGAAACTTAGAGTGGCAACATGAAGCTGCTTTTATGTCAATTGTGGGGTTGACTTAAAATTTTGGAGTGGCAATGTGAAGCTATTTTTTCGTTGACTGTGGGATCGACTTGAACTTTTATGTAGCAGTGTGAAGCTGCTTTTTCATCGACTATGGGGTCAACTTGAAACTTTTGTGTGGCAGCATGGAGCCATTTTTGCCAACTACGGGGTTGACTTGAAACTTTTGGTGTGGTAGAATGGAGCCACTTTTGTTGACTACGGGATCGACTTGAAACTTGGAATTGTGTGAGGTAGATGCAACTGTGACAATACAAACAAATGGTAGCAGTGTTGCTGAAACATTATTTATATCACAAAATACGAGAATGATTGCAATATGCTATCATATGTAGAATTTCTCCAAGTTGATGGCGTTCTATGGGCGAGAGAGCTCATCCACATCAATATTAGCAAGTCGATAAGCATTATGCTTTGATACCTTTACAACAATATAGGGTCCCTCTCATTTTAGGTCGAGTTTGCCAATATTCTTAGACACTTTCACCTTTTTGAGGATGAGGTCTCCAACTTTAAAACGATGCAGCTTGACCCTTTTGTTATAATTCTCTGCCATCTTCGACCTATAGCACTGCATGGTGTTATAAGCCTTTTACCTTTGCTCATCAATAGTCTTGAGATCAAGCTTTCTTTTTTATATGTTCTTGAGTGGGTAGAAGTGAATGACTCGAGTTGTATGTTGTATTAGTTATGAGGGGTTAACTGCCTCAGAACCGTAGACCAAACTATAAGGACTATGACCTGTGGCTGTACAGGGAGTTGTCTTATATGCCTATAATACTCCTGGGAGGTTGTCTGCCCAACTCGACCCTGTATCATGTATCCTGGCTTTTAAGTGGTTGAGGATTATTCTATTTGTCACCTCTATTTGGTCGTTCAATTAACGGTTACCTACTGAAGTAAAATGTTGAGTGCTTCTGAGGGCCTCGTACCAACCCCTAGTACTTCTACTTTGGAACTGAGTCCTATTGTTTGAAATGAGGATCTTAGGTAGGCCAAAGCGACAAATGATGTTTTTTCAAATAAAACTTTTAATTGCTTCGTTGGTTATCTTTGGGACAACCTCGGCCTCGACCAACTTGGTGAAATACTCGATCGCCATGATTATGAACTTTTGCTGACCTGTTGACTTTGGCAGTGAGCCAAAATGTCAATACCCCACTAGTCAAACAGCCAAGAAATTTGAACATTGACTATGGACACAGTGAGTTGATGCAGTAGGTTCGAATGAACTTGGCATAATGTATATTTTTTAGCAAAACCTACAGCATCTTTCAGTAATGTCGGCCAAAAGTATACGTACCTGATGATTTTATGTGCAAAGGATCTTCCCCTAAAATGGTTCCCACACATGTCTGCATGGATATCCTGCAATACTTCATGAGCCTGGTCGGGGTCCAAGCACCTCAGGGGCAGTTCAGAGATCGACCTCTTATAGAGTTGGTCATACTTGTCGAGTGCAAACTTGGCAACTTGTCCTTAAAGGCGTTGAGCTTTATTTTTATCTTCGGGGACTATGCCATGACTCAAGTAGAGTTTTATCGGGTCCTACCATGAAAGGACTATCTCCTCAATGCTCCCTACCAGGTTCTTTTTGAGTGGGCTGATCAACAGCCTATCAGCAATCGAAAAAGTTATCATCCAGTCTCTTATGCCTCTAGTCGAGCTAGTAAATTTGGATAGGGCATCCACATACTCATTCTCAGATTGAGGTACATGACTAAGGGTGAACTTTTTTGAATAATTGCTACAATTTTCTATCCTCGGCTAGGTACTGGCTCATCGATGAATCCTTGCCCTCAAAATTTCCCTCAACCTGTTTTACTACCAATAGAGAGTTTATGATCGTAGCCACGTGCTTGACGCCTTGGTCGAGTGTCATCCTCATCCCCACGAAAAGGGCCTCATATTCCACCTCATTATTAGTAACTGCATAGTTGAGTTTGATTGCAAAATCATACTCCTCCACTATTAGGGAATAAAGAGCCACTCCTGCTCTCCTCCCTAATGTGGTCAAAGATCCATCAACATGTAAAGTCCAAGCGAGAGGTGCTTTACTACTTTTCTCAAGCAAGTTGATTCGTTTGGCGATGAAGTCCACCAAGACCTGCGCTTTAATGGTTGTTCTAGGCTAGAAGGTGATATCAAATTCTCTCAATTCAATGGCCCATTTTATTAACCCCACAAAGGCATTGAGCTTTAATAGCACCTGCTTCAGTGGCTGATTGGTTAGCGCTATCATGACATGAGACTAGAAATATAGACGTAGCTTTCGAGCCACAGTGACCAGCATGAAGGTAAATTTCTCAATCTCCAAGTAGTTATGCTCTGGTACTTGGAGGGACTTACTGCAATAGTAAATTAGTTGATGGATTCCATCTCTAGTCGAGACTAAGTTTGAGTTGATTGATGCCTCCAAGACAGCTAAGTATATGTGAAGTACTTCTCCAAGTTTGGGTTTTGCAAGCATAAGGGGCAAGGATAAATACTGCTTTGACTCGACTAGTACCCGATCACATTGTTCATTCAATTGGAAACCCAACTTCTTGGCATTTTTGAGAATTTTGAAGAAAGGTAGGCTCTTGTCTACTAATCATGTGATGAATCTCCTAAGGGTAATAATCCTTTCAACCAGCCGCTGTACATCCCTGACAATTCGAGGTAGGGTAATGTCCAAAACAACCTAAATCTTCTGTGGATTGGCTTTAATGCCCCGCTGAGTGACCATATAGCCTAAAAATTTTCCTTCTCGAACCCTGAACATATACTTATTTGGATTCAACTTTAGACCAAATGCTCTCAATATTGCAAAAGTGTGATTGAAGTTGAGCAAATGGGCTTGGGCATTTTCTGCCTTTATGATCATGTCATCGACATACACTTCTATAGACTTGCCTATTTCATTTTTGAACATGAAGTTGACCAACCTCTAGTAGGTTGCTCCAGCATTTTTAAGTTCAAATAGCATGATCAAAAAGCAATAAACTCCATTGGGAACCACAAAAGAGGCTTTATCCTTATTTTTAGGGGCCATGAATATTTGATGATACCCTTAGAATGCATCTATCATACTCAATAACTCGTAACCAGCCGTGGAGTTTACTAGTAAATCTATTCGAGGTAAGGGTTAAGGATCCTTCAGGCAAGTTTTATTCAAATATGTGAAATTATTACACATACGCCATTGTTCCTTATTCTTTGGAACGAGTACAACATTACAAAGCCAAGATAGATATTGAATTTTTACTATATAACCTATATCTAAGAGTTTTCTGACTTTATCTTCCATGATCTAGGCCCTCTCGACATTAAATGTCCTCGTCTTCGGCTTGATCGGCTTGTATGAGGGGTTAATATTGAGGTGGTGCATGATCACACTGAGATCGATTCTTTGGATGTCAAATGCCTTCCAGATAAAGATGTTGATATTTCTCCTTAGGAATTCAACCATAAGACACTCTAAGTGGGGGCTCATATTTGTGCTAATCTGAGTTGTCATGTCAGGGTTACCTTGTTCCAGCTCGCTATTTTAAACTCCTTGATGGACTCCACTCGAGTATCTTCCAACTTTCTCTTTTTATGGGCTTGAACCTCCTCAAGTTCCGCTATAGAGGTGTCTCCCAAGGTCTTCAAATGTGGTTAAGCCTTCTATTCACTTGACTCTACCGAAATATTGTAACACTGCTAAGCTTCCTTGATGTTACACAGTAGTTCACCTGTGCCAGCTGAGGTCAAAAATTTGATCTTCATATGATAGGTTGAGACAATAGCACAAAAATCATTGAGGGTTGGTTGACCAATTATAACATTATATGCAAATAGGGCGTCGACCACCAGACAGTTCACCATAAAAGTCCTTTTTTGAGGCACTTCCCCAAATGACGTCGAGAGATTAATGGACCCTTCTGGGATGATTTTTGACCCCCGAACTTGACCAAAGAGGTACGTACAGGTTCAAACTTCAATTACCCTAAGTTTATTCTTTTCAGGGTGGAGAGAAAAATGATGTTGGCTAAACTGCCGTTATCAATCAGAACTTTTCTCACTTCAAAGTTGGCAATCTCAACGAAGACTACCATAGAACAATCAATTTTATAATTGATATTCTTCCCTTCGAGATGGGCTAGGTTGTTGTCAGTGAAAAAAATGGGCTCTACACTCGTTAATAAATGAAATGTTGTCTCGATCAGTGAGGCATTAGTCGACTTTAACCCCCTTTGAGTCTGCCTTCTAGCTGATTTTGAGTCCCCTCAGTAGGACCTCTCACGATCATGTCAATTACTCCTCGAATGGGCGTGCAATCTTCTTGGGCGGGTTTCTTTCCTTTGTCCCCCCTCCTTGGGCCAATTGACCTTTTTGTACGAGGAGTACGATTAGTTTTGCCTCCTTCAGCCTATGTGTCAATGGCCACATATTTTTGGAGATGGCCCTATCTGATGAGTCTCTCAATTTCATCCTAGAGATTGAAGCATTAATCTATGTCATGACCCTTCTGCTTATGAAAGTTGCAATACTGCTTTAATTTTTTCATTACTTTAGTCTCTATCAGCTTTCTCAATTTCTTGAGGAGATTGTCGTGCTAGATGGCAAACAGGACCTCTCTCCTCAAAATATTCAGCAGAGTATAGTCATAGAAGTGCTTTATTGAAGATCGACCTCTCTCTCTGTGTTTCTAGTCATCTCTTTCTTTATTTTTCTTTTTGTTGACCTCAGCGTTTCTGAACTTTAGCTTGTTCATCTCCACTTGGGTCATGTATCTCTCCACCAGGTCAAGCAATTCCTCCGTCGATCTCAAGTGCTCTTGCACCAGAGTATTAGTGCATTCTTTGTGCCTAAGTTCCAAGAACAACACATTAATTAGAAACTCGATCTTGAGGTTGTCTATCTTTAGGACCTCTGTGTTGAACCTTGTAAAAACGTTATGGAGGGACTTTCCCTCATTTTGCTTAACAGTGTACAGATGGTTATAGAGGAGTTTCGCCTTTCGCTGACTGGCGAACTGGTGCAGAAATTTATTACAAAACTGATTGTAGGAGTACATCGATGAGGGCTCCAACTTAACAAAGCAATTAAGTGTTATGCCCTGAAAAATGGTTACTAGCATCTTGGCATAAATGTACTCATTGTGCCCGTGCAACTGCATTATATGCTCAAACTGCATCAAGTGCTTGTTAAGGTCTGTTGAGCCATTGTACCTTGAAAGTCCGATTGGGACCTTGGCGTCGACAGCAATACGCTCATCAATAATCTCTTGGATTAAGGGGGAACCTCTTTCTCAACGAGATCTTTGGGGGCCCTCTAGGTTGGGCACTCTTTTGGTATTTCTCCTCAAGATCACGTCGAGGCATTTGTTTAGTTGTTACACTTGGTGGAAAAGTTCTTCCCACTCCTCTCGATCAGCTTAGGTAATATTTTGATCAAAGTGAGGTCTTGCGCCCTCAGCCCTATCGTGCTGTAGGGCTTGAATAAGCCGAGCCATATGATCTATGGATTCATCCACTTCTTCACATTGGTCATGTCTAGAACGTTCGACCCTATCGCATTGTAGGGCTTAATTAGGTCAAACGTGGTGGTCTACGAAGTCAGCAATTTCTTCCCTTAGCTCCAGTCACCCCCTCTCTCCCTGGGGGCTCCTGGGGCTGGCTTTTCATCTGGCTAGTGGCCGCCTAGACTCCGAGCAACCATGACTGTCCCAGGAGGACCTTTCCTCAAGTGGAGACAATTATGGAGTTACACTGCCAACTGGGGCTGTCATGGTGGTGTGCCTATCTAATGCTACAAAAAGTTAAGCAAAGATTTTGGTAGAGATTTGTTCACTTATAAGCTATATTAGTTGAGGCATGGTCAGCATCACAATTTGCTCCTATGGGAAGTTGGGGCTTGGAGTATGCGAACCTTGCTGAGGTGGAGAGGGGCATGGAGATGCAAACCTCCTGTTATCCTCTCTCTCAGATACAGCTCTTCTAGTGTTCATCATTTTCTCAATTGCAATCTCAAGGGTTCCCACAAATAGTGCCATAATAATGAAGTTGAAAGTTGTATTTAGTGAATAGGATAATATTTAGGCTGATCCGACCAAAGAGATTGAACAATCTAACAGTGATATTCTTTGAGGTCTAAGATCTGCAACCAACAGCGAACGTTAAACTAGCTGAGGTACCCTTGGCTAAGGTACTCCGACACCTAAATTAGTACTGTTGAAATAAGGTAATCAATTAGTAGAGTAAGAGCGTATAGTGTATATGGCTTTACCTAGAAAATGGCTAGCAGTGAGGTATTTATAGCCTTCTCCTGGTGAATATGTCTAAAATGCCCCTATCAAGTGTAGAGGACTCTTATCCTTATTTAGGGGTTATTAGTTATTTCTAATCCCTATACTATTTTAGATGATATTATCTCCTACTTTCCAGAGTGAATAATACTCTGAGAGTATGCCTCCCTGCTAGAGTTGGTGGCAGAGACTACGCTGGGTTGCACGCATAATTAATGCAGAGGCATACTGCTTATCAGAGCATTAAATGCAGTAAGGTATGAGTCAACGCCGGAGTGAGCATTTTGGTCAATGACCATCGAATAGACAAGGTAGTCAACTAGAGAAATAGTTGAACGGACAAAGTAGCTTAAAGCCTCCCATTGAGTAACACGGCCCAGCTAGGTCCAAAAGCGCCGTTAAGCTATGTATGTTAAGTGGGCCCAAGGGCCCTTTCCGAGGTTAATAACTTGTTGAATTGGACCTGTTGAGCTATTTCATATCAATATACATTTGTTAAGTAGAAAGACTAGATTTTAATTTATTATAGTTATTATTTTCTATGAGTGTAATTAAAAATAAATTTAATTTGGCTGTAATTACCATTAAATTATGTGTATTAAACATGATAATTTTAGTATATGTAATTACATTTGCTATGTAGAAAATTTATTTAATTAATTTTAATACAATTAATATTTTGTATAATTCTTATTAAAAATATATTTAATTTGTAACAAATGTAATAAATACAATGGTATGCATTTGATTTATATACATTATTTAAGATGAAAGACTTGATTTAATTAATTATAGTTACTTTTTTCTATGAATCTAAATACAATGTATATACATTTGATGTATATACATTATTTAAGTTGAACGACTATATTATTGTTTTGTATAATCCTAATTAAAAATATATTTAATTTGTAACAAATGTAATAAATACAATGATCGATATTTGATGTATATTCATTATTTAAGATGAAAGATTTAAACTCTATACATTATTTAAGTCGTATGACTTGATTCAATAATTTCAATTACCATTAAACCATGTGTATTAAATATGATAATTTTATTAGAAAGGGATATTTTTGTCCTACTATATCTATTTATACTAATAGTATAGTATATATATATATATATGTACATTTATATATGATATAAAGAAGCTCTACGTGACAGCATTATCCATATTTTGTACATTTTTCAGTTGTTAATTGGGTCAACTGCGTAATCTTCTGAATGAACGGTTCGTGCGCGCGCACAGATTCGTTTGCGTGCGTCAGTATGTCTCTGGATTCAATTGAAAATTCAAGCCATTGGATTTTGGGGGTCACACGACTTTGGACAAAAACATTGGATGAATTCGTACTCAATGCACGTTTAATTTGTCTTTCTGTTTTTCTATTGAATTTGTTAATTCATTCGCCAGCTGTTATGGTATGAAATTTCAAGACTCTTTAAAAATGTGTTTGAGTGAGAGGGCTGGCCCGGTCATTAAATTATGATATTTTTTTTTTAAAGATCATGGTTTAAGTCTTATTTATTTTTATACAATACAATTTGTCTATTTTTTATAATAATTATTAAAAATAGATTATTAATTGTTGAATCATTTCATAATGATTGGTACTCTTAAGGTAATTTGCAACTGATTGCTGGGAGCATGAGTCGTTTAACTTCTTTATTTATACAATTCGTCTAATTTTTATAATTATTAAAAAGAGATTATTAATTGTTGAATTAATTCTTAATGATTGGTACTCATAAGGCCATCTGGATATAACCAATTCACTGCAGTGAGCGTGAGCTGTTTAACTATTAGTAATACACATAGCATACTCACAGAAAGGTTTTTCCTTTTAACTGGTTATTTTGAAGTAAAATTGTTTATTCTTTGAATAAACCACAACAGGATAGGCAGTCTCTCTTGGATCTCTGATCATCTATACAATAACATAAAAATCAAAAGGCTACACTATGAACAGGCAACTCCGTTAGTTACCTCATTTGAGGCTATACCTATATTACTGCAGTCACAAGTAAAATTCATACAAACCCCAAAAAGTTTAACCCCCAAGTTCTAGGGGCTGAAGCATCCTCCCCAAACAGTTAAAGGCAGTTCTATACCTGGCCTCTTAACAAGAATCAAAACTATATCACAAAACTTGAATCTTTTTTCTGCAAAAGAATTCTCAAAGCAATGAAAAATTAAAAGAAAGCAGTGGGTGTTCCCTCTGATGCTCTTCTCCTTCAGAAGGCCTGCGTGCTGCTCTGGATGTCCTCTACTTAAAAATGGACACATGAGGGAATGATTTGATTTTAAGTCAATAATCACCTCCAACAGAGAATGCACTGCCCATTTGTATAAAAAGAGTATTAGCATGTTGATTGCTGCAAGATTGATTTCCAAATTGGCAGGAGGAAATCTTCATACAAACAAGTGTTCAAATCTTCTCTACTTATCTTCCCTCGTTTGTCTTTTTTGTCGTTAATTTCTTTATCTCTTCAACATGATGGTTAGCATGCTTATTTTCTACTCCATATCCAAGAATTCATCATCACAAAATGCTAAATGACAGAAGAGGTAGTGTTTGAGATAACTACATGCATGGACAAAAATTCAATATTTCTCCATGCTGGAAGAAGGTAAAAGAGTTTATAGTCAGTTTTTCATTTTTCTTTGGTTTATACAGAGTAGATATCCAAGAAAATTCCCTGAGTTTGTGATGCCCTGTTATTCAAAATCTTCTTTTTTCTTCTCCCCAGCCCAAACCACCTACCCATGGATATTGCCTGGGTTCTGAAAGGTGGAAGACAGCGATGAACGTAAATTTCATTATACTTTAACAGTGAAAAGCTTAGAACATATAGCATACCTGATTGATCAAACCCGAATAGGCAATCTCATGGCATGAAATTCCATCACTTGGAGGGAATAACTACATCAAGGTTCTTCTGAAGCATCCAGCCATTGGGATATACAAGTCCACGAGCTTCCAGATGGAGGTGCCAATTCATTATCCTATAACAGCCAGGAGGAATGCCTTCCATTTGACTCTCATCTTCCACAATCTGTTCTATGAAAGTTGTCTCCTGAAAAGTGGTAATAATGTCCAAATCAGCTTTAAATATAGTTTGAGCTCAATATGACAAATACTTAGATTTATGGCAGACGATATGCAATGACATGATGCATACTTGGAAGCCCTCCTTCACTGTGTCTAACTGCCGGATTGGATCTGAATTTGGTCGGTGCCATCTCTTGGGATCCCACAGTATGGTGCTATTGAAGGCAAAGCCAGACATGTCAACATGGAATCTTCGAAGTCTTTTGCTCTTCTCATTTGTGTGCCATCCTAACACTTGACTTCCATTGCATACAGGGCCTTCCAGTATTGCCTTATTTTTACTTTGAGCTAACATGCCAACAGGCCAAGTACCAAAACGACTGAACAGCGAGAGAGGGAAGGAAGAAAAGAAGAAGAAGAAGAAGAAATGAGAAGCCATAACTAGAAAGCATTTGCAAGTTACAGAAAAAACATTAAGAGAATAGAAATGAAGTTGTATTAAGAATTGAGTACTTCATCAAGAGTCAGGCAAGATATTTACATTGTGCAGCCTTAAAATCATCTTTCACTTGGATCATCATAAAGCATATATTTCACTTTAATCAAGGTGATGGAAGATTGGTATAGTTATTATTGTCCGTTTATTATATCAAACACTAATAATCCAGGCTTTTACTATCCTAAATCACATGTTCTAGACTAATGGACAAAAAATTAGATGGAAAGAGGAGTAGTAATAAACCTAAACTATCCAAATTACTATTGCATCTAATACTTGTCCATTGCAGAGATAAGATCACAAAAAGTAGCATTGAAACAGGACCCATAATGTCTGAAGCTATGATGCACCAGAAAAGGGTTTAATATCGGTAACTTGAGTCGAATCATCCATAATTTAGGTTGATAAACAAAATAGGATAAGTATCTGGGAACAAAATTACATCCTGTAAGTTTGTAGAAAAGAACTGAGTGTCAGTTCCAGGGAAAGATAAAGCACTAGTTTGCATTAGTGTGTGGAGGCATAAATATTATATGAGTAGCACATGTGATAATAAGTGGTACCAGTAGAAAGGTAACTAAGAATGAGCACAAGTATCCCATAAACTACATGTCCTTACATAATACAAAGATAAACAATCTGCAATAAATTTTTCCAAGAAGATATAAGTTTTATTGCCCATGAATAAAGGAATTTCTAGCAGAGCGATTACCACTCCAGGATTAATCCTTTCTCTGATGCATTCCTAGTTATCTGAAAAAGATGCTTTCCAATTGTCTAGTTCAATTAGAAGAATATATTCACAAGTATAGAGTCTTATTTCCAGTACATCTCTGCTAATTCTTTTCTACGAAATCTGCTTGCGCAATGTATGTAACCTAGTGTGTCTTTAACATACATGATAATTGAGAACTTGAAGAACAAACATAGCAAGATGAAGATTTGTTTTCCTTGTTATCCCTCCAGCACATAACTTGAAAAGTTTTGAGGGGAAATCTGACAAGTGTTTCAAGAAAGAACTAGAGGTCAGAGAATGATATACAGCATTGACTTATAATGTTTAACTTCTTATGTAGATCAATAACAAAAGGACAAGGAGAGCGGCGAGAAGGGATAGCTAACAAGCAATATTGTATCTGCTTCTTAGTAACTTCAGAACATTAATCATGAAATTCCTTCTTAAAATGATCACTTCTGCCATATTCCAAAATTTTCTGAGATTCTTAAACAACCAAATGAAAAATGAAATTTGGATGCAAACAGTCTACCCTAATAGTCTAATTCTAAAAGCATAGACATAATCAGCTTCTTTATGAAAAAGTTACTGATCGGATGTTTGAACATTACAACTACACCTCCACGACAGATAAGAGGGATAAGGAAACAAAAGGGAACATTCTGTCCATTTACATAAGTTTTCCAGTTTCCACGATGATGAATGCTTCAGCAACTCCAACTTAGAAGAAAAAAGGGACCAAGAATAATAAATGAGCTACATCAGGAAGCCTGAAGCCAACAAACCTAAATTACTGGAAGTATAGGACTGTAACTTGTACTACATTGCTTTGTGTAAAATTCACAAATTGAGGTCTGTCAAGACTTGAAACAGAGTACATCACCCCACCACCCCACCCCCTTCTCTCCCAACAACAGATACTATGATCACAATAATAAGAATGCAATCCAACTCAGACTTTTATATACAGTACCCCTAACTCAGAATTAAAGACAGCAGTATCTTAGTATTCACATCATAGTTTGAAAATGAAAATTCAATTCTTCTCTAGAAGCCAACAACTTATACTCAACCTCCTAGGTCCTCACTATACATGTACATATTCCGAGATACTCATTTTCCTATATTTTAGATCATGAGAAGCCAGAAGAACAAACTTTTCATGTACCGCCATATAAATCATTACAAGAAGGAAATTTTGTAAGTTGGAAGAGATTCTGCGTTGAAAACTAACCTGATTTCTCTTATATTCTCAAATAATTCAAGCGAGTAGACATTGTCATCATCTGCAAAATACACAATGCCATCAAGCCTATGCCTCTCAATATGCTCAAGTGCAGTATTCCGCTGGTGCACTCCCCTGTCCTTCACATCTGTAGAATTTTTAGTACAGACCAAATGTCTATACATAATTCCGATATTCCTCAAAATCTCTGCTGTCTCCATGGATGCACCATTCATCTCCACCACAATCCACAACACTGGAGGTCTCACCAGTCTCAAAACCTGTCCTAACCTATTCAAATAGTATGCCTGCAGAGCCCTGTTATACGTCGGTGTCACCACAATCAATTGTTTACGAGGCACAAAATCCAAAATCCTCTTAATGTCATTTCTGTCGCTGCTCTCAGAAAACCCTAATTCAACAGCATTCACCTTCTTCTCCTTTGGTCTCTCAACAAAACCTAAATCACCCACATTCTTCTCAACACTCACCGCCGCCGGCTTCATTTCGAACGAGAAATCGCTGTTTCTCAAATCATGGTGCTTCAAATCATTAAAATCATTATTAAACGGCGCCATGCCGAGCAAAAACCCAAGGAAAAAGAATAGCAAGCAGCGGAGAAGCGATTTTCGCCAGGAAAACTGATTACTTTTTCGAGAGTAGTGCTTTTGGAGGAAAATTCCGGTGATAAATCGACGGAGTGGAGAGAAGGTCGTTCTGTCATGGGAAAGCAGCTTCTGGGATGGCGATTGCACTGAAAATGGATTATTGGATCCATTCTGATACGATCGATCGTTGTAGGGCGACAGCGCTCTCCGAATCGAAGCCATTTATTTAGTAGAAATCGCATCCAAAGAAGAGGCAGAACGAAAGAATACGAATCTCAGGGATTATCATGGGACGAAAACTGAGTGGGGGATCAAATCCAGCCAAGGATGGAAAACTTTTCCCAGTTGAAATAGAAACCCTAAGATGTAAGGGAGGCAAATTGGACAGACAAATAGAGAAAATTTACCCTTTTAGCGAATTATGACTAAGAACAAACGAAAGAAAGAGGGAGTGGAAAGAATATTTTCCGCGTGGGGAAGAGGGAGAGGCAGTCGAGCCGCAACGGTTGGTAAGCCAAAGCTAGAGTGCGCTGTCATCCGGGCCAGTCACTGGAATGGAAAATTACGGCGGATGCGGACAGAGACACACTACACTGTCCAAAATAAATATGTAGGATTCAATACACATGGACAATTTACATAAGTAATTTTATTTTTAAAAAAATAAATAAATAATAATAATAAATTGTATTAGTTGAACTGTGAAATATTAAATTACTTTTTGTAATTTAAATGTTAAAAAATATCACAAAAGCATACAGGAAGTGATCGGATATTGTTTAGATCCAAATATTTATATCTAAAAAACTATTCAAGGCCCAATCAGATAAAATATGGCCCAATACAGTAATTGAGCCCACATTGGCAAGCCCAAGTCCCAATGGTGTGAGCATGAAATAATCTATTATGTTTGAAGCCCAACTAATGAATCCAAACGACCAAACCTACATAAGAAATTCTACAAATGCAATCTCTTGTAAAATGTAGATCAAATGAGTCGTTTGAGAGTTGATTTTAGAAAATTGCATAGCGAGTTAGATAAACAACATTAAAGATGGTCATTTGTAGATCAATCGTTTTAAAAAGGTGATATCAAGGTTTAAAGGCATTCATTCATTCATTCATTCATTCATTTGTTTGTTTGTGTTTGCTCTACAAGTTAAATGAGAGAGTAGCCTAACTAGATGAAATTAGAGCAAAGTGTGATGAGTTAATGGCCCAGGAAGAGCATGCATGCCCGATGCCTCTACCACCCATGGGGGCAAGAACTAAGAATCTCCAACTATTAGTCTTTGAGATGTCAAATGTTGAACCTCATAAGGTTAATTAGCAGAAGTAAGGCCCAATTCAATGTGATTAATTAATTTGGAAGATAGATATTAATGCTACTCTATACTATTTCCTTCAAAAGTTCCATCTAATAAGATCTTTGTTGTGGTTTGTAAGTCTAACTAATCATCAACTAAATACATCTTAGGTTACAAATTAACTAGTTGTGCATACGGATGGATCATGCTACAATCAAATGCTTGCTTGTCAAAAAGAGCGCCAAGCGTTGATTGATTATGTAGAGCTCTTATTGCTGTGAGGATTTGACATCAAGATAAAGGATAAAAATGACATTGAAAATGTGGTGGCCCCCCATCTATTTAAATTGAAAGGGATTGCAAACATTGATTTAACCTCTACCAACATAGCTTTTAATTCCTGGATGAGCAACTACTCGAGGTAGAGATTAAACTCCCATGATATGCATATATCGTTAACTATTTGGCTAGCTAATGGGATGATGTTCAATTAGTGGATTTACCAACAAAGGAAGAAATCCATTCATTACTTTGAATTTTATTTTGGAATGACTCTGTGTTATTCAAGAATTTTAATGAACATTAATTGAGTCCAGCTTTGTAGATAGTTAATTAATCAGTTTCAAGTTTGTTAGTTGGTTAATTCTAGTTAGTTAATCACCCAGTTAGCTAAACAAGTCAACTGGTTAATAGATGATGGGTCAACTATAAATGGTGATGTAAACAACATGTTTTGTACTCTTTCTACTTTTCACATAAATATACAGGATTTCTCTCATCTCTTTTGAAGTCAATGGCTTCTCAACTTTCTTGCTGTGCGAACTTTGATACCTAACATGGTATCAAAACAAGTCACAAATGCAATAGCATAAAGAATCAATCGCGACTGATTGGAATAACTGAAAAAAAGAGTTGAGATGGTTGCACACGAAGGAGTCTGAAATTTTCTAGAAAGGAGAACAGCAATTGGAGAAGCAAATCCTATGCACCTCCAATCGTCAGATCATCCAGGTATGACCTTGGTTTCAAATCCTCTGACTAGAAATAATTTTCTCACATGGAGCCAATCAATGAAGATCGCATTGGGGGTGAAGATGAAATTAAGGTTCATATATGGGAAATATTCCATGCCTAGGGAAGAAACTAAGGAATTTGAGCAATGGATTAGGACAAATTGTATGGTGAGGTCATAGATCTTAAATTCGATTTTGAAATAAATAGTAGAGGCATTTCTCTACACTGCAATGGCGATGGAGCTTTAGGTAGAGTTGGATGAGAGATTTGGAGAGTGCAATGGACAGCTACTGTATCAATTACAAAGAGGAATCAGCTCTATCTCTCAAAGCAATCAATTGGTGCCACAATACTATACTAAGCTTAAGAAACTCTAGGATGAATTGCACTATTTGCAACCAATTCCTCATTGCACTTGTGGAGCGGTGAAACAAGTAATGGATTATGCTTCCTCAAGTGGACTAGTTCAGTTTCTATTGGGGCTAAGTGATGGTTATCATAATATAAGAATTATATTTTGGTTATGGATCCCTTGCCAATAGTTAATAAGGCCTACTTAATGATCCTAAAGGTAGAGAAACATAGGGAAGTACATACAACCTTCACAAAAAGTGTTGATAGTCTGGCCATATCAAGCCAACAAAGTAAGAGGCCTCATGGTGAAATGCAGTTATTTAAGAAAGGGAAGATAAGTACCAAGCGGGTAGACAAATTTAGCTTACACTACACATATTGCAACCATACTAGACATACAAATTAGTCCTGCTTTAAACTTCATGGGACTCTGGAGTGGCATAAAGAATTGATGGAGGCAAGAAACAAATTCAGTTTAAGATATGTGGCAAATATGGCTAATGTGATAAAGAAGGATGAGAGAGAAAAGGATAACACATTACAAGTGGATCTGAGCAATAAAATTCAAGATCTGATATAGTATGAGCTTAGCAGAATGATGAAAGAAAATGGAGTCATAGATGGAACCGCGGCAAGTGTGGCTCATTTCCATGACTTTGCATGTAATAGCCCACTACACTTTAGCTTTTATTTCATTCAGCTTACTGGAACCAAGTAGTTAGGCTGTTGATACTGGAGCCTTGAGTCATATGTGTCATGATATGAGTTTAATGCAAATATCAAAATTGTTAGAAGAAAGACATTGGTCTACTTATTTGATGGCTCAACTGAAATAGTACATCACACAAATGATGTATACTTTCACAAATAAGCTAACCTTGAAAGATACCCTATACACACCAAAGTTTAGATACAACATTCTATCCATGAATAGATTATCAAAAATGGCATTGGTTAAATTTTGTTCTATCCATCGTATTACTTGTTGCAGGACCTATTAACTAAGGAGATCTTAGCAGTAGGAAAAGTATTTAGAAAGTTGTATATACTGGATGCTAGGAGTTTTGATTATAGTGTGTTATCTTAGTACTCAAACCTTCTCTTATATAAGTCCAAATCTGAGTTTTCCATCCAATGTTCTTCTTGTAATAGCTGTGTTGATTTTAAACCTATAAATAAGGATTTGAATAATTCTATATACATCTGGCACAAGAGACTTGGCTGTGCTTCCATATCTATTTTGTCACACCTGCAGTTCCTTGATAATAGTGATCATTCTTCTTTTATTCCTTCTGATGTTTGTGAATTATCTGAACAACAAAGATTGAAGTTTCTAAATAGCCAAACTAGATCCACTAAACCCTTTCAACTTATACATATTGATCTTTGGGGTGGCTATCATTGAAGAGCATTGAATGGAGTCTACTATTTTCTCACAATAGTAGAGGACTTTAGTAGAGCTACCTAGACTTACCTAATCTCATATAAGTCTCACACTTATCAAATCCTGGCTCAATTCCTTAGAATAGTGAAAACTCAATTTGAGACTAATGTTAAAGTTATAAGGTTAAACAATGAGACAAAATTTACTAACCAAGCATGTTAAACTTTGTTCTTAGAAAGAGGAATAGTGCATCAAAAAACATGTCCCTGTACACCCCAACAAAATGGGATTATTGAAAGGAAACACAAGCACTTTTTACAAAAATAGCTAGATCCCTCTTGTTCCAAGCCAATCTGCCAAAAAAACAATTCTAGGGAGATTCTATCCTTATGGCAGCACATATCATGAATAAACTTCTTACTCCTATTCTTGATTGGAAAATACCTTGTGAATTCCTTTATGGTCAACAGCCCTCATACAATACCTTAAAATGCTTTGGTTGTCTTTGTTATGTGACAAACACACTTCATCACAAAAATAAGTTTGAAGTAAGAGCCATGAAGTATATATTTCCTGGTTACAGTATGAGGCAGAAAGCCTATAAGGTCTATGACTTGTCATCTCATAAGGTCCTAATCTCTAGAGATGTGCAATTCTATGAAAATTACTTTCCCTATAAAACCATTCTTGAATTTGACCTCATTTCTCTACTTGTTTGTTCTAATGAACATCCTTCTCTTGAAAATAACACATCAAACACAGAAAGCAACTTTGAGTCCCCCTTGAACTATGACCAAAACAATGACAACTTACAACTTTCTATTGCTTCCAATAATCAAGCCACTCACACCAAATAAAGTACTAGAATCAGGCACAAGCCAGCTTAGCTAAGTGATTATGTATCTAATGCAACTAAACATAACAATCCCACTGCAAGATCATATTCAGTGCCAGAAATAACTGCTAGAACTACAAATCCTATTTTGACATATCCTTATCATGTCTAGCCTAACATACACCATCAATACATGTATTTCTTAGCCAATGTATCAGTTGATTCAAAACTTGGTTCCTATGAGCTAGCTTGTACTAATCCAAAGTGGGTGAAAGCTATGCAAGATGAGCTAGAGGCTCTTGAAAAAAACCAAACATAGAGACTTACTAACCGTCCAGCTAGTAAAAAGGCAATAGGATAGGTGGGTGTACAAATAAAACACTTGTCTAATGGTTCAATTTAGGGGTGTAAACAAATATTAAATGAATCGGATACACTATTTTCATATTTATATTCATTTAACTTTTCAAATATTTGAATACGGATACAAATTTGACGGATATTTAAAAATGATATCCAAATTCGTATCCATCGGATATCGGTCGAGTTCGAATATATTCATATTCGATTATAATTATTTAGATACATGCATATTTTATTAAACTTATCCATATTTGAATTATTATTTATATTCATATTCGATGATAATTCTTTAAATATTCATTTACAAATATTTAAATAAGTGAATCTATGAACCTATAATAAATAAATATTTTAATTAATAGAAGGAACTATATAATTTTATTAAAACAAAAATAATCAAACAAATAGTATAATTTTTAATTAACAATTGACTTTATAATTGATTATTAGTACTTATTAATAATAATAATGGTAGTTAAGCATATTAATTATAAAGTCAACCAACAATAATTATGTTGATTAACTTTATTCTTAAATTTTTTCTCTATATTACAATAATTTTTTAAATTTATTCTTTTTCTTCCCAATTCTTCAATTATAATTTATATATATACATATATAAATTATGAGATTTTTATTGAAAAATATAAATAATATATTATTTAGTAAGTATATATATATATTCGGATCATATATCAAACGGATCAAATACGCATTTACCATATCTGTATCCATTTATAATCGGATATCTATTAATCAAATATAGATAATATCCGCTTTAAACAGATGCAAATAAATTTTGTATAAACGAATACAAATGTGAACGGTAAATGAATTTTTGAATATTCATTTATAGCCTTAATTCAATTGTAGATACAAGGCAAGGCTTGTAACTAAGGAGTATAACCAAGTTGAAGTTGAAGAAGTTGATTAATTTGATTCATTTTCACCTGTAGCAAAACTAGTGACAATGAGAGTTTATATAACTTTAGCCAGTGCAAAATCATGGCCAATACACCAACTTAACATCAACAATGCCTATCTTCATGGTTACTTACATGGGGAGGCGTATATAGCACCACCTAAGGGATACAGCAGAGCAGGGTCTGGAAAGATATGTAAGTTGAAAAAGTCTTTATATGGGCTCAAGCAAGCCTCAAGGGAGGGGAACCATGAACTGAACCTACAACTACAGAAATATGGCCTCAAGCAGTTAGAGAATGATTGTTGTTTATTTGTAAAATCAAGTCAGAATTATTTTTTGGCATTTATTGTTTATGTTGATAATGTCCTTATTATAGGGAACAAAGAATAGGAAATCATTAAGTTGAAAACTTTCTTGGACAACAAATTTACCATCAAGGACCTAGGTTATGCCAAGTATTTATTGGGATAGAAATTGCAAGAAGTCCTAAAGGGGTTTTCTTGAATATGAGGAAATATGTCTTGGATATATTGAAGGATGGGACTTCTTGGAGCCAAACTAGCTAAAACTCCACTACCTAAAGGGCAAATAATGACTACAAATGAGGGCTCACTATTCCCAGAGGCTGATAAATACATAAGGCTAGTTGGGAGGCTGCTATATTTGAACATGACATGCCTTGATATTACCTAGGCAATCCAACAGTTGAGCTAGTTTGTTGGTGCTCCTAAACAATCACATTAGAATGTAGTTATACATGTGTTGAGATATTTGAAGAGCTATCCATCCAAGGGTTTATTTCTAGCTACCCAAAATAGTTTGAAGTTAAGAGCATATTGTGATGCTGATTGGGCAACCTGTCACGAAACCAAAAGATCTTTAATGAGATACTACATTTTTTTGAGAACGTCACTCATCTCCTAGAAAACCAAGAAGCAAATGATGGTCTCCAAATCCTTTGCAGAAGTTGAGTATCAAAGCATGGCATCTGTATCTGCGAATTACAGTGGCTATCATTCCTCCTAGCAAATTTTGGTATCTTAATTCAACTTCCAATTCCATTACATTGTGATAATAAGGCGACTCTACACATGGCAGCAAATCTTGTATTTCATAAATGCATGAAGTACTTGGAGATTGATTGTCATATTGTTCGAAATCAGTTGAAACAAGGCTTTATCCCCACTCAACATGTCTCTAATAGGTCACAAATAGTAGATATCTTCACAAAATCATTGGACATACCTCAGTTCGAGTTTTTGTATTCCAAGTTGGGCTTGGGAGATTTTCACCAAGACCCACCTTGAGGGGGGGCTGCAAATAATTAATTTATCAGTTTCAAGTTTGTTAGTTGGTTAATTCTAGTTAGTTAATCACCTAGTTAGCTAAACAGAGTCAATTGGTTAATAGATGCTGAGTCAACTATAAATATTGATGTAAACAACAAGTTTTGTACTCTTTCTACTCATCACAGAAATATACACGATTATTTTTATCTCCTTTGAAGTCAATGGCTTCTCAACTTTCTTGCTGGGCGAACCTTGATACCTAACAACCTTTAATTTCTCTTTTTCCATGTTTGGGAAGCATACATTTAGTATTTTCTTCTACAATAATTTATTTTTTAATATTTTACTATCTTTTGATATTACTAAAAATAAACTCACACTTTTTTTGATGAGAAATTAAAAAATAACAGCTAGTTTGGTTGTTTTTTTAAATTCATTTTCACCCATTTTCTCTATTTAAAAATCCATCTTCTCCCTCTTCTTCATTATTATTGTTTTTTTCCATCTACAAGCTTACTAAACTTTATATAATCATTACTTTCCCAACATATTACCCCAATACAAATTTATTTTCAATTCATATGCTTTAACTAACTTTTTAAATTTTAAAAATATTAAAAATAAAAATTAAAAATGAAAACACAACCAAACTAGCCGTAAAAAGCTAGTATGAGACATTTATAAATTCTTTTGGTTATTGAAAGAGAGTACAAATTTGGTCCACATTTCTCATGTTAATTTTCTAAATTTTTATGAGAAAGGGTAGAATATATCACTTAATTTTTATGCTAGTCAAAGAAAAATAAAGTTCTTTTTGTCTCGTTTCTAAAAGAAATAATGGACGAAATGATAGGTCTGAAGCGAAAAAATAAAGATAACATATATATAGATAGATGTAAAGCTAGTGCAATAAATTGCCCAATAAAATCTAATGACAAATCAAGTAATATTTGGTTCAATAACATTAATTTTACTCATAAAATATGACGTTGGAAATCTGAAACTTGCAACCTCCTAACATGTTCTAATAAATAAAATAATATTAGACTATACCTACTGAAAAAAAGTACATATAATGAAATTTAGCCATATTATCTACTGAAAAAGTGGGCTACTAATGTTAAACTTTTACAAGGCGATTTTTTTTTTCCTTTTTTTAACGATTCAATTAGTTAAGCACAAAGCCTAAGATATAAAGATTTGCAGTTTTGCATGCATGTATATATACTTTCTGCCTGATACCACTATTATATTTTTAATACACATACCATACCATAATATCCCGTATGATTTTCATTAATATCATAACCTCCCAGCACAATTTGATTTAACTTAAAAACCTAACTCCTAAATACTAAAAATAAATCTGAAGTAAAATTAATAGAGTAATAAGTATTAATTATGTCAATAAATGATGCAGCAACAGAGTCTTTTTTCTACCATGCAAGTATGATGGCCGGCCCAAGGTCTTATGTTTGTATGAAGGGACACCTAAATAATATGAAATATGAAGTACCCTTGCAGTAAATTATGCCTCAATATTCAATAAGAGTAATACCATCCACTAGTGGTTCTTAATCCACGAACAAATATTTTAGCACTGTCCTACGTTAGAGCATTTACCCAAAGATCTACCCAACTCAAACCAAATAATATGTTATAAATAGATATCTGAGTAGAATAACTTAAAAATTACTCAAATCTCGGCTAATTCATCCCCGGAGCTAAATGCAATTCATAACCAAATGCATCTCAGAAGAGTATATGCATATCCATACACACATACAGCTTTGAAATGACAAAGCCAGATATCCACAACATGTGTGAAATGGCAACAAAGCTATGCTTGCCAAAGATCCACAAAACTGGTCGTTCAGGGAAGGATATGCAAAACCATGAACCACAGCTTCTATTTTACAACATATCTCAATTCTCAAATGAAATGGTAGGCCAACCCAATATAAAAATAATTGACATCTCAAAAGAGAGGAAAAAGAGAGCAATTTGCATTAGAGTAACTGAGATGTTCTCCCTGTCCCAAAAAAATAATCAAAAGTGTTCAACAAATAATTCATACAATCCTCATCAGCAAAATAAAGTAACTAACATTTCTAGCAACCACAACCCTCCAATATTCAATAGCAGTAAGGTAAGACAAAACAAGCTGAAGATGAGACTGTTCCACGATGCAACTTCAACATTCAAACTACTGATAAGAAGAGAGGAAGGGAAACAAATGTTTGTGCACTATGATATTAAAGCACTTGCATCCATGAGCATGCCTAGTAAAAGAACCCTAGTACTTTACCACCAACATTTTTTCTACGAGCTTCTTCGTGATCCATGATTCCCGCAGATGTCGTCAGCACAATATAACCAAACTGCAGTCAAGAGTGTGAAATGATGTTAATGCCAAGTCCCATAGCAAAATTGATGCCAGAAAGAAACTTTTGTCACATAATTTTTTCTTAATACTAAGTTTCAGTGGTCCGGCCACTCCCTTTGTGGAAAGTAAGCAGTAGCTGGGTTCCATACTTCCATGTTCAAATGAATCAAACAAAGCTAGTCATGATTTTAGTTCTCTACCTGTCTCGATGGGAGCAATCTAGCAGTCCAAGGCTCAATTTCTTTGACACCAATGTCAAACCGAGGGCTTATAACACCACATTTGTTTAGCCTTCCATTTAATTCCACCACAATTTTTCCAGCTCTGTGGTCATCAACATACTCAAACTCTCCGATGTATCCTATAAAGCCAGCTCAAAAAGTTAATATGTTGTGCAAAGCAAAGAGACTTGGCAAATGAAGAGGCATACCATGCTTCTGCATGACCAGAAGAAACTTGATAATGACTTTTGAAGAAGGCCTGATCATGACCTGACGTTTTCCTCTCTTTTCAGCATTATACATGCTTTTAAGAGCATCATTGAGGACACTGACTCTTACCATCTTCTAGGGATTCTGATTAGGAAGAAAGTGAATATCAAATAGGGCAAAACAAATAATTTCTTTTCTTTTTTTCACCTAATCATACATTACAAGATGCTTAACGAGACCATAAGTATCCATTTCTCACATTCAAACATATAACCAATGAGAGTATGCTTAGAGAAGTGTGCATTACACACAAGAATAAAAATATGATCTTCAAACTGTAATAAAACATTCTAAAACTTATATTCATGGATAATCAAACTCTAATAACACATTCCATAGACTTACATTAACAGTATAGCAACATCAGTTGCACAAAAAATCCATTGTTCATCAGAAACATGCCAAACAAAGATATTCACATTCATCTGAGTGCAATGCAGAACATTGTCCTGTTATCAAACTTACAATTTAAGACAATTTGCTATTATTTGTTCGAAACAGAATTATATCAAAAGATAAAATAATTAGCATGTAATTATAGACCCATGAATCTGAAAAGCTTCCTGTCACATGTCTCTACCAACTGCAGTAAGAGATTTCAAACAAAACATACGGCCAATAAAGGACTCTAGATGAGTAATAGGAGCTCTATTAGCTACAACTCATAACAAGTCCTGTTTCACCAGTGAACATTTTCTCTTTTTTCTTTTTCCTGTTTCACACAGAATAGAATAAGAGAAAAACAAAACCCAGCTCACAGACAAATACTTCCTGAACCAATTTATCGCACGGCACATCAGATTCCGCACACTAAACAAATAGGATATGGATCAATCAGATTATAAATGTGTGATGACTTCATCATATACAGACATACAATGGCTCTTAAACCCACATAGGTAGAAGTTTCTTGCCATCCAAATGGGTGGCAAAAATTTTCCCAGACATTCATAGCAGAAGTCAAGTTCATACATACAACGCGGGAAAACATTTCCACAGACAGATTCTTAACAGCCACTTAAATGTTTCAGTGCTAAAAACATTTCAAAGATCCGCCAAAAACATATCCATAAATAAAATCACGCATTCATACCCAAAACAGAAACAAAGAACCCGTGGCGGCACTAGCAAATCAAAATATGACAATAAAATAGAGGAAAATAAATGAATCACGAAACATAAAGCATGCTATTACCCAAATAAAGAACTAACGAAAAAATTAAGGCCATCGAGCTGAGTAAGGAGTACCTCAAAGAACAGCCGCTGCCGACACCTCAGTGACCCTGTTTAGCTAACAACGTAGGTGGGAGAGAAGAGATGGCACACCTGCTAGGGTTTGAGCTCAATTTATAGTTGTAGTTATTCCAAATATGCCCCTTCCTTCCGCTTTCTCGCAAACAGTCAAATTACTGAAGCGTCCTTGAGGAATTTTACCCCTCTCCTAGGCTCAAGCACTAGTGCCGTCGGCGACGCGCTCTTAGGCTAGACAAGAAGTATTCAAATTCATATTTCAATTATTAAGATTTATATTCAAATTAGATTTCATATTCTATAAATTTTTATTAATTAATTTTTCATATTTGATTTCAATAAATACTTGAAACTCAATAAAAATTTTGACTCAATTTAATATTTTTTTTCTTTTTTTTCCTTTGAAATTATATAAAACATATTATATTTACAAAGTAAGCTTGTGTTCAATTTAAATTTTTAATAACTTTTTATCATATATTGACTCCAAAGTTAAACATTTGAATAATAAGTTCTTATTTTCATATTATATTAATTCATTATTCATAGATAAAATATTATACATTATTATTTCATATTTTTTTCTTCTTTTTTCAATATCTCTCTTAATTTTAAATTAAGACTCTATAAAAATAGTATAATATAAATATTAATATAGATATTAGACTAATATACTAAGAAAATTTTATTAAAATTTTTTATTTAATATTATATATAATAGTATTAATTTAATAAAAATTACTAATATTCAAATTCTAATCCGTAATGGATAGGATTGTTTAAATCCATTTATTTTGAATTAAGAATATTTATAATTGAATTTATTCATCACATAATTTAATTAATTCAAAATTTTAAAATTCAAATCAAATTCAAATTATAATCAAAGCTATTAACAGCCCTATCTAACACTAATGGGCCTATTACAGGCCCAATAAATTGTTTCTGGAAGCTTTGGAATCAAGTAACAATTAATTACTAATAATTTTGTTTGCATCCAAATCTTGTTCCCAAATTTTGGATTCTTAGAAAACATTTTTGTGTAAGTAACTCACTGGGATGTTTCACTTTAATACGTAGAATACTAACATGTGTCAGGTGCAATGCACGGAAAAGAAGTTTAATAATGAATTAATTTATTTTGTAATTAAAAAATAAATCATAACTATTTCTAGTATTTAAAGAAAAAATTTTAACATTACTTGAATAAAATAATATGAATATTTTAGTTAACAATATTATAATTGAAAATAATCCATACTTAAATAAGTTGTCGAATATAAAAAAATGCTAACTCTAAGTTCATAAATTATACAAAAATTTTCAAAATGATAAAATTTAAAAAGATAAAAGAAAGAATTAAGAAAATAAAAATAGACCATAATATTTTAATAAATTCACCTTTCAAATTAGATTCATATTTATACATGCGTATTTTGATATGATTTTAAATATAAAGCTTTTTTATATGATTTTTTAACAATACAAAACTTACAATTACAACTTTTAGGACATTTGAAATTTTTAAATGTCCTCTTGCTAGAGTAAATATATAATGTCTTTGTACTTTATCTATAAAATAACTTACAATAGGTTATTATTTGATAATTAATTCAATAAGTAGTTCGTAACATGCAATTTTTATAAATTAAAAAATATCTTTTAATATTTCATATAACTTTTGATAAATAAATTTTATTTTTTTTTTATATATACAGTTATTTTATTATTTTTTAAATTATCAAATAACATATATTATGTACATGAATAAAATAATAAGTAAATTTTCAATATTCAAATCAAAATAAAATATCAATCTTTCATAATTTTTTTTAATAACTATATAAAAATATACAAATAATTAAATGAATACTTACTTTCAGTCAAGCTTTTATGATCTAACATCATTAATTCATGTAAAAATATTTTTTTATAAATTATTATAAGTAAAAATATAAAAATAAATATGCATTGTGTATTTATAAAATTGTCTATCTAAATATATTGAAAATTATAAAAAGTGATACCATTTGCTATTTAAGTGATAATTTATCAAGTTTTAGAAAATTTTAAACTATGTCAACTCCATATATATCCCATATAAAAGAATTTATTTCAAATAATTAAAAATGAGATCTCCATTATTATATTGCTAAAAAATTAAAATTGTTTTAAATTAATAATACAAAAATAAAGTTAAGAGTTTATATTTGTTGAAGGAAGTAACTTTTTATATTTAAAATAAATTTCTTCAAATTAAATTTTTTGTTATATTCTATATACTAGCATTATCCCCATGTTATACACGAATTCTTTAAAATTACTATATATTAATATAATTAT